>CM052893.1:31471304-31491076 GCA_028534135.1 Potos flavus
GATTGATTATGTAGAGATGTTTATCTCACTCTGTAGAAATGTTTTTCGAAAATCTCTTAGCTCTCTCATCAGGAATTGTCATCTGAAAACCATGAGTAACTTTTTGTAGAAGGAATTCATTCATTGAGAGATGAAAGCCAAGTTTATCTCAAATTTTTAGCATAGTGCTCTTCATGGACATGCTCCCTTAGGAGGACAGGGTGATTTCTTTTTTTAAATTATTATTATTGTATTTATTTTTTTCATCATGATAAGTGTGCTCTTTAATCCTCATCCCTTATTTCCCTTACCTCCCCCAATTCCCCTCTGATAACCACCAGATTGTTCTCTATAGTTAAGAGTCTGTTTCTTGGTTTGCATCTCCTCTTTTCCCCTTTTCTCATTTGTTTTGTTTCTTAGATTCCACATATGAGTGAGATCATATGGTCTTTGTCTTTCTCTGATTTATTTCACTTACTATTATACTCTCTAGTTCCATCTGTGTTGTTGCAAATGGTTAAGATTTAATTCTTTTTTTATGGTTGGATAATATTCCTGTGTGTGTGTGTGTGTGTGTATACCCCTCTTCTTTATCTATGGATGGACACTTTGGTTGCTTCCATAGTTTGGTTATTGTAAATAATGCTGCAATAAATGCACATATCCCTTTGAATGAGTGGTTTTGTATTTTGAGGGGTAAATACCCAGTAATGTGACTACTGGATTGTAGAGTAGTTCTATTTTTAATTTTTTGAGGAACCTCCATACTGTTTTCCATTATGATTGCACCAGTTTGCATTCCCACCCAAAGTGCAAGAGGGTTCCTTTTTTTCTACATCCTCACCAACACTTGTTGTTTCTGTGTTTTTTATTTTAGCAGTTGTGACAGATGCGAGGTGATACCTTACTATAGCTTTTGATTTGCATTTCCCTGATAATGAGTGATATTGAGCATCTTTTCATGTGTCTGTTGGCAAGGACAGGGATATTTCTAAACTAAGAGGATGCTATAAAGATATAGATAAGTCTATGGCTGTAACATATATCACATGTTGATCAGATGGTTTGTGTAACGGATCTAGCTTTCTAAGTTGGTGTCTAATTCATTAATTCAATAAAAACTTACTGAGCACCTATGAAATGTCAATGCTGTGCTAGACACTTAGAATGCAAAGATAAATAAGACTAATTCCCCACCTTGGAAGAATTATAGACTGATGAGATGAGAGGAAAGAGGACACAATTATGTGAACAAAATAAGTGTAAAGTTGTTATTCATTCTATAATGGAAATACATTAAGGACATTACCTTAAAGTAAATCATAAAATCAAAATTTCAGGTAAATGAGGGAGAAGAGAGAGTATTATCAGAGGAAGGAGCAGTGTGAGAAGAGGCGTATTTGGGGCCTGTCTGTAGTTTATGGCTGGAAGCTGAGAAATAGGGAGCTGTGTCGATGAAGCTGGAGGTGTAGATAGAAGCTCAAGCGTGGAGAACCTTAGAGAACATACGGTGTCTGGACATTAGATAATGGGAGTGACTGAAAATTCTTGTATTTTAAGTGTAGAAATAAAACTATCAGAGTTGAGGGATGCCTGGGTGGCTCAGTTGGTTAAGTGTCTGCCTTCAGTTTGAAGTCCCGAATTGGGCTTCTTGCTCAGCGGGGAGCCTGATTCTTCCCTCTGCCTGCCACTCCCCCTGCCTGTGCTCATGCTCTCTCTCTCTCTGAGAAATAAATAAAATCTTAAAAAAAAAAACCCAAAAAACTATCAGAGTTGCATTTTGCTCCTCTCACAAATATCACTGTGGATGGGAAGAAGGGAATAAATGACTGAGACATTGAGAATGTGGAATCCAGAGGACTCAGGAATAGATCGACTGTCAGCGGGAGTTGAGAATGACTTCCAGGTTTGTGGCTCGGGTGTCTGAGAGTCACTGAGTGTGGCATTCAGTGAAAGAGGGGTCCAGGATGAAAACAGGTTTAAGTCAACATACTGTTTTGCCATGTGAAATTTTAGGCACCATTGGGTCAGCCAACAGATAGTTGGATACACAAGTCTTAAAGACTAGAGAGTAGCTTCACCAATCCATAGAGATATGGATTGATGGGTCATCAAAATATGACTGTTGAGAGTTGAAAGGATAAGAGTTGATAAGATGACTTAAGGAGAGTACACAGAGCCAGAGATGAAGTCAAATAACCTGAATTTAAAGAGTGAGTGAAGGGCCAAGAGACATCAGAGAAGACCCATCAGAGTCTTGAACTTATAGGACTGTTTTAAGATCCCAGATGTAGTCCCAAGTCACATGGCCAACAGAGGCTCTCTATTGCAGTATCATCTTATAGCTACATGGTATATTTCCACTGAACAACTGGTGGACAGAGCACTGGAATTAGCAAACTTGGGATTGAATTCCAGTTCTTCCATTTGTTGGATGACCTTGGGTATGTCATTCAACTTCTAAGCCTCAGTTTTTCATTCATAAAATGGGGAGTGAGGTAATTTATAATACTTGTTATTCCTATTTCATGGTGTTGTTGACAGATAACACATTTGATAATGATTTATAAACTGCAAAGTGCATTAGAATTGAAGTCTTGATGATCAACCATTGGAGCTTTGTAGTGTACTTTGACTTACATTCTTGGACTGGAATGGAAACAGAGTGGGGCAAATTGGGGCCAGAGTGAGTTCAGGGACTTGCTTAATTTTCAGCCTTTTTTTTAAGTGAAGGCATTCCTGAAAGACTGCAAAGCAGGCAGCCAGGAAACATATGCTTATTTATTTTACTTCTAAACATTTAATCTCATGAATTTGCAAATATGTTCTCTTATGAAATTGGGTTTATTGGTGTATTGTAAGATGTGTGAAGGTAGTGAAAACTATCAGTGCTCCATTCAGATTCTCTTGGATCCCTTTATCCCTTGTACTGTTGCTGAGTACTCCCTCTTCCTAACCCCCTCCTCCCACTTCTGTGTGTTTGGGGTTTTTATAGCCCACCTGCCACTCTCTCTGGTGGACTGCCTTTGGCCTATAGGAGCTGCTTGGTCTACTTGCCACAGAATCTGAAGTGCTTGGAGTTCACATTCTTCGCTCTTCCCACCCGCAATCTGCAGCCTTTTGCTAAAGACTAAAGGGTGCCAAGCCCAGCTTTCTTGCTGTAAGCAAGGATAAACCCAACCCTGGTATATAATTTGTACTCCAGAGCTCCCCTACAGGACCCAGGAAGGCTGGAATTTGGCTTAAAGTGGCTCCTTGCTTCACTTCCTCCTTTTCCTATCCAGCCTCCTCTCTCTCTTACTGGTTTCTTCAGGGAGTGCTTCCCAAATATATCCCTGGCATATTCTTTTTCATCTCGGGGCAGTGTCTGCTTCTGCAGTACCTGCCTGACAATGACATTTAACTTGAATAACTGAATATATTTCTTTCCACATGATCCCTCTAATACCGAACCATTTTGATTTAAGATTCAGTTTACGTGAATAGTTTTTATTTTATACATTTTTTACATGGAAGTCATAATGGTGATATTGATTTAAAGAAGTCTATGAATAAATTGATAGACCTAACCTAGAGTCCTTAAGATTATTCTCTTGTATCTCTTACAGTTTTGAAAGTCTAACCTAAATCATTGTAACTACACAGTATTTTCATTTAAATTTATAATGTTAATTCCAGTTGTTAATGCATTCTATATGTCAGGCACTGTGATTGCTGCTTTGCCTATATTATTTTATTTACTCCTCTTAGTCAATATATAAAATTGGTCTCATTATTTCCAACTTACAGATAAAGAAACTAAGGTTCTTGAGCTTAAGTAACTTATCCCAGATTGCATGGTAGATAGCTAGATCCTGAGTTTGAACTCCTAAGCCCATATACTTGCCATTGAATTTCACTGCATCAAAATGGATGAAATAGCAAGAAATATTTCAATACAGTTTCTTCCATGTTAATTAGAGTTAAACAGGAATGTGTTCTTTTGAAGCATTCTTGTTCTGAAGTTATTCATAATCCCATGAAAACTTTAAATAAAGTATAAGAAGTTTCTCATGAATAATCTTTTTCCTTAACAGTGGTTTGGAAAAGAGTGCTCTCTTGTAGTCATGATAGAAGCCTTCATGAAAAGATTCCGGGACAGTGTGTCTAAATGAAGAAACGATTCTTTGAAAAATGATCATTTTGGTATTTTAGGCCACTTAAAAATATTACATCAGCTCTCTTCAGGCATTTGACGGATGAGATGGTAGAAAACCATAAGTCAAGAAAGATAGTCTCTTGAGTAACTAGACTTTTTGTGTCTCCAGCTATCTACACAATGGATTAAATAGTGCTTTTCTCTTAAGGGTGTTTTAAGAGTTGTTAGACACACTGTTTTCATAATTTCTAATCAGTTTCCATGTCATTCCTTGGCCCCAAGAAAGGCTATTGATAGAATTCAATCAGGCAGAGAAAGGGTCATGGTACTTGCTCTGGGAGTTGTTTGAAAACTCTCAAAGGACATGTGGTCAACTTCGCTTCTGTGTGATGACAGATGGGCCATATATTTCTCTCAAAAGTTAGCCATTGGCTGTAGATGCTAAGTTTTAGCAATGAAAACTGCAGAAGTTTATCAAGAGGAATTGTGTGTAACCTTACAAAATACATGGCAACTAAATAAAAACAGTGTTACCGGAAACACTAAAAAAATATCCATGTGCCAATGGAGGATAAGACTAAAGAAAAGAAAATCAAGTTTGGAGACAGCCTGGCCCTGAAAGTCTGATTTAGCCTCTTGCCGGGGAGTTGAGTGTATAAATGAAAGAGGCATGCTATCCAATGTGCTGAGAGGAAAAGAATTAAGAACATCTGAGTTTCTGTGAGAGAAGAAATGGCCTTCCCAAAACCCACTCATTTCTATGGGGAGTAGCTGCACAAATGTTTTACCATTCAATAAGTGTTCCCAATCATGTGCTTGTTTCTGTTGTTTTTAATGTGCTGGTTGAGTGCTGTACCTGAAATAGCTTTTGTAGACTGGTATCTGATATGTGTGCATTGTAACTGGAAGCAGGCACAAGAGCAGGGTAGTGGTGTAGGTGTTTGTGAGAACTGGGACATGGACATTGGAGTCATTCGGGGAAAATGGTGCATCCAGGCGAGCCAGAGATACAATAGGATGGTGGGGAGGAGATGAGGGAACCTACAGAAAGAAACAGGGACAAGAAAGCGGAAAAGAGGAAAAAGGAACTGGGGAGATGTACCAAAAAATAGGTAATCATACTTGTGAAGAAAATCTCCAACTTCAAATTATATCTTTTTAATTTGAAATCCCTCCTCATGTGCTTGGCAGAACTCTTTGTGTTTATATATTTTCCCTGTTTTTCACTCTTGCCCTATTTTAAATATTTAGCCTTCCATCCTCAAAATTTAACTTAAAATGGTTCAATTCAAGATAGATCTTGCTCAGGGAGAAACATATCTGAGTTCATATGACAGATTTGAAATCATATTTATTTAAATAGACACTCTATTTCCATGAGACTTCTCTGGACACTGAAAAAAGAAAAAAAAAATAGCTCTCCTCATTAAAATATCTCTTCCTGTGTGTGCCCAGAATGTCAAATGGCCACTGCATTCTCCTCCAGGGAGTTTATAATCAAGCCCAGGACCCAGTTAGATGAAAAAAAAAAAAAAAAAAGGCTTTTTTTTAGGCTTAACAAAGTCATATTCTTTCTTCCACCAATCCTTGCCCTCTGTAAAAAATAAAATAAAAATTTTAAACCTGTTTATAAAAAAATGTTTCCACCTATTAGGCCATAATAAGAAACAGGAGTTTTATTTAGGATGGAGGCAGAATAAAGTCATATTTTGACTCTGCCCTGCACACAAGCATAAGAGACTCTAAAAAGCATAGACTGTCTGATAATCATTTTTTTCTCAAATATTAAGTGTTTGCCAAATCCATACAATACTCAATGCCTACACTGTTTTAGATTTTAGGAAACGTGCAGTAGATATTAGACATATCCTACCTTCAATTTGCAATATATAGAGAGAGACACAAACCCGAGGGTCAATACGGAACTATTTTGGCATAAATTTCAGAGATGCAAATTCAAATGCCTACAGGGGCCAGACAGGTAATATAAAGGTGTGAATGTTAGCATATGTAAGGGGATTGGTGGGACCTATGGTGAAACTGAAGACATTGAAATCATCATCATCATCATCATCATCATCATCATCATCATCATCTTAAAAAAGCACTGCCCACGGAATGGCATCAGATTTGGCAGATGTAGTCTGGAACTGTTACGTGTGCTGCGTGTGGCACAGATAAATGGAAGGCTTATGTGATTATATGAATGCATTGAGGAGAAACAAGGAAAGGGATTAAAAAGAGTAGGTTGGAGATTAAGTGACCTTTATGAGGGAAGGTTTTCTGGAAAAAAAGTCAGGAGCTATGGTCGAAAAGGCACATGCATTTCACAGCATTGAAGACCCTGAGAATGCGGGAGAAACTTGTAGGCCAAATGACTTATTCAAACTGATACTCTCTTCTAAATATCCCTCTTATACCATCACATTCTCTGAAGTCTGGGAAAGCCAAAGAAGAGAGATTGGGGAAGAGATGGTGAGGCTGAGACCAGAGGGAAGAAACGTATCCTCTTTTCCTAACCAAAGGAGGGTTCTGCAGAACAGCTTCCATTTTTCAGACTCTTGCCCACCCGGGGTACCCAAAATCAGCTGTTTACTGCAGTGGAAGTAAACCAAGTAGTTGAGTGCTCATTTCTGATTCTCTGATGATGAATCGCATGTGTTTATTTTAGTGTCAGAGAAAAATTTCCTGAGAAACTTCTGTGAGCATTGGGATGCCATTTATTTCAATGAGAAGGAGGTGCAAGTATTTCTCTCTCTGACACAAGTATTTCTCTCTCCAACACATTAATTGGCCGTGTTAGATTGATTTTTGAAAAATGTTACCTTACTGAGGGAGAATTCTGATTTCCTGGTGCAATTATCTTCTGCGTACTTATCTTTCCAGTAAAAGCTCTTCACCAAAAGCTTTTCAGTGGCTAATTCCAATGAAGGTTTTTAAAACATGTTTTTAAAGAGCATTTAAAGAGATAAGAATGGTTCTGTTGAGGATTTAAACTTTTCTTTCTTTTTGTTAAACTTTTTGAAAGATTTTATTTATTTGAGAGAGAGCACGAACACAGGCTGGGTGGGGGTGGGGGGAGCAGAGGGAGAGAGACAAGCAGACTGTGTGCTGAGCACAGAGCCTCATGCGGGGCTCGATCTCACCACCCTGAGATCATGACCTGAGCTGAAATCAAAAGTTGGTTGCTTAACCAACTGAGCCACCCAGGCGCCCCTGAACTTTTTTTTTTTCTTCCCCTAAACTTTTCTTTAAAAGCGTCTTAGGTGTTGGCAATTGCCTGAATACCAGAGACCTGAAAGAAATTAGCAAAGATGTTTAGAAAATTAGAGAGTGAATCTGCTAAGAACCTCTGCGTCTGCTGTTGCTTCAGAGGTGATAGACATAGTCTAATTCTCTATCCAAGGCTTGAGTTTCTTCTACGGTATCTTGACTGGTAATCCAGCTTCTGTTTGATGTCTTCCAGTGTTGAGAGAATTTACTCTCTCTTAATGAATCTCATTCCATTTTTCTTACTTCTCAGATCATTCAGAAACTCTTCCTTAAAGTGAAGTAGTATAATTTTTTATTGCTTCCAGTTACTATGGAATACACTAAATAAGTTTGAATCTTTCTGTAAATAGATTTCATAAATATATTTTTAAAGATTTTATTTATTTATTTGACAGAGAGAGAGAGAGCGCAAAAGTAGGCAGAGCAGCAGGCAGAGGGAGAGGGAGAAGCGGGCTCCCCGCCAAGCAGGGAGCCCTATACAGGACTCGATCCCAGGACCCTGGGATCATGACCTGAGCTGAAGACAGACGCTCAACTGACTGAGCCATCCAGGCGCCCCTAGATTTCATATATTTGAAGATAACAATTATCACACTGTAAATAGAAACACTAAATCTTGTTTCCCTGTTTCATTTTTCTAGTTCAGTTATAATAGTGCTAATATAGAAGATGTGGGGATGTTTTTTGTGGTCAGATGGCTATTTTTTCTAAACTCAGTGAGGAGTAAGATGGAGTGGATGTATGTGGTATGTATCTATCAGGATCACTCTCTTGGACTAGGAGTTTGGGGAAGAAATAAAATTAATAATAGATCTGAATCCTGGGCTTGTGAGTTCTACTATTTAAAGGAGGGATGCAACACATTGCTAAGGGCTACTTCAAGAAAGAGCACTTGAGGATGAATGGCATGCAAACTCTCAGGTGAGGTTATTCTGGGAAGACTTCATATAGGAGGTGAAATGTACTCAGGAATTAGAAGACCATGAGGTACATCATTGCAACAAACTGGATCACAAATAAGATGTCAAGAGTCACTTTCAGAGTAGTTGTGCTTACTTATTGTTGACTTTACAGAGACTAGTAAATAAAATCAAAGCAAGTTTAGGCAAAGCCAAAAATTCATTTCACTATTTAATAGCAAAGTTTTGTGTGTCTACCAGCTTTTGAGAATTTGCCAGGTGGAAATAAATTTCCTCAAATTATTTGACAACTTTCCTTAGTATGTAACAAATTTGTGTAGAGATTTTAACATAAATATTTTAGATTAACTGTGTATTCTAAAAATAATTTCTTTGTGATAAAATTAAAAAAAACAACAAAATTTTTTACCCTTCATAAATCATTAGTCTTTGTTGAGCATTTTCTTCAACTCTCCAACAGTGTTTCCCCTTTGGGCTGAAATCAAGCATGGAAAATTTCACCTTACCAGACAGGCCTTCTTGGAAACCATAAGCAGTGGTAAGGGAGTTTAAATTTATATTTAACTTCAGATGCTTTTTACCACAAATGATATAACATGGGGTACTGAGCGATCATTTTTTGGTATAATTGAGCTAGCTTGTTGGTTTATTCAATTATTTATGGGCCACTTAAAGATTTATTTAGGTATTTCAGCATACTCTGACTCCATCTCCCAAAACTGAACATCTACAGCTTCTATTTTTCCTTTCTGGGTGCATAAATAAGAGGATTTCATACCTGCAAAAAACATTTCCATGATGCAAAACAATAAGGCGATTATGTCTTATGTGAGTTTGTTGGGAACCCCCAAACATAAAGAATATAGGAATAAAATGACATAGATCTCAGATATACTCTATGTTGATATGATTTGAGCCTGAATTAAAGCAGTAGAAAGCAATGTTGCGAGAGTAAGGCATTTGCCTCTTTTTTATTTTCTCATTTAAGGTTTTATGGTTTTAAAAAATGGACAAAATAGGGATTTGAAAAGTTGGAATATTAAGTCAAAAGTGACAAACTCATACTCAATAGAAGTGCCAAGAATTAAACATTAAGACTGGGATCCTGATTATTTATTCCTTTATTTATTTGTATTTATGTATTTATTTATTCATCACTTCAAATCATTTGGATCAAAACTACTGTAATAAAGGAATTAAAAATTTCAGAACAGAAGGGGAGAAAAAAGTAGGTAGAGTAGAAAAAATTAAGTAATAAAGGAAACTTGGTGAAAATCTAGAATACTTTTGATTAGATACAGGAGGCAGTGGGAAGTAATAACTTCGATCAGGACTGCCTTTTTGTTATAGGTGTCTTGGAATTCTTCAGGAAGGTGTAGACAGAGCGAGGTCATGGAAGTCAGAAGTATTTGGAATGAAATGGGGAACAATGCTAGTGGAGCAATTGCCACTTATAACTGCTGGAAGGTGTGCCCTGAATCTGTCAGCAGGATTTCTGTCTGGGTGGAGTTGTATAAACAGCAGGGCAAGAAGATCAAACCTAACTTATTTTTACTTTGGGTCTTCATCGGTCCTTGGAGAAAGTGACAATCTCACTTGCATTATTTTTTTATTATGACTTTTTGGCCTTAATTCTGCTTAACTTAGTCAATGCAAGGCTCAGTATTGGGGTTTTCAGACCTATTATGGGATTAGCACCTTTTTATGTGTATAGTTTACCCTCCGCTGCCTGCAACTATCACAGCATCAATTATAATTTGTTAATTTTAGATTTTTGATCACATCACTGATGGGATTTCACTTGTTAGTTTAGAGTACAGCTCTGATTATTTTGGATGATATACTCATTCACCACACCTTTGTGTGGTTAATTTCCTCCATGCCTGCCTTCCCCAAACCCTGCCAAGAGAAGGCTCTCCTTGAAGAAACTTTAGAATAAAAAAGAACATACAACTAACACCCAAAGTGTCAAAATGGCAGGGCGTGTCTTGAATGACCTCTAAATAGTAACAGTTATTTAAATAAATCAAAGAGAGAAGAATAAATAACCACTAAACGACCAAAAATCACAATAGGACAGGATTTAGGTAGAGACTTTTTATTCATAATTTCCTGCAGGAATTCAGTATAATAGTGTGATGAATCATGAATAAAGGATATTGTGTTCCCTATTTCCCCCAAGTTATTTAAGATTAAATTGACTTTTGGTAGAACATTTAATAGAGACAATATTTAGCAGAACATGCTTTGAGAAATGTTGCCTTATATTAGTTGATTAAAGCTTTTCAATCTCCAGAGAAGAGCCTTGCTTTTAATATAAGAAAATTCGTACAGACTTCGAGTTATAAAATAAATCAATCATGGGTGTGTAATGTACATACTATAGTTAATAATACCATATTGCTGTATTTTGAAAGTTGCTAAGGGTAAATCTTAAAAATTCTCAACACATACACACACACACACACACACACACACACACAATTTGTTAACTATGTATATGGTGACAGATGTTAACTAGATTATTGTGGTGATTATTGTGTAATACATACAAATATCAAGTCGATATGTTGTATACCTGAAATTAATATAATGTTGTAGGTCAATTATACCTCAATAAAAAAAAGAAAGAAGATTCATTGTAGGAATCTGCTTATTATATCCACACACAGGATTTGCCAAGTCAGGTTAGCTATGAATGGGCAGGTCTTCATTTTCCCCTTGTCCTATGGCCTGAGGTGGGCCTGGAGTGCTTGGGGAAAGAAGGTCAAGTGACTCTAGTTGTGAACATGTATTTCATTTCACCTGCATGGCTCTCTGGAGTGTCTCTCTCAAACTTGGAGACAACATAATTTGCCTGATGACATTTCAACAAAAGCCAAATTTGCAAATGCAAACTCATCAAAAAATCAATTCACCCAAGGACCAATTTTCTAAATTTACGGGTTTCAAAATACTGGTTTCTTTTTTTTTTTTTTTTTAAGATTTTATTTATTTATTTGACAGAGAGAGAGGGATCACAAGCAGGCAGAGAGGCAGGCAGAGAGAGAGAAAGGAAGCAGGCTCCTTGCTGAGCAAAGAGCCCGATGCGGGGCTTGATCCCAGGACCCTGAGATCATGACCTGAGCCGAAGGCAGAGGTAAATACTGGTTTCTTGTAACTATAAGAAACATATTCATAAGCTTTATAAATATTTCTGTAGAATAAAGTGCTTAGAGATAGTTTTTTTGGAGAATTTGTAAAAGTTCTAGTTGGTAGGTTTTCATAACTACATTTAAATATTTAATCTGTCTCTAGCTCAGCTTCCCACTGCTCCATGTGGAGGATTGGGGACACCTTGGGGACTTTATGTAAGGGAATGGGGACAAAGAGCTGAGACACAGCTCTCTTCTGAGCTGCCTCCTTGGGAACCAGGGAAACTGAGGAGCAGATTCAGGGGGACTGAGGAGCAGATTCAGGGAAACTGAGTGTCTGAGAGAAGAGGAGACTTTGGGTCAGAGAGAGGGGGAGAGGTTCAGAGAAAGGGGGAGGTGAAAGAGAAGACTAATTTGAGAGAAGAGGAGATTTTAGTGCAGGGAAGAGGATGCTGAGCCATCCAATGTGAATTTCTGTGAACTTTAACATATTTTATTTTTAAAGTGTAGCAAACTAGGGTGCGTGGGTGGCTCAGTCATTAAGCATCTGCATTCGGCTCAGGCCGGGATCCCAGGGTCCCGGGATCGAGCTCCCTGTTCTGCGGGAGGTGTGTTCTCCCTTTCCCACTCCCCTTGTTTGTGTTCCCTCTCTTGCTGTGTCTCTCTCTGTCAACAAAAATAAATAAAATCTTAAAAAAAATAAAGTATAGTAAACTAGTGAATTGCTAGATTTGATGAATAAGGTAGTACATGACTACTTTAGTCAACTGGCTTTTGTTGACCTGCAATATTATTGCCACATGTCAGTGTTTTGGTTATATTCTCACTGGTTATATTCCCAGTGACTTGTACAGGCACATACACATAGAGGAAAAGCAATATAGGTAAGAGAATAAAGGCAAGAATACATAGGTGAAGGCGTGAAGTATCTGGAGCCAAATAGTCTCCAGGGGATACTCTCTTTGGCCTTCTCTATGCATAGACCTACTGTGGACAGTTGAACAGACTGACTTTGAACTCATTTAGCGGTCTTTGTACTCTTTCTGCTTGGTTCATCCATTCTATTTGAAATAATAAATAGAAGAAGACATCTGAAAAACAAAAAAGAAACAGAATGTTAATAAAATCTAATTGCCATTTAAGGAGAGGAAGTGTAGTGTTTGGCAGTCTTTCAAATTATATCTGAAACCAAATTGATTTGCTTATTTCTCCATCTCGCCCTTTTATATTGTCGATAGAATTCTTTCTATTTCATTGATAAACAACTGCTGGGGCTCCTATTATTTGATAGTACTTGTCCTTCGCAAGGAATTTTATTTTTTAAAAATCACTACTTTCAGCAGTTATCTCAATTCAGTTCAAATAGGCTTTCTTCAGCCTTCCCCCACTCTGCCATTTTAGTAATGACCTTAGTTCCGGAATATTGAAATCTGACTCCCACTCAGAGTTCTATACTTTAATTTGCTTTCATCTCAATGGTTTATACTCATTTAATTTTATGTTTTGATGATCGTTATTGCTTCCCTTTTCAATAACATAGGACTTTTATGAACCAAATGAGATTTTATGCATCACTGGATAAGCTAATTTCTTAATAACTTTACCTCCTAGTGACTTCTTTCACCAAATTGTGTATATTATACTGTAATGCAGAATGATTAGTATATAGGAACTCTTTCTGAAGCAAACAGTTTTTTAAAAACACTTTTGATGAAAAATTTCAGACATTCAAAAAATGAGGAGAATAGTATAATGAACCTATATGTGATCATCACACTTGTGAAAATAAATGTTAAAAACCTCATTTAAAATGGAGTTGGGAAACCCTCAAGGGGGAGCTCTCAAGCACATACCACTCACGGCAGCCTGCATAATCAAGAGGAAGGAGGAAGATAAGAATTATCTTAGCAAAGGAGGACATTTTTTGTACAGGAATTTATCCCCTGCTTTTAAGGAAAAAAAAGGAAGGGGTGCCTGGGTGGCTTAGTTGGTTAAGCATCTGCCTTCGGCTCAGGTTATGTCGGCTTCTCCCTTTCCCTCTGCCTGCCGCTCCCCCTGCTTGTGCTCAATTTCTCTCTCTCTCTCCTTCCTCTCTCTCGCTGTCAAAAAAAAAAAAAAAAAGAAAAAGAAAAAAAAATTTAAAAAAGGAAGTTCCCTCCCTGCACCAGCAACAATGCATCAACTACCACTTGTAGCCAATTTTGTTGAAAATAATTCTCCCAAATTTCTTCCTAAAACCTAAAAAAGCTGACCTTCCCTTTGTCTCTTTGGACTTGCCTATGGTTTGTTATAGTTCGCTTGTCCCAAATTGCAATTTCTCTGTTATTCCCAAATAAATTCATTTTCTGACTAAATAATTGGCTGTTTTATTTTTCAGCTTGATACTCTGCTCCAACAGTCTTATTTCATCTGTAGCCACCCACTTCCATTGGATTATTTTGAAGCAGATCCCAGACGTCATATCATTTATCCTTGAATATTTCAGAATGTATCCCTTAAGGATAAGGACTCTGTAGAAAGTATAACCATACTACCATTATCAATTTTAAAAGTTAAAAACTGGCTAATATGAAATATCCAGTTTTTAAACAGTTTTTTTAAAGTTTTTAATTTTGCTTCATTATGTCATGATGTCTTTTTTTTTTTTTTAAGATTTTACTTATTTATTTGACAGAAAGAGAGAGTGAGTAAGTGAGAGTGCACAAACTAGGGAGAGAGGCAGAGGGAGAGGGAAAAGCAGACTTCCCACTGAGCAGGGAGGCTGACTCAGGGCTTGATCCCAGGACCTTGAGATCATGACCTGAGCTGAAGGCAGACGCTTAACCGACTGAGCCACCCAGGCACTGTCATGACGTTTTTTTAACTGTGTGTTCCAATTAAGATCCACGTAAGATTGAATAGGCTTGAAATTTCAGATGTAATTTCTGCTTGGTTCATCCATTCTATTTGAAATAATAAAATGTTAAAAATTTAATGGGCTTCTTTTTTAGGTCTCCAGGACATAAGACATTATCTGTCCTGATAGATGTTCAGAAGTCTCTTGCTGCCATTGTTACTATGATATTTGTAATTGTATAGACATACTTTATCTTACTATGCTTCTCAGAAATTATGGTGGTTTTTTTTATTTACAAATTGAAGGTTTGTAGCAAGTCTGTGTCAATCAAGTCTGTCTATTGGTACCATTTTTCCAATAGCATTCGCTCACTTCATGTCTCTCTGTCACATTTTGGTAATTCTCATAATATTTCCAACTTTTTCATTCTTATTATATTTGTTATGGTGATCTGTGATCAGTGATCTTTGATGTCAGTATTATAATTGTTTTGGGGCGCTACAGACCACGCCCCTGTCAGATGACAAACTTGATCAATAAATGTTGTGCATGTTCTAACTGCTCCAGTGACCAGCCATTCCCCCATCTCTCTCCCTCTCCTTGGGCCTCCCTATTCCCTGAGACACAACAAGATTGAAATCAGGCCAATGAATAACCCTACACTGGCCTCTAGGTGTTCAAGAAAAAGGAAGAGTCACACATTTCTCATGTTACATCAAAACCTAGAAACCTTAAACCTAGAATTTAAGCTCAGCGAGGAAGGTATGTCAAAGCCAAGATAGACTGAAAACTAGGCTTCTTGCACCAAATAGCCAAGTTGTAAATGCAAAGGAAAAGTTCTTGAAGGAAATTAAGTGTTACTCCAGTGAATTCACAAATGATAAGAAAGTGAAACAGCTTTATTGATGATCTAGAGAAAGTTTGAGTGGGCCTGAATAGAAGATCAAACCAGCCACATATTCCATTAAGCCAAAGCCTAATCCAGAGCAAAGCACTATTTCACTTCAATTCTGTGAAGTTTGAGAGAGGTGAGGAAGCTGTAGAAGAAAAGTTTGCAGAGGTCGATTGAGGAAGTTTGAGGAAAGAAGCCATCTCCAATAGCATAAAAGTGCCAGGTGAGGCAGCAAGTGCTGATGTAGAAGCTGCAGCAAGTGATCCAGAAGGTCTAGCTGACATAATTAATGAAGGTGGCTACACCAATAACAACAGATTTTCAATGGAGATGAAACAGCCTTCTATTGGAAGAAGGTGCCATCTGGGACTTTCCTGTTAGAACTCAGTGCCTGGCTTAAAGCTTCCAAGGACAGACTGTCTTGTTAAGAGCGAATGCAGCTAGAGACTTTAAGTTGAAGCCACTGCACATATACCATTCTGAAAATCTTGGGCCTTTAAGAATTTTGCTAAATCTACTGTGCCTGTGCTTCTGTCAGTGAAACAACAAAGCCTGGATGACAGCATTTCTGTTTACAGCATGGTTTACTGAATATTTTAAGCCCAGTGTTGAGAACTGCTCAGAAAAAAAGATTCTTTTCAAAATATTACTGCTCATTGACAATGTACTTGGTCACCCAAGAGCTCTGATGGAGATGTATAACAAGATTAATGTTGTTTTCATGCCTGCTAATACACATCCATGCTGTAGCCCACCAGGACTTTCAAGACTTACTGTTTAAGAAATACATTTTGTATGACTATAGCTGCCATAGGTAGTGATTCCTCTGATGGATCTGGGTGACGTAGTAAAGTGAAAACCTCTGGAAAGGGTTCACCATTCTAGATGCCATTAAGAACATTCATGATTTGTGGAAAGAGGAGGAAGAGGTCAAATATCAACATTAACTGAAATTTGGAAGAAGCTGATTCCAATCCTCACGGAGGACTTTGAAGGGTTCAGGACCGCAGGGGAGGACATAACTGCAGATGTGGTGGAAATAGTAAGAGAACTAGAATTAGAGGGGGAGCCTGATGAAGATGTGAGTGAATTGCTACAATTTTATGATAAAACTTTAACAGAAGAGGAGTTGCTTCTTATGGATGAGCAAAGAAAGTGGTTTCTTGGAATCTACTCCTGGTGAAGATGCTACAAAGACCATTTAAATGACAACCAAGGACTTAGAATATTACCTAAGTTAGTTGATAAAGCAGCAGCAGGATTTGAGAGGGATGACTCTAATTTTGAAAGTTCCGTTGTAGGTAAAATTATCAAATAGCATCGCATGGTACAGAGAAATTATTTATGAAAGGAAGCAAATATCATTGTTGTCCTATTTTAAGAAATTGCCACAGCCACCTTAATCAGTCAGTAGCCATCAACACAGAGGCAAGACCCTCCACCAGGATAGAGATTATAACTCTCTGAAAGCTCAGATGATGGTTGGCATTTTCTAACAGTAAAGTATTTTTAAATTGAGGCATGTACTTTTTTTTAGACACAATGCTATTTCACACTTAATAGACTACAGTATAGTATAAATATAACTTTTATATGCACTGGGAAACCAGAAATTTCATTTGACTTGCTTTATTGCGATATTTGCTTTAATGGTGTTTGTCTGGGACTGAATGTGCAATATCTCCGAGTTATGTTGTGTTAGTAATTGTTGTTGTAGTGTTTTTACTAATTTGGTGTAGTTATGCTATTAGAATTAGGTGTAATCATTTGAGCTGCTCTGATTGTTCCCAAACCTTAATTCAGAATCAGTTTTAGTTATGTTTTTACTGTGCGGTATAATTGAATACAACTAAGGCACCCACACAACAGTTGGAAACATATTTATCTACAAGAAGGACTATTTATATCAGTGATCCTAGTGCAGGTTTTTCAGATTTTAATTATACTCAAGGGAAATAGTTGTACTCAGCAATATATCAAACTTTTGATGACTCTGGAGTTCATTACCATACAATAATTGCATTATCTGTCACACCTTATTGCTTAATTTTTGCTTTTCAAAGCTTCTTTATTGGCTACATTACTTGGTAGTAACAGAAAGGAAAAAGGGGCTGCTGTAATTGTAAACTGGTTTCTTGTGCAGGTGGAGTACTGAAATTATCTGTGGGTAATACTTTTTTATTATTTAACTCAAAAGATGCTTGTATTTTTAATTTAGATTTTGCTCGTGAAAAATAGACTTGGAAACACTGTCTGCATCCAAGTAGAAATCAGTAATTAACTCCTCCTCCACAAAACCCCCCCAATTTTCTCTACTATGTAAGCAATATTCATTATACAATTAGAAAATATAGGTAAGCACAAAGAAAAAAATCACTAGAGATAACAACTGTTAACCTTCTGTTAAGTGACTAGACTTTTTTCTAACAATATAGTATAATATATAACATAAATCACATATATCTTTATATTCATTTTACAACAATTTAAATTCTACAAACTGTTAATATACTTTTTTTCACACAATATGTTATGAACATCTTTTCATACACTGCTACTCAATCATTCTTTATTGCCACGTAATAGTTCACTGCTAGACTCACATGATAGATACACTTACACTGTCTTTAATTTTTTTTTAAGACTTTTATTTTTAAGCGATCTCTACATCCAACCTGGGGCTCGAGTCACAAGCCTGAGATCAAGAACTGCATACTCTACTGACTGAGCCAGCCAGGTGTCCCTATATTGCCTCTAATTTTTTGTTCTGCTAAACAACTAGACGAGAAGCACTCCTGTATATATGACTTGTCCAATTAAATTTTTATGATAAATTACTAAAAGGAGACTTGTCCAAAGTTGCCAATTTTAAAGATTTTTTAATCACGTTGGAAAAATGGCTTCCATAAGAACTATACCAAAATATTCCTGTATGCTTTCTTGTGGATAAGGGATTCTGTCCATGCTCTCTAACTCTAGGAGGTTTATTTTTAATCTTTGTCAATCTGATAATGAAAATTTCATCTCGTTGTACTTATGTGCATTTAAGTCACTAGAGAGAATAATTTTTGCATATTTATTAGACACTTGTATTTTTCCTACAGTGTGTTGCTGCTTTGTATTTTTAGAATTGTTTCCTGCTAGGACATTTACTTTTTTTCTTAGTAATTTGAAAAGCTTTTGACATACTGAGGAGGTAATGTTTAAGTATAATGTATTTTGTAAATGTTACCCTACTCCATACCTCAACTTTATGTGTTTTGTTGTTGTTATTTAGAAGTCAGAGGGGCATCTGGGTGGCTCAGTAAGTTAAGCGTCTGCCTTTGGCTCAGGTCATGATCCCGGGGTCCTGGGATCAAGCCCCATGTTAGGCTCTCTGCTTTGCAGGGAGTCTGCTTCTCCCTCTGCCCCTACCCCCAATCTTTCTCTCTCTCTCTCAATCATTGTCTCTCTGGAATAAATAAAATCTTTAATCTTTTTTTAAAAAAGAAGTTATTAGCTCCAAGAGGGAAATTTTACTGATTTTTTCCAGTATTATAGAGGCAATAGTTATTTCTTTTTGGAATTTCTGTTTTTTTCTATCCCTAGTGCTTTAAGCATCTGCATGTTTTATTGTCTGGTGGGTAAGGCCCCTTTCTTGATATTTCTTTGTTTTTTATTGTGCTTTGTTTTAAAAAATATTTTGAATACTTAGCAAATTTATTTTTCACTAACAATTATTTTTAGATAAAATTTAGAATCTTTTCATTGATTAGAGTTGAAACTGTGACTGTGTTAATTAAATAGCTAAATTTGGGGAGAATTAATGTCTTTATAATATTAAGCCCTCTAGTGAGGAAACGTGGTATCTCTCTCCAGATAATCAAGTTTGCATTTCTGACTCTCAAGAATATTTGAGAACTTTATCTATATGTGTTGTATTTATTCCCTTAATAAATATTTATTGAGCACTTAACTCTGTGCCAGGCTCAGTGCCGAGGGTTTAATAATGAAGCAGACAGGTGGACTTATGTTCTTGTGAGGAGATAGAAAGTAAATACACAAACCAGTTAATAAAATAAAAAAGCCCAGAGTGGGAAATAATAAGATCATAGTAAACAGGTTAGAGTGATAGAGAGCAATTAGGGAAAAGGGAGCAGCTTTAGCTGGTCCTGGGAGTCTCTTCTAGAGATGATGCTTGAACAGAGATTCGAATTCTGATAAAGATCCTGTTGTGTGGGAGAACATTTCAAGAGAGGGCAAGCACAGGTAAAACAGATTGGACTGCACTTGCTGTGTTTGAGTCAGCAAGAAGGGGGCATGATGGAACAGATGGAGCAGGTAATAGGGAGTTGAGATCTTAAGCAGGTAGGATCCAGATCATTTCGGAACTCGTCATCTGGGAAGAGGAGCGTGGTTTTACCGTCTTGTTGTGTCAGGAAGTCACTGTAAGCAAGGAGGGATATAGTCAGATTTGTGTTTTTAAAAATATCATGCTGGTTGCAACGTGGAAAATGGACTGTCGCGTAGCATGGGAGGATGTGCAGGGGCTTGTTAGAAGGCACTTGCAAGTCTTCAAGGGCAGAGCAGAAGCAAAGATGAAACCAGCAGCAACTGTGAG
>CM052893.1:31491576-31510868 GCA_028534135.1 Potos flavus
CTGTTGGCCCTTTTTCAGATAATTACAATAGTCTCCTAACTGATCTCCCTGCTTTCCAGTTCTCCTCCCTGCAATTTCTCTGTACTGTCTGCCCAGTCTATCCCATACACTGCCACCAGGGTTGTCATTGTGAACAGGACTGAATGATCAGACTGTGCTCCTGTTCAAGAACTTGCAGTGACTCCCCACTGCACACAGAAGAAAGTCCAGAGACCCCCACAATTTCATATTCTAGCCAGAGCAGTTGTATAGCTCTTCTCTACATATGTCTTTTTCTTTACTCAAGATATGTCTGTTGCCCTGGGGTCCTTCTTCTCTAGTGTCCACTCCTCAAAGTCCAATTCAAACCCTACCATCTTCCAATATGGTCACTAAGGCTTCTTAAATCTCCACAGTACAGAAGTTGGTTCATATTCCTAGAAAACTTCATTTGTGCCACTAAGAAAGAATTTATCACATCTGCCTCATATTACAATTATCTTTGTAAACATTATGTCTTCTCTCACCATATTGAGATCTCCCAAAGGCAAGAGTTATGTTTTATTCACCTTAAAACTTCTAACCTGGGGCATCACTTAGTCATTACTCAATAAACATTAGCTAAAATGACTGGAATTATTGGGGTGCCTGGGTGGCTCAGTTGGTTGAACATCCATCTGGCTCTTAGTTTCTGCTCAGGTCATGATCTCAGGGTCGTGGGATGGAGCCCCACGTCGGCTCCATGCTCAGCACAGAGTCTGCCTGAGATTCTTTTACTTTCCCTCTCCCTCCCTTTCTCCTCCCCTCCCCCATAAATAAAATCTTTAAAAAACACGAATGGAATCATTTATTTATTCTGTGTGTCATCAGGAGATTCCTTTATCATATATTGACCCTTCAACTAACTCCTTATATTAGTTCCCAGAGCTGCCATAATGAATTACCACAAACTTGGTAGCTTAAAACAACAAACCCTCCCAGTTCTGGAGGCCAGAAGCCTGTAATTGAAGTGTGGCAGGGCTCTACTCTCTTGGAGGTTTTAGAAGGAGTCTGTTCCTTGCCTCTTGTAGCTTCTGGTGGCTGCCTGACATTCCTTAGTACTCCTTGGCTTGTGGCCACATCTCTCCAATCTCTGCCTCTGTCTTCACATCACTTCTCCGTGGGTCCGTGTCCACAATCCCCTGCCTCTATTTTGTAAGGACTCTTTTCAATATCTTTAACCCAATATCATTTACAATAGAAAGTAATATTCATTGGTTCTAGGGAATTGATGGGAATATCTTTGGGGTCAGTGGTGGCATTTTTGGGCCTACTACACTCCTTAAATCTATTGAGTTTTGCTCTCTTTATTGTCTCTTTTCCTGCTTTTGTTGATTTCCCCCCCCCTCTTTCCTCAGAATTCTTATTGAATTGTAAATATTTGCAGATCCTTTTTCAAGTTTGCTTTTTATCTTAAATCTCCTACCAACTCTTCCTACTTTTAAGTATTAGTAATCGTTGTCCATCGTATGGGATATTTTAGTGGCAGTAAAATATAAATTTTATCTCATTGGTGTTTTCCTGGCTTTCATTAGCCAATGTTGGAACAAATGAAATTCATTTGCTGCACATACCTGCTGAGTCAGCTTTTGGATTTCCAAACAAAACATAAACTTCAAAGCGCATGGCAAACAAGCCCATTATCTCTTTTCCCTTTTAGAAGGGAATAGTAGTTAGAAATCCCTCATCTGCATGTAACAGAAAACCAACTCACAATGGCCTAAATAAATGGGCACTTGTTGTTTTTACAATGCTGCTGTTGGCCAGTTGGCTGAGAGGTCAGTTAATGATCTCTTAGATTCTCGTGAATTTTTCTCAGCATCAATAGATGGCTTCCCCAGCAGCTCTCAACATTGTATCTGTGTTCAAGGCAGGAAAAAGGGTACAACACTTGTTGTATTTGCTTCTGTTTAATAAGAATAAAAAAGCAAATGCTTTTCTAAAGTCCTCAGCAGACTTGCAGTTTTATCTTATTGGCCTGAACTTCTCCTGGTTTTAAGGAAAGCAAGGAAATTAGTATTTATCCTCTATAGTGAAGGTGGCAAAGCAGAAGCAGAAGGGTTTGGAATATCTTGCTAGAACAGCCAAAAACCAGATTCTGCCTTAGAGTTAAAGCTGATCTTGTTATAGAATTAGCATCCCAAAGCTTATTTATCAAAGATTGAACTGGTCCTGAATTTTAAGTCTCATGTAAATATTGACCACAGAAAGCACTTGTTAAATATTAAAGTTTATTTATTTATTTTAGAGATTTATTTATTTATTTGGGTGAGGGAGAGAGAGAGCACATGTGTGCGCAAGAGTGGAAAGAGGGGCAAAGGGAAAGAATCTTCAAGCAGACTCCCCACTGAGTGTGGAGCCCCACAGTGGGGCTCGATCTCACAACTAATGAGATCATGACCTGAGCTGGAAGCAAGAATCAGATGCTCAACTGACTGAGCAACCGCCAAAAACAAAATGGAACAAAACCTAGAATGTAGTTTTCATCACTTGAATGACCTGCCAAAACACCTCCTTTCTTTCTTGCAAATGACAAAATAATCACATCAAAGAGCTTTGTTTGCTCGTGAGAGTTAAAAGACAGCTCTATGTCAAGAATTGGGAAGGTCCCAAGATTTTACCCTACTTGCGGGAAACAGGTTAGTCTGCCACTTACGTGGAAGTAAGAAGACACGAGACTTCTGGGTCAAAGACAAGGGACTTTATTACTTATAGCATTAGCAGTAGTTGGAGTATCAATCAGTATTTTCTTGTTCCACCTTCCCTGATCTCCCCTGAACCTCCGTTCCTACAGGGAGATGTGAAAAGGGTCAGATGACACCTGCACATTCATTCGGTTGGAGTAGGAGCCCTAAGCTTATGGAACCCAAATCTTTTATACTGAGGAGTAAATTTATCTGCCTTTGCTCTTACCTCTACCTTCCAACGATGTTTGCTATGAAACATCCTTGAAATGGTAGTCTCGAACAAAGGCAGTTGGTTTCTGTGCTTGCAAGACATGGAGAAATATAAAAATACCCCAAGGGAAACTGTCACCAGCAGTCTAGTCCATCACACATACCCTTGTCTGCTTATTCTACCCTAATCAGACAGTACCACCACTTACAAGAATCAACAAAATCGGCTTGCATAAGACATATTAATTTTGGAAGCTTGCTAATTCTTCTTTTAATGTATCCAATGATGGTCATGTACTTCAATGTCCAGCGCCCTCATCACCTCCCAGTCCTTCCAAGGACCCTGTTCCGTGGCTTCCAATGTATCCATAGACACTTTCACTAGCATTGAGAGAAGTATTACTTGCAAATTTGTGTACTGAATAAGTTATTTAACTGAAAGACAAAGATTCTGACCTGAGCAAAGAGTATATACATTATACTATCAATAATGAGCATGGTACTAATTAAATCTTTGGACAACTGGGAGGTAAGAATTTATCAGCTCTATAAAAAGAATGATGAATGATTTGGGGCCATGGTATGCCAGCCTGAATTATGGATTCTGGATGAATCTGATTGTAGAAGCTTCACAGAAAGTCGTATTTAACTGAGCAATATAGCTGCCCACTGACAAATAATAATATTGGATTTCTGTAGAATGCATAGTATGCTACTAGTTGGATGTGACTTTTTAATTTTTTCTGAAGGCTGGAAATAGATTTTATTTTATTTATTTTTTTGAAGATTTTATTTATTTGAGAGAGAGAGAATGAGAGAGAGAGAGAGAGAGCACGAGAAGGGGGAGGATCAGAGGGAGAAGCAGACTCCCTGCTGAGCAGGGAGCCCGATGCAGGACTCCATCCTGGGACTCCAGGATCAGGACCTAAGTCGAAGGCAGTTGCTTAACCAACTGAGCCACTCAGGCATCCAAGGAAATAGATTTTAAAATTAAATTTACTCTATTTTACCACAGGTATAGACCAAGTTCTTCATTGGTGACAACGTCTCTGGAAAAAGAAAACTATCCAGTTATCCTTAAGATACAAAGGGAATCATACAGTTTATACGGTAGAGAAGACCTTTTCAACATTTTATTAAGCATATATGAAAAAGTGGGCTAAAGAGCTTCCACTAGAAATTTCAATAGTACCAGAAAATAGCAGTACTAGAAAGGCTTTCATTTTAAGATCAGGACACACTCTGTAACATTGTTTATCAGTGAGCATTTAGTGAGTGGTCATCAACCAGTAAATCATGATTCATGGTCAACTGAAAGGGTTTTAAAAAAATTGGTTCTGCATCCCAGGATCCAGTCCCTTCATTTATCAGGAATCATGCCTGAGAAAAGAATGTATCTGGAATGGTAGCCTTTTCCACCACACTCTTCCAGCATCTTTTTGATAGATTCCTATGGGGATCCCAGATGTTCAAGGATTTGACAGGTAGCTTTTCCACACAAGAGGTCAAGGACCTTGTTCTGAACAGCCATCTAGTGTTCATCTAGATGAACACTTCCACAAGCGTGCTGATGTCTGACCTCATATATTCCTATTCTACAGCCAATTCTATATCCTTCCCAGCTACTCTCTAAACCACATACCTCCCTTTCCACCCCA
This sequence comes from Potos flavus, assembly GCA_028534135.1. Lineage (NCBI taxonomy): Eukaryota > Metazoa > Chordata > Mammalia > Carnivora > Procyonidae > Potos > Potos flavus. The sequence continues at coordinate 31,496,150 of CM052893.1, forward strand.
GGGCTTTGCTTATGCTGGTTTCTCCTGTTCATACAGCCTTGCCGTCTTCTTTCCGCCTGTAGAAGCCCCTTATTTTCACCTAAGGCTCACCTTACTTCCTCCAAGATTGTCCTTTCTTTGCCTTCCTCAACGTCATGGTTACGCTTTACTACATCATCAGCTCACATTTTGTTGTTGCTGTGTCACTTCTATTTTCTACCACCACCCCCCGCCCCGAAAGTCTCGGTGTCTATTATAATGCTAGGCACTTCATGTTTACAAATCTTTTTCTTGCAAAATGTATGCCTTGTAAGTCCACCAAGAGCCAGGAGGTGAAAACAAAAGCAAGAAAAATCACTCTGATCACTCTGAGATCAACAGAGCAGTTGAAGAGATTTTCATCCTTGTGAGAGTCGTGCTTGCTGCAGTCTGCCAAAGGCAGGGAAGCTTGATGTGACTGCAGTGAGAAAGGATTAAAAGCAGTTTCTTTTCCATATTCTTAGGAAACACAAATTCAGTTTTTTTCTCATTGAGATATTGGTGCTGGGTCAATGTCACCTATTTGAGGGTGGTGCTGTATACTAGGGAAATGGATGGCCATGAGCAGTGTTCATATCTGCTTTAAAAAAGAGTGCTTGCACCTGTATCACCTGTTTGGCAAAGAAGATGTACTTACACAAGCCAATATGAGCAAAAAGGGGAGAGGATGCAAGAAAAAAGGGGTGATCCAAATACATGTGTTTATCGAGCCAAGAGATCAAGGGAGAAAGTACGTTGTAAAGTTGTAGCTCTCCAACTTTAGGCACAGAAGAATAATAGGTGGAGCTTATTAAAAAAAAAAAAAAAGATTCCTGAGCCTCAAGCCAGATCTATGAGAAAAGAATTGGCTGAGGGCGGGGTTTGTGTGTGTGTGGCAGGAATCTGCATTTTAAGTATTTACGAAAAATCAGGAGGTTTTTATCCAGAAGGTCTAAAGACCACAGTTTAAGAAATAGCATGACTTTGGAAGACCACTAAACCCGCTTCAGTCACGTTTCAGTAGTGGGCATAACCATTCTAAGCCTGGGTTTTCAGTCTGAAGAAAGTAATATGGACTCATCTCCTGGGGCTTCTAGGAAGTTTGAAGCAGTGGAAACTGCATGGTGCCAGGCACAGGATATCTTTGGAAATATTTAGAGTTTTAACATTTTCGAAAAGGTAATACATGTATCTATCTAAAATAATCCTCCATTTGAAGTGATGTGAATGGGCAGAATCTCTTTCACACGGACTGGCATGTGCAGTACAAGGTTGAATGTCTGTTCTTTTATTTCTGTATTCGTGGTGATGCAAAAGCATCGGGCATGACAAAATTAACCGGGGAGAAGATAATCTGCTTATTGTAAGCATCTCCATCGGCTGGTTTTTTCTTCTTCCTTTTTTGTGGAAATAATAGAGCTGAGAATTAAACTAGCCAGTAAGAATTTTAAATGCCATACTGGTTCAGGGCAGTGGTTTCTTTAATAACGGAGAACTGAGAGGATATTCTGGGAGAGCACAAAAGTCTCCTAAGAAAGCTAAATTCAAAAGTTAAAAAAAAAAATTATCCCAAACTATTCTTTATAACCTATTAAGAACCAATTGTTACATGATTTTATATAAGCCTTTAAATCTCTAATAATACCTCCTTGTGAGACACTAATATACAAAACCTAATACTTGAAAAATGGATAATTTTGAAAAAGATTGAGTCTTTGGAAAAGTAACACAAATTTAACTTTAAATTGCAAGCTCCCCCAGTACATTTCATATGACACTATTTACCAAAATTCAAATTATAACATTTTTTTCATGTATATTGCTTTTATAAAGCATGGCATACTATATTTAAATTTTTAGCTTATAGAGTCTTTTGAATAACAAACTATATTTTTATTCTGTCAGATAAATAGTATTTTATTTTATGTCTCGCTATATTGTTCAAGTTTCAAATATTAGTTATTTTTCTTTATTCAGTCTTGAGCTTCAGCAGTAATCATCTCAGAGTAAGGGGCCACAGCCTTTTTAGCCAATCTTCTTAGGAAGCCCCTGACTCCACTGGGTCATTTTAGTTATTTTCCTGGACTATTTCTCCAGTGATTTTTTTAAATGAAGTAATAGAATGTGATATCTTCATTTTGGATTTTGGGGCAGAATTTGTGCCCCCAAATATGCTCTTTTGGCATAAGGATTATTTTAGCTGATTATTTTTAAGAAATCACAGAGGCAGGTGAGGCTCTGAGAACTGAGTAGAAGTTAGTCTTTTGTAAGAGACACTTGCATTTTATAAGGGAAATCTGCATTTGTAAGGGAGTCTCCCACGGTGTGCTTGGAAGACTGGGAAGGCAGGGATGACCAAATCCTTAGAAATTTACCAATGGAGAAGGCAGGACAAATCTGCACACCTGTGTTCTTGTTCTGTCCTGGTAACGTCCTGTAAGAGGCTCCTCAACCCCCAACATCCTTATTTTGTCTTTAGCTGAGGGTAGTATTTAATGTAATGGTCTTGGCTATTTGGAGAGTTAATTATGTTTCCTAGTTCTACACAGGAGGTATACATGTTTTTAAACTTCCATTTGTTCATTTTCCCCCGTTAGTCTGTCTTTTATTTATTTATCAGCCAGGAACCTAGAAGAGTAGAGAGAAAATTATTTTTCCCCAAAAATGCATTTTGACAAATCTTTATTTGACAGATGATTTCTTAAATACTAAAAATGCACATTACATTTATTTCACGAGTTCAAGTGTAAGTAGCAAAAATGAATTAATGGCATTCAATCGCATATTTTCAGAACTTGCTTCCTTATTAAGCTGTTCAGCCTGCAAAATAAACTGAGTTTGAATCTAAACTTACATACAGTTGATCCTTGAACTACGTGTAGGCTTAGAGGCATCAACCCCCATCAACCCCCAGTCGGGAAGCTGCATATAACTTTTGATTCCCCCCAAACCTTAACTATTAATAGCTCACTGCTGACCGGAGGCCTTCTGATAACATATACAGTTGATTAACATATTTTCTTTGTTTTATGTATTATATATTATGTTTTTAAAAAAGTAAGGTAGAGACAAGAAAATGTTTTTAAGAAAATCACAGAAAAGAGAAAATATATTTACAGTACTATAGTGTATTTATTGAAAAAAATCTACATGTAAGTGGACCCAGTTCAAACCCATGTTGTTCAAGGGTCATGTGTACTGAGACTATTAGAGTTGGAAAGTCATCTGAGCTCTATTTTTACAAGAACAGTAATTCTAAAATTCCAGCACATCGTATTTGCCATTTATTTTCTTAAGCCTCACTGTTTACAGATATCTTTGTCAGGCTAGCTATTAATAGTAAATCCTCATCCAGAGAGCTATGACAGTTTCTGGATATTCCAAAATTGTCACTTCCTTTCATTGTTTCATATTATTAATCTTCAAATATACATTTTCTCTGTTTAGTAACTGTATCTGATATTTAGATATTCTGACAGCAGATGTCATTCACCTTTACCAGTTTACATAGTTATTTCAATAAGTAAAGTATAATTTAAGTAACAAATATCAAGATAGCTTGGAGATGACAAATGAAATATAATTTTAAAATATTTAAAAATAGCCATTTTCTCATTATGAAAGTATATTCGTCTTTTGGAAAGTTAGTATAATAGAGGTGCCTGGGTGGGTCAGTGGGTTAAAGCCTCTGCCTTCGGCTCAGGTCATGATCTCAGGGTCCTGGAATCGAGCCCTGCACTGGGCTCTCTGCTCAGCAGGGAGCCTGCTTCCCCTTCTCTCTCTGCCTGCCTCTCTGCCTACTTGTGGTCTCTCTATCTCTGTCAAATAAATAAATAAAATCTTTAAAACAAAAGAAAAAGAAAGTATAATACACAAAAGCAAAGAGAAAATAAATTTCTAAGAATTCCACCATCTTAAAAAAAACCCTTAATAGCTTGATATATAGATAGAATGATAGAAATATATTTGTACAGTATCGTTTGTGTACTTATGCACACATTAAAAATATTTTCAACTTTAAAAGTTGATACATACGCATCTTGAATTATTATTATTATTATTATTTTAGTGATGTCTACACCCAATGTGGGTCTTGAATTCACAACCGTGAGATCAAGAGTTGCATGCTCTTGGGCGCCTAGGTGGCTCAGTTGGTTAAGTGTCTGTTTTTGGCTCAGGTCATGATCCCAGGGTCCTGCGATCAAGTCCTTCATTGGGCTCCCTGCTCAGTGGTGAGTCTGCTTCTTTTTTGAGCCCTCTCCCTTGCTCATGATCTCTCTGTGTGCTTTCTCTCTCAAATAAAATCTTTAAAAAAAAAAAAAGAGTTGTATGCTCTCTGACTGAGCCAACCAGGAGGCCCCCTTGGTCTTGAATTATTGATAGACACTTTTTCTGAATTACAGTGGACTATGGTTTTAGATATTAGCATCTAAATCTAAATAATGGAGGTCAGACCTGAATATTCTGTTATTATAGGGAATGAAGTTTTTAACTAAAGTCCAAATGTCTATTCTGTGATCTAAATAATTACAAACATAATATTAAAATCAACTAGAAAAAAATGCATCCATACATTGGTTATCATAAAGTTTTATTTTGTTTTGTTTTTTTTAAAGATTTTATTTATTTATTTGACAGAGAGAGCGAGAGAGGGACTATAAGCAATGGGAGTGAGAGAGGGAGAAGCAGGCTTCCCACAGAGCAGGGAGGCTGATGCAGGACTAGATCGGGATCATGACCTGAGTCGAAGGCAGATGCTTAATGACTGAGCCACCCAGGCGCCCCTGTTATCGTATAAGTTTTTTAGTGTAGATGAAATGAAGATGAACATTTGCATTAAGGACATAGGATTCAAGAAAGATTCAAAATTTAGATTTTAGAAGGATTTAATGAGCATTCAAGATTTAGGATCATTTGCTGTTTTTAATAAAAATCCTCATGTAAGTTGATTTTACTTACGTATTTTTCTCATTGCAGTTATTTTTTTTTTAAATTAAAAATAAAGTCTCTTGAAATACTGGAGATGGGCTTTTTCCCCCACATTGCTTGTACAATCACATCCGTTTTTGTGCTAAGACATTAGAAGAACTCTGGAAGTGAGAACAGCCTGTAATTTCCTTGTTCCTCTACTTGATTCTTCACCTTCTTTAAACTTTTCTATTATCTGCAGGGAAGGATTTCATTGCTTTTATCATAACCCCATACCTCAATAGTTGGCCACTCAAGCGGTTTATCTTTTACTTCTTCTCAGCATGGGGAAATCCCTGTCCTTTCTGATGATTTCTTGATCAGCCTCCAGCTTGCTTTTTAATCTTCTCTCTCCCTGCTGTCTCCCCCAGCTCTCTTCTACTTTGCTGAAAAAATAGTTTAGGAATAGGAGGATTTTGCAGGTCCCTGGAGAGGCTTCTAGAATTCCATAGCAAGGTTAAGACTGTTGCCAACCCTCTGCAACCCTGCCTACATCTGCAACCCAGTCTGGTCATTATAAACCTGGTAGTGGGCTGACTGAGGGCTGGCGATTGGTGAATAAGTATACTGAGTTGCAGGGGGTACTTAGATGCCTGGGAGATGACAAAACCATACATGCCATTTCTTTTTGCTCCAAAGTTTCTTTCAGTGAGAGAAAAAGCAGTATCCTCTTGGGAAGGAAGTTGCAAACTATCTCTGAAAGCAAGGTACATATAAGACAAAATTTCCAGCATGCAGTAGAACAGGGATGGTAACTCAAGAGTGTGCCTTTCAGAATAGAGTTCTAAATACAAACATGGAAATGATGTTAGAAATACATTTAGGAAGTGAGGAATCTTAGAGGACATCTGAGAAGAGTTTAACATTTGCGTAAAAGGAATTTGGGGTCACATCTCTATAAATAGAATACTCTCACAGTAGTTATATAGTTAGTTATAGTCTTAAGTTGAGCCTAATTGAAGCTCATTTAATGAGGACACCCAGGCCTGTGAGAGATGAAGCAATTTTCCTAATTCACATGAGTAGAAGCTTTGTCTGATAGTATTGGGATTAGAACCTGTGTCTCTTGTCTCTTAAGTGTGTTGCTTGCCTCAATATTATTCTTTATAGAGGAAGAAATGGGCTATTTATTATTTTTCTGACTGTTTTTCTTTATTACATTTATCCAGATTCTCAAAGGGTTAACCCATTCCAGATCCAGCATAGTGTAAATGGGTCTCCTCTATAAATAGTCAAAAGTGGTGACTTTCAAGTAAGACAGACGTGAGTTTTAATTATGTCTGTGTCACTCCAGAATCGTGTGCCCTGAGTTCATGTACCGCTCTATACCTCACTTTCCACGTGGGTAAGATGTAGAGAGTCAGAGCTACCTCATCTGTAGGACCGCCTCACAGTAGCATGAATGGCATGTTTTAATACATACCAAGGGCTCAGTCCATTGTCTGGCCCTTCTTCTGTGACTCATTATTATTGTTGTTGCAGCTATGTTTCCTGCCACATCACAACATGAATTATTTTCTATGTAGGAATTAAAAGCAATAATAATAATAATAATAATAATAGAAAGCTTTAATCAAGACTTAAAATCTGCTTTGAAACCTGCAGTTGCCAACAGAAACTGTCCTGATGCATTTGAACGTAAGGGGAGCTACTGCTGAAGAAGAAATAGGTATAAGAAAGCTCACAAAGAGCCCCTCAGCCCATGACTATCCAAAGAAGTAAGCAAAAAGAGGACTTCTATAGGTGTCCTGGAGAACCAGACTCAAATAACAAATCCCTGTATAACTGCTAAGGTTTATGCAAAAGGGCATTCTATGTACAGGGTAGAGAATATGATGTAAAGAGCCATCAAAAATTATGAGATCCCTCCCCTGGAGCACATAAACAAAGTGAGGTGGAAAACAAAACAGAAAGTCTGCATGATAATCCTCAGCAATACACTGCTTCATGGAAGGGCATTTTAGTTCAAATGTGGGAAGCTGTGCCAAAAAAACTGAAGGCAAGCCGGCTGAGCCAAATTAGAACAGAGTAAGAGATTTGTCATACCTTTGTAATTCACGCAGCAGCAAATTCAGCTCGACCACAAGCTGTCCAGATGTTGGCCATCTGACTCTTTATAGCTGTGGTCTGTTTTTTCTTTAAAGCCTCCTTTCCTCTCTGTGTTCCCAGACACTTGGCATTTCTCTTGAAGTGCACCCAAGTTGAATAAAGAAGAATTAGTCTTCTTCTCAATTTTCAGGACAATATCTCTTTAAGAGAACTATTTTGAACCTACAAGGTCTTTGATTAAATTTACATCATGGCAAGGAAATTTAGCCAAGCGATTGATAGCCCTGCAGTCAAACAGGTCTGGAGCAGAGTCTTGGATCAGTCACTTATGGGTTGTATGAGGTCAGGCAAGTGATTTCATCTGTCTCTGCCTCAGTTCCTTCCACAGTAAAATGGAGAGACCAACAATAATATGATAATACCTATCTCCTAGGATTCAGTGAAATAATGTGTTTAAAACATTAACTCCTGTGCTTAGTACATAGTAAGCTCTCAATGTCAGTTATTTTTATTACTTTTATATTATATTTTAAAATCTATTTTGTACCTGAGACCATGACTTACTATGAGTTTCACAGATAAAAAGTTTCCAAAAGGAAGGAGATGAAGGTTGAGTCACTGAGTGTCAGCTTATTGGTGATTCTACAATTTAATAAGTGCTGAATTCAAAAAGATGCAGCTCTACTTTGGAGATCTAAAGAACGTATGTATGCCTATATCTGTATCTCAGCACTGGCGTTGGACGTCTGACCATTCATCACGGTCACATGGCAAGATGAACACTCGCTCCTGAGTCTGAAGCCAGTTTTCTCCATTCCACCCAGGGTTAGCCACATCCATTCTTTATGAAGAGGATGAGTTGGAAACCATAAGGAAAACATGAAACTAAATTCTCCCCATTTTTTAGAAGGGATAGGTTCAAGCAAAAAGTTGTGCTGATGATTATTGTATGTAGAATAAGTCATTTTATAATTTTGAGTTTGTTTTCCTCTTTGAAGAACCATGAGAGACTGTGAACTCAGAACAAGGGACTGAGAGTTTTGGAGGGGAGAGGGTGGGGGGATGGGCGAGCCTGGTGGTGGGTATTGAGGAGGGCACGTATTGCATGGAGCACTGGGTGTGGTACATAAACAATGAGTCTTGTAACACTGAAAAAATAAAATAAAAGTATTTGGGGAAAAAAAAAAACGGCACAGCTATTAACTGAAAAAAAAAATAATGAAAGCAAATTACAAATTTCAACTACTGTTTAGAACAAACTTCCCTCACCAAAGGAAATAGAGCTAACCCTAAATGTATTGCACCAATATAAGTGTTTTAGAGAAATCTAGAGAGGAGACTGGAGATGTTTTCTGTGCAGTAAGATAGAATCTTCCCCTTTGGTGATGTTAAACGTCAACCCATTTTGACAGATAGCATAAGGTCTGACAGCACAAAAAGTGATCTTATTCAGTGACATGTATGGCAAAACAACAGCTGTGATTGTCTTAGGTAATGGGAAAATAATGTATAATGTACGATGCGTTTTCAATTTGCATTTGGTTATAAAAAATATATAATAACATGCTTCCCCAAGTTTTTAAATATAGGGGCAAAGAGAAAACTGTGGTAGTTCCCAAATCCAGCTGGTCATTAGCATTACCTAGATTCTTCTAAAAAAATTCTGACTCTCTGGCATTGCCCTTGAAGGCTGTGATTGAGCAAATCTAAAGAGAAGCCTAGGATCATCTAATTTGGGAACCACTCCCTGGACTGTACCATGTTTACTAGGTTTATATCTTTATCTGAACTTCTTTATGATGTCTTAAACCAAGCTATTTGTAAGTTAAGATTTGTGTGTGTTGGCAGAATGATGACAATTGAGGTTTCAAATTAAAAGCATGATGACGACCACTGTGGAACACTTGTTCTTTTCAGTTGTGAAATAATTGAAATTCATTAAGTTCATTCAATGAATATTTAATGAGCACTTAATTCTATGTCAGACACTGTTCTATGTGCTAGTGATATGGAGTGAATACAGTAGAAAAATATCCCTGTTTTCATAGGACTGACATTTTAGGAGAGAGAGACAGAAAAAAATAAATACATAGAATGAATGGAAATAATGATACAATTTAGTTAAGGGAGATGGTGTGTGCCAGCTGTGCCATGTAGGATATGGATTTTAAATAAGGTAGTTAGGGAATGCCTCCCTGAGCTTATGTTTGAGCAAAGATTTGGAGGAGGTAGGGGAGATAGACATACCTATAGTCGATGGAAGGGAATTCTAGGCAGAGGGAACAGCAAGTGCAAAAGTCTGGAGATGAATGTATTAAAAAGCAAGTGTGATGTATAGGCAGACAAGTGAACAGAAGCTTTCAAGAAGGATATCATAGCTTTGCCAAATGTTTCTTGGAGGTGAAAGATGGGAATCCGAAGGGAGTGATTATAAAAGAGAATGGGAGGGCAGAATGGGAAAAATGGAAAGACCAGATAAAACTTCTGAGAATTTGCTGTAAAGAGAACAGGAGACAGTGAGGTCATTGGAGAGGGAAGTAGGATTCTTTGAAGTTTTTAATTTTTTTCTAAGGATTTTTATCGTTGATTGGAATGACCTAGTATAGGAGGGGAAAATGGATGGTGCAGGAAAGGAAAAAGAGGGAATGGAAGCTAGTATGGAAATAGATGGGTTGGCTTCCCCAGGCAGGTGGGAGTACAAATCTCCTGTAGTGCATCTCTACATCTTTAGTAGTACAAGGAAATAGAGAAGCTGATAGGTGGTAGATAAGGTATGAAAGGTCTCTTCTCATTGCTTCCATTGTCTCTCTGAAATAGGAAACAAGTCTTCAGCTGAGAGTGAGCATAGGAGAACTAGTGTTGAAGGTTTGAGGAGAGGGAAGGCATGAAATAATTCTCTGGGAGATGCAAAGTAGAAGCACTAGGGAAATGGGCGGGAATGGCAGCAGCATGGTGGACCTTCATGAGGTTTATGGTCTTGAATTTCAAGTCAGAGAAGTCATTGTCATTGTGCATTTGTTCTCCAGCCACCTTCAGCAACAGGGACACAGTAGTGAAGTTCAAAGAAAGGTGCATTGAACTGGAGCTGTGATTTAGACCAGCTTGTATCTAATTTAAGAGAATGCCATGGTGTTGAGGGTGAATGCAAGGAAATGATGATAATGATTGAACATTGCAGTTAAACCAGATAGGAGGGAAGCAAGGACACCAGAGGATGAGGTTACACCAGAAGGTAGGTTTGATGGATTGTAGGTGGTGCTGTGGAAGGATGTAATCTGAGTTGTAGAGGGAGGTGATAGACTGCAAAATATGGCCCTAATTTTCAATCCCTGCATGGATCTAGCCCTTTCTTCTTGAATCTAGGCTGACCTTGTGACTTTCCTTCACTAATAGGATGTGGTTCAAGTGATGCAGTGTCATCTTAGGGTATAAGGTTTTAAGCATATCTGCTAATTCTCTTAGGTCCCTGCCTCTGTCATGAGAATCAGCCTGGGAGGTGGGAAATCACATGAAGCAGAGTTGAGTCATCCCATCTGAAGTCAACCTAGCTAGCCCATAGTCTACTTGCTGGCTGACCACAAATGAATAAAGCTCCCTGAGATCAGCCCAGCCCAGCAGAACTGTCCAATCAACACATAGACTCATATTGATAATAAAAAGCTCTTATCTCAAGCCACCAAATGTTGGGTTGTATAGTTATAAAATGATAGCTAACTGATTAAAAGGAGGGGCTATAAAGATAGATGATAGTGATTAGAAAGTATATCCTTGGAAATTAAGGTGAGGGAGGTGTTGCATACATTGGTAGTGACTAGGCCTAATGTATAACCATTGGCTTTAGTGGCTGAGGTAGAGTGGAACACAAGGTCATGGAAGAAGAGTTCAAGAACCTGATCTATTATATGAGTATCTTATTTTGTTGTTGTTCCTCACTTTGGGCTGCAAAGCATTTAGCCTTTCACCATTAAATATGATGTTAGCTGTAGGTGTTTTGTAGATCCCTGGTATCAGATTGAGGAAAACTCTTTTCTTTTCTTAGATTGGTTTAGAGTTTTTATAAAGAATGGATGCAGGGTTTTTTTTCAAGTGCCTTTTCTATGTCTACTGAGATAATCATATTAAATTTTTAAAAAGTTTGTTATTTTTGGTGAGTTATATTGGTTGATATTTAATATTAAGCCAAGCTTGCATCCCTTGGATAAATAATACTTGGTTATGATATGTTGTTCATCTTATAAATTGTTGAACTAGATTTGTAAAATTCTGTTTAAACATTTTACTTTTATGTGCATGAGGGGTATCGGTCTCTAGTTATTTTGTGATGTCTTTCATAAGTTTTGGTATCAGAATAATGATGGCCTCATAGAATGAATTGCAATCCTTCACTTTCTGAAGGATATAAATTAATCATTTCTCCATTCTGAAAAGCAGTGTAATAATGTTACCAAATATGAGAAACTCGATATTAAGTAACACATACCTCAACAGTATAAATGCAATCCTAGTGTTGTTCCTGATAGTATTTTTAGGATTTTAAAAAATAGAGCTACTTATGTGTCATATATAACTTATATTTTTTAACATAAGATATCATAACCCTTGTTCACATTTCCTTATAATTTTAAAACAAAATTTTAAATGTTTGCCTCATATTCTATTGAGTAGATATATTATAATTGTACATTTCCCCTGATGTTGTAATTTCCCTCAATATATCAATATTGTAAGTATCCTATGAAGAACATCTGAGAACACATTATTTTCTAACATTTTGGATTAACTCCTTAGGACAAATACCTAGAAGTAGAACGAAAGCACAATATTTGTGAATATTTGTGTGTGTTCATAAATATTTTAAAACAAAAATAGCATGCAAGAGTCCTTGCTTTGAGTGAGATTTGAGTTATTAAATCTGGGGCAAATGCATTAAAATATGTAGAAATTAAGGTACAATAAATATCTTGTAATAGCAAACTGAGAAAAATGTTAATAAACTCCTAAAATACCCAGGGTATGTTTACTGAATAATTTAACTTTGGCTCGCTTGCTCTCTATTCTGTTTTGTTTTGGCTGGTCAGAACACAGCCAGGTGTTTTCACATTATATTAACTGAAGTACAGACCCTACCTAGAGCTGCCCCATTCCCTCCCCACCCACCCTCCCTCCTCCCTCTCTCCCTTCCCCCTCCCCCCTCCTGTCCCCGCTCCTGTCTGACCAGCACAGGACCTGGAAGTGTAAAGACCACGTCGGACCCGTCCAGCAGGGCCAGTTTCTCCTGCATATCATTTTCTGTTAGTTGCACCTCAAGCTTCTACTGCACCGACATGGATTCACTTAAGTCCTTTCATAGCTATTTCTCCACTTCTCTCTGTAGCTTCTTCTGGATTAGCTCAGCCATGGTGGGGGCAAAGGTCTGCTAGGAGCAGCGGGGGAGGGGTGCCGGGTGTCACATGCTGGAAGTGGTATCCGTGCTCCCCTTTCTGGCCTGGCATCCTCCCTTCACTATTCTGGCTCAATGTATTTTTAAGGAATACAACAAATCACTTGACATTTATAATTTTAAAAAATCCAAGGACATTTTTGGAAGCAAAGGACCTAAAACAATAATGGCTACAATAGATTGGTGAACATAAATCAATAGGTGTGCATTATTAAATGCACAGGGAAGCATGGCAGACTTTATTTTGTTACATATGGAAGGCTTGTGGAAAAGTCTTTTTATTATTCTCTAGCTACTTAAAACCTCGAAATTCTGAAAATAGGTTAGTCATCATTACGGGATTGGGTGAAATGTTTTAATACTGTTACTTCTTTCCTTTTGATGATGTTTTCTAGGGATGTCACAAATTTCTATGCTACTTAAGGAAGTTTATCTTGCTTGTTGATACACCAACATTCATGGGCTTTCTGGAAAAGCAAATGAAATCAGAACAGTAATTGATTAAAATACCATATTTTAAAGAAAAGTGTATATAATTTTGATCCCATTGCATCATTTATCTTCTTACCTGCTTTTATAAAACCACCTCTAGAAATATTTTAAATTGCTGTATCTCCACCATTTTATTTGAAATCAAGATAGTTTTCTTTAAAATTACCATGAAAAATATTTGAAGTGAAAAATGTTATTGTCGTATTTGATATCATAATTGATTCATGTAACACTAATAGATTAACAATGGTCTCCAGAATCTTTGTGAGCTTTAAAAAAAACCTGGTACCGCATGTTTTTTTCCTAATCAAAAGATGTCAGTTTGAAAGGATGTTGTAGTGGTATTTTGTCAAAATTATGTATCTCATAACTTTGGAAAAGTATTTTCCAAAAGTTTAATGGTAGACAGTCGTGGCAACCTTGAGAATGAGCCTTACTGATCTCCAGCTCTGCGGTACATGGCCAAGGGCCCTAGGTGTTGCCCTGTGAGAACCATCTCTGTATTTGCCCTGTGCCAGCCAGTGACTGAATGTGACAGGGATAGTAAGGCAGGCCTGTTACTGAAGACATGGAGGCACCTCTGATGGCCTGCTTTGGCTCAAGATTTCCAAACTTACTGCGAACTTTCATTACATTGCATGGCACTCTGGGATGCTTCCTTCCATTCAACCTTTCCTTCTGCATTTCCTCACCTGGGGTCAAACTTGCATCGTGGTCTGAGTTCTTACAGCTCCTCCCATTTTCTCTCACCTGGCATTTTATCTGACAGAACTCTTGCACTGTTGATCTCATTTTTATCTGGCTACTCAGAGGATCTAGCCTGGGACATTACTATAGAAAAATCTGAATTAACCATAACCAAATCATAACCAACTATAATTTCTATTTGTTTACTAAAATAAATAGAATAGAATAAATACGGGTCTAGCTTTAGTGTTAAATCTATATTCGAACATATAAAGTGCATGATCCTAAGGCTTGCCTGTGGTCTCAGCATGACAGATAAATGAGTCAAACATTATCTACCAATCAGATATCTTGTGCTGGGGCGCCTGGATGACTCAGTTGGTTGGGCAGCCAGCTCTTGATTTCATCTCGGGTCATGATCTCAGGGCTGTGAGATAGAGCCCTGCGTCAGGCTCAGTGCTCAGTGGGAAGTCTGTTTGAGGATTCTCTCTTTCCCTTTCCCTCTGCCTCTTCCCCTGCTCTCGCTCTATTTTTTTCAAATAAATAAATGCATCTTTAAAAAAATAGATAACTTGTGCTTCTAATTAAAATTGCACACTGAGGGCACTTGGATGGCTCAGTCAGTTAAGTGACTGCCTTCTGCTTGGGTTATGATCTCAGGGTCCTGGGTCGAAGCCCACATTGGGCTCCCTGCTCAGCGGGGAGTCTGCTTCTCCCTCTCCCTCTGCTCCTTCCCCCTGTTCATGCTCGCTCTCTCCCATTCTTTCTCTCTCTCAAATAAATAATCTTAAAAAAAAAGAATAATATTAAAAATAAATAAAAGAGCACACTGAATGTCAGGATCAGCAGAGAGAATTAAAATAAAATAATATTTTTGAAGGGCCAAAAATTAACAAAGCCAACGAATATTTGAAAAACATTTTTTTTCTCTTCTGAGAGCAGAGTATAAGGTGCAGATAGATATATTTAAATATTTTAATAAAATAATAATTGTTATGGCGATGTATTGTCATTAAAACATAAGGGGCAAAAAAAAAAAAAAAAGGGGGGCGCCTGGGTGGCTCAGTGGGTTAAGCCTCTGCTTTC
>CM052893.1:31511368-31609087 GCA_028534135.1 Potos flavus
GGATTATGTAAATTTTTAGTTTTATAAAAATTAACCCAGCTGTCTGGTTTTCACTGAAGGTATATTACAATTTTAGTTTGAATTTTAAGCAGTTTGTGGAAATAAACTTTAAAAGCAATGTATGATTTTACTTCAAAAATTAAGTTACTATTTATTATTTTATTCTAGAATTACTATTAATATTAACTATAAAGAAATATCTGATATTTTCCTTAATATATAACAGAATAAATGGTCAAAGGGGAGGTCCATTAACCTAGGAGTTAGGAGTGCCACAAAGATGGATTTTAAAAATCTTTTGTACTAAAAATAAAGGAGAGTGATTTACAATTCTAGGGACAATTCTGAAAATAAAAGTAAATTAAGCATTATAAGAGTGATTTTTAGCACTTCTGTTAAAGCTCTTCTCAATTTTCCAGTCAATACCTACTTCTTCTTTGTTTCTTCCAATCACCATGTATCTCCCTTCCTCCGGTCCCCAGCGTTCAGGACTCACGGTGGCCTGGGAGGTGTCTCTCAAGCATCATGGTGGCTGGTTGAGAGCCCCGGTGCACTCCCTGCCTGCACTGCCAGGTGCTTAATTGGCTCAGCTAGAATAACTCGAGGCGAACTCTTTCAGAGCTGGGACTCATGTTACATTAGCCTCAGTGACACCTTTTAATGCTTATGATATTTTTCTCCCTCTATTTCAAAAGCGCTCAGGGATTTGCAGGATTGTGCAAAGAACTCAATTCTAACTATGTACATAAAACTTTTTTTTTAAAAAGACAACGTAAAACATTTAAAAGCACTGCTCGTTTCACTTTGTAATTTATTTGCAAATTGATTTCTTCTGAAATGTACATAGTGTTTTCTTGAGATAAATCATACCTGGTCATGTTGTATTATCCACTTTATAAATTGTTGAATCAGATTTGTAAAATTGTTTTAGCTATTGTGCATCTATGTTAATGAGGGATATTATCTATAGTTATTTTCTCATATATACAGTTGATCCTTGAACAATATGAGTGTGAACTGTGTGGACCCACTTATACGTGGATTTTTTCTGGTATAGTACCATAAATGTATTTGAAGTGCATTTACATTATGATATAAATATTACATACTGAGAAATGACTGAGGTGAGTGGACGTGTAAAAAAGGAACACAATTTTATATAACCAGTCCTCTAATACTTAATGAAATGAATGATTCAATCTCACAGTCCAATGGAATTCTTTTTTTTTAATCACTTTTTCTTTTTGCCATTCTTTCTTGTATCTCAGAAAAGTGATAGAAAAACATAATTTTTGTGGGTATTCCTTTTATGTTTTTCTGTGGTATCTACTCACACTTTTTCACATGAGTGCATGGATGGTAATTTTTTTCAATTGCTTTGCACATCCCAAAATTTCTTTATATCTTTCTCTCTGTATGTCTTCTTTTATAACTGATAGTTTCTATTAATATTCCTTCAAAATGTGGGGAGGAAATTATTTCCTAGTGTTCTAGCACTCACTGAGGCTAAAGAGAAATCTGATATTCATTTCATTGTAAGATACCAGATTTTCCACTCTGGAAGCTTTCTTGTTTTTTCTCTTTATTTTCAGAATCTAGACCATTTATAGGCATAGACAATTTTATCAATTTATTATGCTTGTATGTGGTAGGCTCTTTTAATCAAAATATATGACTATACTTTTAACTCAGAGAAAATTTTTGAGTTAAAAAGGATGTCTATAATTTGATTATTTTCTATCTTCTGTTGTCTCTGATATTTGCTTCGGGAACTCTTATTCCTTATATTTGAACTTTGGAATCTACCCTCTGTGTTTCTGATCTTTACTTTGCTAGTTTTCTTTTGTCTTTTTGGAAAATTATTTAGTTCTGTGCTTCAGTTTTCCCATCTGTAAAATGGGGGTAATAATATTTTGTTGGATTATTTGGTAATGTCAATTATTTGGTAATGACATATAAATAATGTCAATTATTTGGCAATGGTATTGTCCTTAGAACACTGTCTGGCACATAATAGGAGCAAAATATGTATTTTGTGGTATATAGTAGGTCTACAGATAACTCTATGTTATGGATATTTCTTTGATTTTATGTCTTGGTTACTAGCTTGGACTTGAGAGCTATTCTTTCTAATCACATTATTCATTGAATTTTTATTTCAACAATCACCTTTTTAAAATGCCCAAGTCTTTCATTATCTGATTGCTATTTTTTTTGTAGCACCTTCTTTTTTTTTCTAACATAACTTTATGATTCCTTTAATCTCTCTAGACAACATACACACACAAAGATACATTAAATTAGTTTACAATTATTGTAATTCCTGGTTTAGATGACTATAATTTACTTTAATAATAAAAGTAATTATAATAACTTCAAAATATATTACACTGCTTTCAGTTCCCAAATGCTTTAACTTAGCTTCTTTATTTTCTTTTCCTGACTTCTTTTAGATCGAGTTATCTTATTCCTGTCTTTTCCCTGCTATTGGTGTGAATTGGCAGGTTCCAAATCAAGTCTTTTAATTATAAAGATGGAATTTTAACATGCATATTTGACACTAAAGTCTAAAGTTAATTAGTGCCTATATCTTTTGTCCAAAGAGAATTAGGACCTTACAACAATTAAACTCTGAACATCCACTTTAAACTTAAATGTTTCTCTTATCAGAATTTATTTCTAGTTATTTTTTAATCACTCGCAGTTATTTTTTAATTACTCATATGCTCACTAATTTCTTTGCTTCCTATTGCTTCTTGCCAACACTCAGTTCTTCGGAGTCCAATTTCCTTCTCAAAGTATGTTGTTGAGCAGTTCTTTCACTGAGAATATTTTGCTAAATTCAGTCTTTGAAGTTCTAAAAATGTGTGTTTTTCTTTCCCTTGAAAAACAATTTGCCATTTTGAAGAGAGCATTTGTGGCCTCCTTACTGTTCATCTATTTTTAAGAGATAATTTGTCCTTTTTGGTTGATTTTAAAATTTTCCTTGCCTTTGATGTTCTGGTTTATCAACAATAGGCCAAGATGTGAGTTTCCTTTTATTTATTTTTCTTTAAGGCTTGCTCTCATTTTAGAATTCATATCTTCTCAATTTTGAAAAATCCTCAACGATGATCTGTTTGCCTCTCCTCATTTTCACTGTATTCTCTTCTTGAAACTCCTCTTGGATATGCACTGGATCTTCACATTTTACCTTCCATGTCTTATAATTTCTCTTTACTCTTCTCCAGCCTTTTATGTCTTTGTGCTATAATCAGATATTTTCCTCAAGTCTGTCTTCCAGTTTACTAATTATCTCTTCAGCAGTGTCGAGTGCATTGTTTAGTCCATCCATTTAGGTTTATATTTCAGTAACTTTATTTTCCTTTTCTACCTGCTATATTTGGTTCACTTTAAATATGTTTATTTCTTTTTATAGTGTCTTCTACATCTTTTGTAGTTTCTTCCTCCTTTTGTCATTTAAATTATTTTAAGATAATTATTTTATGATCTATTTATGAGCATTAGATTATCTTAAGTACTTGAGATACAGATCCTTTCGTTTGTTGTATCTTCTGACTCTTACTTATGCTTGATCATTTTTGCATGTGTTCTGTAATTTTCGATCATGAGTTCATCTTCAATGGATTATGGTTTTTCTGTGACAGTTCTTAGGTCCTGTTTGTGGGAGGGTTGACACAGAACAGTTTTAGATTTGTTTCTGCACGATATCAGATGTAGTGAAATCAGACTGGGAACAGTTTATTTTTTTGGCATGGAGAGTCTTTTATCAAATAGATTAAATTCTGACTCTGAATTCCCATATGGCCCTGATACATTTTCTTTGCTAACCTTAGTTCTGGGCAAAGATAAATTTCCTTGTCGTATACATGAACTGTTGATTAGTATTTTTCTAGTCTGTCTTTGACTGAGAAAACAGACTGGTTTTATATAAATCTCTGAGTTTCAATTACTACAACACTTATGCACCAAACATCTTTTCTTCTATTCCACTGTGGATATTAGGACCCAAGTGCCTTGTTTGAATTTACTTCTTTATGTTATAATCCCCTAGGTCTACAATATTATATTTATTGTCTTGCTTTTCCATTCCCGTGTTTGTTTCTTAGGAGTTTTCCTCTCTTTTCCTCCAAGTTTAAATTTGTATTAATTTCTTTTGTTGTTATTTTATTTTATATCACTGTTACTTACTTTAGCTTCTTATTCACACTGCCTACCAATTTACCAACAGAAGTTCTGATTATGTATGTATTTTAAAGTTTATTTATTCTTTTTCTTAAATTGTCTCTGTTTTCTCTGATGGCATTTTTTTTTTTTCTGTTATTAGTTTTCCTTAAGTGACTGGAATCTTTTTTTTTTGTTGTTCATATTTTTGAAGAAGGATTTAGTTGATTATTAGGCATTTGGTGTGTGTTTCTTCTGAAGTTTTATGGTTGTACAGTTCTGTTTTCCTGACTCTTAAATGAGAAGGCTAGTTCTAGACTCTACAATATTGTCAGGCCTGTTGGAACTTTTATCATTCCTAAAGTAAGGGGAGCTTTACTCCAGGGTGGAGTGTTTTAGTGTATTTCACCACTGGATGGAGCTGCCTTCTCTTTCTACTAATTTCCTTAGTCACCAATATGATGGTTCAGTGTTACCTTTGGTTTTGCTCTGCTTCTCGTGCAGGCTCCAACAATATATTGTCTCCTTTCCCATATAAGGGAACAAATTCAAGTTTAATCCATGAGGGCTAAAAACCCTGCTTTACATACTCTGTCTATGAAGAGGCTGGGAAAGAGGGAAAGCTGTCTAAATGACCAAGTTGTGCCAAAAGCAACTATCCGTTTAATTGCCATTACCGTTCATTCTTTCTCTTTGTGGTGGCTGACACTGAGCCTTTCTTTAGAAAGGGCAATTCTTCCTTTTGGTGTTTGGGAATAAAACTTTTCCTGACTTGTTTTCTCCATCAGTCAGAAATTTTCTGATCCTTTGGTAGTCCTTCTTCTAGTTTATAGCCCTGTTACGGTTCCATTCCTTTAAAAACACTTTTTGTCTCTTCAGGAAGACCTCCTTAAAGAGTAGAGGTAAATGAATATATTCAATCTGCCATCTTAAACTAGAAGGAAGCCCTTACCAATATTTTAGAAGCCAAACATTTAAATAAAAGAGATAAATGCATTTTTAAGTTTTATAATAGTTTAAGTAGGACATATAAATATGAAAGTACACAAATATAAATGTGCAGCTCAGTGAATTTTTATGAAGTGAACACATCCATGTGGTTAGATGAAGAAACAGAATCCTGGGGCGCCTGGGTGGCTCAATTGGTTAAGCATTCAACTCTTGGCCTCAGCTCAGGTTGTGGTCTCATGGGCTGTGATCTTGTGGGTGGTGAGATCAAGCCCCATGTCGGGCTCAGCATTCAGTGGGGATTTTGCTTGAGGATTCTCTCCCTCGAACCCCTCCCACTTTCAGGTTTTTTTTGTTTGTTTGTTTGTTTGTTTTGTTTTTTGTTTTTCCAGGAAGTAAAGGATCATTTTGGATGTTCTCCCTCAATTTTTTGGTTTTACCGAAATGAGGATTGGGCACAGTTGCAGGTGTCACAGGCCATTTTTTCCCTTTTGCCACTGATCACACTTACATGTGAGATCTCAGACTGTTTCCTAAGGAGACTATTTTGGTTTTTATAATGTGTTGTCTGTACACTGGTCACTGCCACCAGAATGAGTCCAAGCATGTCTTTCAGGTAGCTCAGAAGGTATAGTTGTTTCAGCTATCCAGCATAAAAACTTGAGAAATTTAGAGATGTACGAATGTTTTATATAAAGGGATATGATGAGTAGTAATACAACAGAATTTTAAATTTCCTCTTAAATACAAAACTGCAAGCATCATGATACTCTCTATATAGTTGCTAATACATGTGGGAGTTTTTTTCAGGTTTCATTTCCAAATATTTAGGTGATCCTATTAGCTGGACATTTTTTCAAGCTTTTCTAATCTAACCCAGTCCCTCTTGACTAGTTGAACCATTAACTGTATAGAAGTCCTATTATTGTTCCATCAATGACTTATTAATAGTTTTCAGGTTCATAAATGATTATTTATATATAGATTATGACTAAGCATTTTGCTTTCTTTTAAAGTAATTAATTGTCTGAGGGCACCTGGGTGGCTCAGTGGTTAAAGCCTCTGCCTTCGGCTCGGGTTGTGGTCTCGGGGTCCTGGGATCGAGCCCCCCTTCGGGCTCTCTGCTTGGCGGGGAGCCTGCTTCCTCCTCTCTCTCTGCCTGCCACTCTGCCTACTTGTGATCTTTCTCTCTCTGTCAAATAAATAAATAAAATCTTTAAAAAAAAATAAAGTAATTGTCTGCTCTGGGGTTCTCCTTCTCTGCTCCTCATCTGTCTTTTATCCTGGAAGCATGATGAGTTCATGGATTTAGAAATAGTTCTATGTAGCAGAAGTGAAGGGCATAAAGCAAAGGGGAAGAGCAGCAGAAATTTGTAGAGAAGATTGTAAAGGCAGGTCAGTACTAGAGCATTATTTAGCTGAAAGCTATAGGACACCACCAAAGGATTTTAAACATTGGGAATGATACAGTATCCCAATTGTTATCTATTCTATAGAGAGAAGATGGAGTCAAAAAATTGCAGCTCCCATCATATTTCCCTGTAGTTCAAAAATTTTGAATGCTTTCCTCACAGCCTTCTCAATCAAGATCAGACTGTTTTAAGATTTTTAGGTTCCTAAAGGCACAGATAGCTGCAATTAATGTAAAAATGTTTTAACGATACCAAGTTATGATTAAAAAGTAAAATAAACAGGTACCATTTCAAGTTAGTAAAACAGATTAAATAAGAATTAGATCATTATGAAAGAAAAAGAATTAGATCATTATGGACATGGGACTTCATTAGGGAGATGGAAATCGAATTATATTTTAGCAAATACATGTATTTATATTCAGATGCTTAGCTGATTATACGTTGAACAAAGATTGATGTGACTGGGCAGGAGGATATTTCAGGACAAAAGAATTACACAGACGCAAGCGTGAGCATGAGCAGTACACGTGAGGAACTGTGAAGAAGTCTGACGTGACTAAACAGAATTGAACAGATCACTATCTAGAGAGAGACTGATCTGGAAATAGAGAATCATTTGACAAAGCCCTAGATCTGAACTAGTGCAGATTCTTGAACAGAAATAGCACTTGACAGGAAATTTTACTTTGAAATTTGGTAAGGTTCAAGAAAGACCTAAGGGGAGAAATTCTGAAGAAGAAGAAATGTTAATGCCCATTAGTCAGCTGTATTCTAACAAATGTACACTAAGTTGAAACATTGAATTTGTTTATTAGAATGTAGAGTTCTGAGGAAATGAGAAGCAGGAAGATTTGGATGAATTGGGGACTGATAGCTGCGGGAAAGGCAGTGCTGAGGGAAAAGTTGATTCCTGACTTGAGTGAGTATTGAGCAGTGAAGGCTTCTGTGGAAATTCTTGAGGTGGAAATGAAAAAATGTATAAAACTCAACCACAGTTATGATTAGAACCTTCCCTAGCACTGTTCAACAATGTAAATCACGATTCCTATTTATTTCTCGGCGGAAATAAATTCCTATTTATTTAAATTCCTAAATTTATAAATAAATAAATTTATAATAATAAGGAATAATAAGGAATAAGGAATAATAATAAGGAATAATAAGGAATAAGGAATAATAATAAGGAATAAATAAATTCCTATTTATAATAGGAAATAAATTCCTATTTATTCCCCTGCATCTGTCTGCTTTAGAGTCTTTTCTAAAGTTGTAAAATAATAAAGTTCACTATTCTCAAAATAAACCCCCAACTTTATAGTTTTACTATATTTACCTGTACAGCCACACATGGTGTTAATAATTCCACATAGACTTGTAAGAGGCTTATCCTTCATCATATATAAAAGTTTGTGATTAGTAGTATTTCTCTCAGCTGCCACACCTATTCAGAAAATAAATAAATAATTGTTAATAGAAATAAAGGGAACACTATTTATAATGACAGGAAATACATCTTATGAAGAAAAACAATAAGGATCCAAACATGAGACATTCTACTCTATGGAAGGTAGCATACGTTTTTTAATGGCTTTTATTCAAAATCTAGTGTTACTGTTTCTTTTTTTCCTCCTCCCTCTTTCCCTTTCCCTACAGACCTTTTTTCTTCCTTCTAAGATGAAAGAACTGATAGTTTTCATCAGTGTGAACTGGTTTGTCTTCACTTAGAAGAATGAAGAAAAAATTCTAAAGTAGCCTTAAAATTACTCATAAAATACAAAATGATTGAATAGAAATTTTTGGAGGACATTATTTACCCATAAGTCTTGATAATTTGATGCTTTTCTGTGTGATTTGTGTGCAAGTTATGTTAATTATACATTATGTTTAGAAAAATACTTTTTTGCTGAGCAGTGTAAATGTCAGTGTCATTAGCTATCATTATTACCTGCCAGCAAGAAGATGCTTTCAGTGAATGATAATTTCCCTTCTTGGTTCTGTGGATGCATACAAGTGTAAAATTGTCTTTTATATTATCTTATTTTCAGTGTTCATAACCTTTTTTCTTCTTTTCAAACTGTTTTCAAACCAACTTCTACACCTGAAAAAGAAAAAAATTGGTCTGATATTAAACCAGTACTTTAAACTAGTTCAGATTGATTCTTGGACAAAAGAGAAAGCAGACTCATGGAAGACCCGCTTTTTAAAGAACCAAATTCTAATAATGGTAACAAGGTAGTTTTAAAGGTAAGAGTGGGAGAAGTACCATGTCTGATGTAATATTATCTAAAATGTCCAATTATTAGCATGACCAAGATAAGTGACTCCATCTTTGTTCCCCTTACAACTGGATAGCGCCTATTAGGTCTAGATATTAGTGGGATTTTAATAAAATATGCTCTTTAAAAGCAATAATGTAGGGATGCCTGGGTGGCTCAGTGGGTTAAGCCTCTGCCTTCAGCTCAGATCATGATCTCAGGGTCCTGGGATCGAGCCCCGCATCGGGCTCTCTGCTCAGCGGGGATCCTGCTTCCCCCCTCTCTCTCTGCCTGCCTCTCTGCCTACTTGTGATCTCTCTCTCTGTCAAATAAGTGAATAAAGTCTTTAAAAAAAATAAATAAAAGAAATAATATATATATATTTATATTCCTTCAGTCCTCTAGTATCATCACTATGAAAGATTTTATGCTTTTCAAATAATTTTCACACCCGTTGTCTTTTTCTTTTGACTTCTACAATAACATGCTGTGATATGATCAGAGAATTCTAGAGATTGTCCACCCCAAATCCGTATTTTATGGCTACACTGAGACCCAAAGAAGGAAAATGATTTACTTGTATGCTGCACATTTGACATGGGACACATGGGAAGCTCTTAATACATATTTGCTAAATCATATTATTATTCTCTTTATATGAGCAAAACCCAAAGGCATAGAGAAGGAGGTGGCATAAATGAGATATCATAAATTGATGGTAAAAGTGGGGCTGGAAACTTGAATCATTGCTTACTTCCCTTTCCAACTCTGTCTCTGGACCTGTAACACAACTGAAAATCTAGATTCAAAAGAATATGTTCAAGTTTGGAACTTAAAAAGAGCTATTGAACAAGGAGCCAGGGATCAAACAACAACAGAATATTAAACAATTTTCACTGAGGAATATAGCACACCCAGAAAAGAATAGAAATTATTTAGGAACTGTTCTGTAAGGACACCATTTGCTGGTCCACACACCATAATCCAAGTGTAATTGCTGATGGGATCCTCTAAGTTCAGGTTTATCTCCTTAAAAAAGTGAGAAAGTTCTTAGGGCTTTATCAATATGGCAAAAAGCTTTCCTTAAGAATGACTGAAACCGGGGCGCCTGGGTGGCTCAGTGGGTTAAAGCCTCTGCCTTCGGCTCAGGTCATGATCTCAGGGTCCTGGGTCGAGCCCCACATCGGGCTCTCTGCTCAGCAGGGAGCCTGCTTCCCCCTCTCTCTCTGCCTGCCTCTCTGCCTACTTGTGATCTCTCTCTCTCTGTCAAATAAATAAATAAAATCTTAAAAAAAAAAAAAAAGAATGACTGAAACTACAGGGCACCTTGGTGGCTTAGGCAGTTAAGCCACCAACTCTTGATGTCAGCTCAGGTCACCATCTCAGGGTCCTGGGATCCAGCCCCGCATAAGCCTTCTGTGCTCAGTGGGGAGTCTGCTTGAGGATTCTCTCTCACCTATTCCTCTGCACCTCCCTCTCTGCTCTCTATTTTTTCTTTCTCTCTCTCATAAATAAATCAATATATCTTTAAAGAAAAAAAAGAATAACTGAAACCACAATATAGAATGGGTGTTAAAATGTTCACTAAACACATTAAATGTTACGCTACAAATTTCAAATAATATACAGAAATGTATTCAGTGGGATTCCAGGCTAAATTTTCAGGTTCTTTTCATTTATTTACAGGTAAAGCACTTAGCCTGATATATTTAAGGAAATTATTCCTCTCCCAGTTTAATTTGCAAACTTTATTGTATTTATCATCTCATTCTGCATTCTTTATAGACTCCTGTGTCATGTTCATCTGTAATCTGTTTGTCATTTCCCTGTGTAAGGGCTGATAAAGTGTACATTGCTGGCTGTTCTCAGCCTGCTGGCAATTTTTCAAAGACCAGAATTCAAATACAAAATGTGAAGCAGTGGTAGGGGATGACAGAGGTTGTGGTTTAGTCTGCTGAATTATTTTCCTTCTTCCTTTTGGTATTTGTGTCTTCAACCCTCCCTTTTAGAAATTCCCTACCTCCCCCATCTCTGCGTAGTTTGACGAGGTTATCAACCATGGTATCTTGACCCTGTGTCTTCCTGACCAGACTGGATGTGTGAGTTGAATCTAGGCACACAAACAACTCATCCCTAACACCAAGGGTTCAGAGATGAGCTGATGAGTTCAGTTGGAATAAGGAGAGCTCTTCCTGAGACTTTTTAAGTAGGAGGAACCTGTCCGGCTTGCCTTTAAGGTTATGACACAAGAAAGTGTGCACTTGAACCTGACTACAGCCATCTTCCTAATCCTCTGGCTTCCACTAATCTTTAAGGAGACTTTGTATACATTTGAACAAAGTACCCTTTCTCTTGGAAAAACTTTTAATGATCGGCCTATTATTTATTTCTCAATAATTAAAACAAATGTAATATCATTTTGTTTGGGCAAATTAAATGAAATTATTGAACATAAAATAATTTAAAATAGAGAAAATACAAATATTTAATCACAATAAATAGGCACTCAAAGTTACTATGGTAAAATAAATCAAAAACAGTTACCATTTGCTCTTTTGGAATAAAATTCTTTTTGATGTTTATTGGTTCCAATATCTTGATTTTTCTTGAGATGTTGTAGGCATTAAGTAATTTTTAATATATTTTCACTTGAAAAAGTTATATTCTCCACTGATGTCTGGTTTGAGAAAATTTAAGGTTCTTTTAATGTCACAGTCTGTACTGGGTTGTTAATTGATTTCAAGGGAAAAAGTTGACATAGATGTAATAGTTAAAGCTAAGATTTTTTTCAGTATCATAAATCTTCCTTTTCATGGTAATACTTCTATATCCAAAATAGAAAAGGTAAGTTGATTTTGGAATTTAATTTTGGAATTGCAAATAAATTGCAAATTCCACTTGGTCAGGGAATTTGCAGCCAAAATCAGTTATTTTACTCTTTTCACTAGTATTATTCATATTACATTGATACATATTAGTATCAATATCAGGAGGTTGCAATTTGTTTATTGACAATTTTTAAAAAACATTACTGCTTCATTTTTCTTCAAAAAGGTACTAATCTTTTTGACAGTTCCAAGAAAATCATGTACATTGAGTTTTGATGCTTGCATAATTTTGCTCCTAACATTAAATTTACTTCAAATATCATGACTGGGGGCGCCTGGGTGGCTCAGTGGGTTAAAGCCTCTGCCTTCGGCTCAGGTAATGATCTCAGGTTCCTGGGATCAAGCCCCGCATCGGGCTCTCTGCTCAGCAGGGAGCCTGCTTCCCCTTCTCTCTCTGCCTGCCTCTCTGCCTACTTGTGATCTCTCTCTCTGTCAAATAAATAAATAAAAATCTTCAAATATCATGAGTGATTAATCCTGAACATTTAAAAAGGAAATATTTGAAACTGGAACTTTGGCTTGTTTGAGAAAATTTTTATTAATATTATCAATAGTTTCTAAAAGTAAAGCATCCTACCCTCAGTTGAGTTTTTGGTGACATGAGAGCATCAGCTTGGCCATCTCATAGCTTAGTCAGTAAAAATCTCAAGGTATGTTTGCACTCCGAAGTTTGATCATAGCTGAAAAATAGTTGTATTTATCTTGGGTAATATAAACGTGATGGTATCAAGAAAGAACTTAACCTGAATTTTTCATTATCACATTTACAGAATGTACATCATAAGTAATATACAATACCTAATTCTTTTTCTGAGCATTTTTTTTTTTTTTTGCAATCTGTTATGTTTTCCACACATACTTGTGACACTGTTGTATGCTTAGCCTTTGAAATTAGTTTTATCTAGATGTAGTTTTTAAAAATAGGTCACAAACATGTGTATAATTCTTTTGGAGCCATGTGTTCTTGGACCAAATACTTACATTTTGGAAATCATTTGGAAATAACTTTTTAAAAAATGCTGCATGGCTTACAGGAAAATTGGATCTATAATAATTGAAATACTAACATTAATATATAATAATTGAGAAGCTTTGTATCACCCAAAATAGTATCATTCATTGCATCTGCTATAATTTTAACAGTTTGATTTTGTATTTCATTCCCTAAATGGCATGTATATTATAAATGATATATACCTGATATATCATATATATATTATTATTAGTCATTGCTATGGTTTCTGGCAAATGAAAAAAAAACCCATTACTAGGTTCGTAAATTCTCTTGGATGATTCTCTGAACACATGATTATCTTGCCAAAAATGGTATCATTTAGGAGTTCAATGATAGGATACAGTTCCCCCTCTTTTTTTAAAGATTTTATTTATTTATTTGACAGAGAGAGCGAGAGAGGACAAGTAGGGGGAGCAGCAGAGAGAGAGTTGGAAAAGCAGGCTCCCCATTGAGCAGGGAGCCCAATGCGAGGCTCAATACCAGGACCCTGGGATCATGACCTGAGCCGAAGGCAGACACATAACCACTGAGCCACCTAGGCACCCCTCCCCCATTTTTATATTGTTTCTTTCTGCAGGATTATTTTTTTAAGATTTATTTATTTATTTTGGGGGGAGGGGAAGAGGGAGAGGAAGAGTGAGAATCTCAAGCAGACTCCCCATTGAGCATGGAGCCCCATGCAGGGCTGGATCTCACAATCCTGAGATCATGACCTGAGCAGAAATCAAGAATCTGACACCTGGGGCACCTGGGTGGCTCAGTCGTTAAGTGTCTGCCTTCGGCTTGGGTCGTGATCCCAGAATCCTGGGATCTAGCCCCGCATGGAGCCCCGCATGGAGCCCTGCATCAGGCTCCCTGCTTGGCGGGAAGCCTGTTTCTCCCTCTCCCACTCCCCCTGCTTGTACTCCCTCTCTCGCTGTGTCTCTCTCTGTCAAATAAATAAATAAAAATCTTAAAAAAAAAAATCTGACACCTAACTGACTGAACCACCCAGATGCCCCTCTTGCTGCAGCAGTATTAATAACATTTTCAAATCAGATGTCACTTTTTAACACTGAGCATGTTGGAATGGGCATACATTTCTGTTTCTTCATATTTACTAAAATCTGTAATAAATGCTGCCCATCCACAATTGCACCCTTCTTATTCTTCAAATTATCATTTTTTGTATCCCCAAAGTATTTTTTTAACAAATGAAATGCAGAATCTTTTCAGATAGAAAAAGTGACTAGAATATGGGATTACTTGTGACCACTTGGATAGTTTTTGTGTGTTATAGGTTCCCCCAAACCTCCTACTTGTAATGTAGTGTCATTTTTTAAACTTCAAATTTCTTACTTAATGTAGGTAATTGTCAACAAAATTTTGTATTAAATAATATTCAAATTTTATGTCTATGTACCTGGGTTGGCAGAAAATACATTTAGTTCAGTGAAATTTTTAGTTTTTAAATTTTGTTTTGTTTTGCATTTTTTAATCATAAGTTTTGTTTGACATGGAAGCAGAGGTGAAATTCACAACCTCTACTCTCTGTAGAGAGCATGTTTCCAGGCCACATTTTGTTCAAAATAGTAACTATGAACACTTGTCCTTTTACTGCAAATTTATATCTATTTTTGGCACATATATATTCACTATTCCAAATATTTTAAACTTTGCTTCTCTAATGGCTTCCCATGTTCTGTTTTCTGATTAGAAAATTTTTAAATTTAGATTTTCTTCTGATATCTGGAGAAAAATAATATCATGATTAGTATTTTGTTTAAAAATTTATAATATTTTGAAAAATTATGTGTGATAAGCTATTAAATTTTAATAGCAGTTAATTTTGTATTGATGAATTTTCTGTAATAACAACATTGTTATAATTAGATTATAATAAAATGATTATTATGTAATGATTAGACAAATAATTTATGTCTAAATAATACTTTGTGAGTTATAATTGGTAAGTTAGTTTTGGTTATTACATGAAGATTTAAAGCATAATGACTAATTTAAACATATATTTAAATTGAGAACTCAGAAATTCTATTCTAGCATAGTAAACAACAGACAGATGACATAAGCTGCCATTTGAAACTTCAACTTATCCAGTCCAATCATACCCCAACAAGAGATTTTTTAAAAATTGAGATATTTACCAGTACATCAGCCTAAAAAGCAAAAAAACCCTGTACCTTGTTTAGAAGCAGAGGTTATTTTAGATGTTGTTAGATCAATAGGTTTTTTGAGTTTTAAGTTAATTCCATTTTTCTAAGTCAAAGTAGAATGAGATACATTTACCATATTAGAATGAGACACCTACTACCATCTGCCCCAAAATTGTCATAACAAATATAGAAACTGCCCATCTTTAGAGTCAATAAAACTGTAATCATGGACTGACAGGAGTCCATTAGGTAACTAGTATCCCTTTTCCAGAATTCATGTCAGTTGAGGTAAATTTGATCTCTTTGTCAATCCTCCCTTCTTTGTGGCATGTTTTTGTATGATTGAAAAATATATAAATCTTGCCAGCATTAAGCATTAGAAGTTGTGTCTATGCAGTACTACTTAGGGAATATAAAGTCCATAACCTGGCAAGTTTTACTTCATTCACTGTAGCCGAAAAAGTTTGAAGTTTTTTGTCTGTGTTGAGGGATATTCTTTCTTTTTTCCTTTTGTGAACAAACTAGAGGGTTTTGGAGTAGAGGGAAAGCTTGCTCTTTGCTTGGCTGTGTGAAAGGACCAAGGTTCAAACACTGGCCCATTGCACATGACTGTTGGATGTCTTTCACTTGTTTTCATTTGAGGTCAAAGGTGCGAGTGCACAGCTGATACACAAAAGGGCCCAGGTTGGATGAGGGATCTACTAGGAGCAAACTCATTGACTGTGCAGGGAGTTGCCCAGGTCAATTTTTTACCAATATACTGATTTGTTGAATATATATTGCTCAACTGAGATGATAGAAAATATGTATATATTTTCATATACATATAAATAATATGTATACACTTTGAGAAATATAAAGCTAGAAGGTGTTATATATGTCACTCGTTTATAGCACGCCAGCTGGGAAAAGAAAGGTTAGGTACCTAACCAGTGGTTCTTGTTCTTAGCTAAACATTAAAATCACCTGGGTCCACATTAAAGGTAAGGATTCTTAGGCCTTACTTCAAAGATGTGGGATCAGTAGATCTGATGTCGTGCCCAGGAATCTGTATATTTTTGAAACTACAGAGGTGATCTGATATCCATCCAGCTACTGGATTTCCCTTTTCTTTTTCCACTCTGATTCTTCCAAATCTCTTTTGTTCTGTATCACAGAACAGGCCTGCCTCTAAAGGTGGTCATTAAAAAAACCACCAGAGGGGTGCCTGGGTGGTTCAGTCAGTTAAGCATCCAGCTCTGCTCAGGTCATGATCTCAGGGTTGTGTGATCCAGGCCCGCATTGCCCTTGGCACTCAGCTCAGTGGGGAGTCTGCTTAAAATTCCTCTCCCTCTGCTCCTCCCCACTACACACTCCCTCTCTAAAATAATAAATAAATACATCTTTTTAAAAAATTACCAGATATCTACCATGTACATAGCATTGTCAGCAGCATTCTAGGAAATACAGATAAGATCCAATTTTTTAAAAATTGTAGTTGACATGCATTGTTATATTAGTTTCAGGTGTGTAATGTAGTGATTTGACAACTCCATACATTATGCTGTGCTCACCACAAGGGCAGCTGCCATCTGTCACCGTGCAACACTAGTACAATACCAGTGACCACATTTCCTAAGCTGTACCTCTTATCCTTGTGACTATTCATTCCATAACTAGAAACTGGTACCTCACACTCCCCTTTACGCACTTTGCCCACCACCATCATCTTCTTTTCTGGCAACCACCAGTTTATTCTATTTATGGTCTGTTTCTGGTTTTATTTTTTTGTGCATTGTTTTTTATTATTATTTCTTTTTAAAAATTCTTTTTATTTATTATTTTTTTAAAAAGATTTTTAGAACTTATTTATTAGAGAGTGAGAGAGAAAGAGAGTACAAGCAGGAGGAGCAGCAGACGGAGAGGGAGAAGCAGGCTCCTCACTGAGCAGAGATCCCAACATTGGGACTCAATCCCAGGACCCTGGGATCATGAACTGAGCCGAAGGCAGATGCTTAACCAGTTGAGCCACCCCTCTTTTTATTTTTTTAATTAAAAAAATTTTAAATCTGGTATAGTTAACATACACTGTTATATTCGTTTCAGGTATACAACATAGTGATTCAGCACTTCGATACAACACCCAGTGCTCATCACAAGTGCCCTCTTTAGTCTCCATCACCTATTTAACCTATCCCCCCCCCACACACACCCCTCTGGAAACCATCAGTTTGTTCTCTATTTAAGAGACTGTTTCTTGGTTTGCTTCCCTCTCTCTCTTTTTTTTTCTCCTTTATTCGTTTGTTTCTTAAATTCCACATATGAATGAAATCATACGGTATTTGTCTTTCTCTGTTTTATTTCACTAGTGTAACACCCTCTAGGTCCATCCATGTTGTTGCAAAGAAAATCTCATTCAAAATCCAGTTTTTGAGGAGTTAGAATCTGGTAGGGGAGATTGAAGATAACCTTTAAATGGTAAGCCTTCGGCAAAATCATTACACTACCTGTTCCATTCACAAGAAATTGATGGTGCTTCTCCAGATCTTGGTTGTTTTAACCTATGCACGGTGTCATTGGCAGGACTTCCTAGCTGGCATTCAGAGGTGAAGGGCAAGTGAAGTATTATATGCAGGTTGAGGACATTGAATATAATAATTTGTTGTCTTATGGAAAAGATAGGAATAATTAAAAATTCCTACCTTGAGTTAATATAGAGAACTATATTTTAAGATTTAATATTTCATGGAGGCTTACTATGCACCCTTTCATTATTATTGTGGATATATTGTCTACGTTTACTTAAAAATATAAAAGTGCTATTTTCTGAACTGATCAATAATTTATAAGGAATGTAATTATAATTATAAATACTACCATATTGTTATTATTGTTATTTTTCATTCATTGTGTTAGAATGATAGCTTAATGCTTATGATAATTCCTTCCCTATTTCTCCACAACTGACTTATCACTTGTCTGACCCAACTTCCCTGCACGCCATTGTTCCATTTTCTCTGTACCTCTCACTTCACAGAGGAATGTTAATAATGGAATATGTTATTCAGTTATTCATTTACAGGCTTCTAAGATGCCACGCTCTATAACTAATCACCATCACAAATATTCTCATATATATGCTTTATACATATATACTCTTACTGGGTCACTGAACTAATAAAACAGCTTATTCTAAGCATTGTTGCAAATCACAGCCTATGGTTACAAGATAGTTAGTAAAATGCATAAGGTAAGCATAGATTTGCAAGGTATTTTCAGTCAGTTGCAAATATTGGAGAACTTTTGTTTTGAAGTACTACGTATGCTAACAGGATCATTAACTGTTTTGTATTATGTTCAATAGATAGTACTGTTTTTATAGCTTTTACATATTTATAAAATAGTTTTAAAATAAAATTGGTGGAAAGGTGGGACTCTTTTTCTCCACACAGTGACGCTGGTAGCATATTGGTTCTAAATAGAAAATTTCACCTTGGCCTCGTGTCTTTCATTAAGGTCAAGGAACTTACCAGATATTAACCAATTAAGTGAAGTATCTTCCCTCTAACTGTATTTCTCTTGATCTACAGAACAGATGGATTTTTCAAAAGGGGGGGGTTATAAAGTAAATATATCTTTTTCTATAAAGTAAATATATCTTGTTTGGGGAGAGTTGTATCCGCCTGGAGTTGGGGACCCTCTATTCCTTTTTTCCCCATTAGTTTAATGGCACTGACCATAACATGGGGAAGAGTTTATTTTCTTCCAGTTAGGATGAAAAATCTTCAAGTATGATACTTGGGATTCAACCCAGTCCAAAAATGCCAATTCTAGAGCAAGGATATGGCCAGAAATTGAAATCAGAGTGAAATAATCAGATCAGTATCAGAAACACGGGAATCAGAATTTCAGCTAGGCAGAAGTGCCAGAAAAATTGATGTTAAGAAACATAGCTTGTTTGAGGTTTGCTCATCCATTTATTTACTCATTCATTCATTCATTCATTCAGCAAACATCTGTGGGTCAGTTACCCTGTGCAAAGTCCTTCCCTTTATGGGACTCAAATTGAGGGGTGTAGGAGGAGGGGGGTGGAGGCAGACAACATTTTTATTTGATTAGAATCACAATAGAAATATTAGTACATAGTACCAGATAAAATGGGAACCCAGGGGCTAAAGAAAGCTGCCGTGAAGAAGCAAAGACTGAGATGAGCTTAAAGGATAAATAGGAATTGTTAGAACAGAATAATGTACAAAACCATGAAGACTGGACTAAATTTCTAAGCTGGAGTCAGTACAGGTATGATGGGAAGCCAGATGGTAGGAAGGCATGGGATGTTCGTGACCATAGTGTGGGGCAGAGCTCAAAGACTGGGAAAGCAGATGGGGACAGTTCAAATCCCAGGTTCTTTTTTAATAGCTACATTATCTTGAACATACCAACTTATTTGAGCCTCAGTTTCTTTAACTGTTATAAATAAACACTACATAGTAAAATAATAATGGACACTAACATCTAGCTAGCATTAGTGTTGGGAGAACTAATCTTAGAATTCTAGTATTACTGAATTTATGACTTCATCCACATAACTAGCTAACCAGTGATAGTTCAGAGCTCCTTTGCATTGTTTTTGGAGTTTATTATGAGTTATTCCCTAATGCTGAAATTGTGATTTTTATTTGTCACAGTCAGGATTCTCATTAATAGTGTTCACATACATTCCATAGCATTTTTGTAAAGAATTTGGTCTAGGTTTCATATTCTGAAAAAGGAGGTGGGGGGTGAATTTTTTTGAAATAATCAAAAACAAAAACAAAAATGGTGTATCTTAGAAGAAACAAATTGACTTCGTCACTAGGGGAGACCTCACCAGGTTTTGAAACTTGCCCCAACTTTCACGGAGATAAATTTTTTCTTTCCTTGGCATCTTAGGAGAAATGATGGTATAGGAAAAGGCATTGAGAAAACTTGGTAGTCTCAACAGGACTGGAGCATTTTTCTCTTCTCTTCTCCTCTTCTCTCCTCTCCTCTCCTCTGCTCTCCTTTTCTCTTCTTTTCTCTTCTTTTAGTGGCCCTTGACTAAGTGTTCTATGCAGTGGAGAATAAACCTTAGGGGATACAGACACCAAGGCAGCCTAGGTGACTGAACCAACTGAACCAATGGTTTGAATTCATTTCCCTTGAGTTTCTGGCAGTGTTATACAGAGTCCTGGAAGCATTACACAGGGTCAAGACTTCAGAGGGGGGCAAGTCCAAGGGGAATTGAGTGTCTTCTCATGGCAGCCATCTAAGAGATGGACATTTAATAAACACCACATTTTCTCACTGGAATTTTCAGTAACCATAGACAGTCTATGAATATGCATATATATACTTTTTTACTGTTATATATTTCTCCACTAATTACATTTCACTATGTAATCTTGAATCATAAGCACTTGTGAAGAAGTGAGGGTGGCATATCTTGACCATTCTAGAGAAGGAGAAAGTTAAGGAGTACTAGGGAGATAAATGCCTCTCAAAGATAATATTCCATGAACTAATTACCCGAGGAACTAACTCATAGAGGGTGTGCTGACACAGGTGTTAGAATTATGTTCAGTTAGTTATACTTCTTATCAAACAGAACATCAAGCTTAGAACTTGGCTAATGGCAAGCCTATTTAACTTCTTAACTCTAATCTAGCAGTGCATATATTTAATTTTATAGAGAATACTTGAAATAAAAAATACTTTTATTCAGGAAAATTAAGAATTAATATAAGCATGAAATATAATTGGTCGTGAAGCTGTTTTAAAAGATAATTTCAGGTATACTGTAGATATTAAATGCTTCTAACTGTATAGTTTATAAATATCAAATTCTAAACCTCTTACCTAAATGTCAACTTATATTTAACAACTTAGCTATTGCCTTACTAAACGTCCTTTCTTAAGTCCTTGTGAATTCCATTAATATAAAGTTCAGAAGATTCAAATTATACTATGAATGGCTGAACTGGGTGTTTCTAGAAAACTAGTGGAAATACTTTAAGAGTATTTTTTTCTGATTATGAAAATGAATGCATGATAAAGAAATTTTAAATCCCCTGCAATTTCTTCACTAATTGATAACCACTATAGAAATGTTGAGTTATTTTCTTTTAGCCCTTATTCCATGGATTTTTTTTTTTAGAAAGTTGAAATCATTCTGTATGTACAATTTTATATTCTGATCACATCTTTCTCCCAGAGAACATGCTTTGGTGTTTCTATACTCATTGCTTTCTACAAATGGAGCACATTTCATACTCTCCTTTTAAGCACAAAATCACTATATATTCTTTTTTAAACTCCATAGTTATTCATCCTTTTCTCTTATCATTAAAAAAACCTTTGTAAGTATAATTTAATGGTTATAAGATATTTCATCACAGGGATATATCCCAACTCACTCTGCAAACTCCTTATTGTTAGATATTTAGTTGTGTCCAATAAATAATTTTGTAACTAATATATCTGTTCATTAAATTTTGGCCACATTTCATTATATTTAATAAGGATCTTTTGCATAAATTAGATAATCGTATTTTAAAATAAAAATTATAAACCACTAATAGTAAAAATATCCAATGTATAAGAATTGCTGTGACATATAATTTCCTAGGACATTAATATTTTTTTCATGTGAGGAATTAAATATAGGTTTTAAATGTTTCCCACAGTAATGACTCCAGATTTAGCCCTTCAGTAACTCTTTAGGCATAGACATTGGGTTCCCTGGCAGTTCCCTGACATGGAGTTTGGGAATATATTTACTAGGGATCACTATCTCTGAAATGAAGAAGGAGAAAGCAGGATTGAGGCAAAGGGAGAACTGCAAAGCAAGCCTTACTAAATCTCAGTCAGTCCAGCAAGGCATTTATGCTTTTTCTTTGTTCGGTCACCAGACCTATGGGAGGCCCCGAAAAGGGTGTGATTATGGAGGAGGCAACTCTGTGCAGCTGAGGCAGACCCTAAAGAACCTTGATAGTGGGCAGCTATGTTGTCCCCACACTTTCTACAGCTGGGCAGCAAATCCTGCCTACAAGGGAGATATGGATGGTGTGTCTTTGGGTTTTCCACTTTGGGAAATTTATCAGTGTGCCATAGAATTGGGTTAAAACTGTTTTTAAAAAAAGATCATAAATACTGAATATTTCTTTGATAAAAGTCGGATTAATTTAATTGATATTTTATTTTTAATAATTATGTTTTATATATTTTATAATTTTGTAATTTTATAATTAATTAAAACTCTAGTCAAATAAAAATTCATCTTTTCTTAGCATGATAAGAACACATATTTCAAGCTATAATCCAGGATCATAATTTACAATGAAATATTAGAAGCAATTTCTATTGAAGTCAGAATGCCCACTGCCACCAGAATTATGTGATAGTTCTCGGGAAATTCCATCAATGCAGTTAAGACAGGGAAAGAGTAAAAATTTTAAATAAAGGAGAGAAAAGATAGTATTATCATTAGTGGCATGTGATAGGATTTTTTAAATCTAGAAAACCCAAGAAAAATAAAAATGATTAAAACAGGGATACCTGGGTGGCTCAGTCGTTTAAGTGTCTGCCTTCAGCTCAGGTCATGATCCCAGGGTCTTGGAATTGAGCCCTGCATTGGGCTCCCTGCTCAGTGGGGAGCCTGTTTCTCCCTCTCCTGCCTGCCGCTCTGCCTACTTGTACTCTGTATCTTTCTGTCAAATAAATAAATAAAATCCTTAAAAAAATGATAAAAACAGTAAAAATTCAGTAGAGAAGTTGCTTATAAATTAATATCTAAAATTTAGTAGCTTTCCTATATATCAGGGGCTGGCATACTTTGTCTATAAAGGGATAGATAGTATATGTTTTAGACTGTGGTCATATAGTTTATTGCAATCCCTCAACACTGCTGTTGCAGCATAAAAGCAGCTACAGACAAGGTGAAAACACAGGGGCATGGCTACGTTCCAATAAAACTTTATCTAAAAAACAGGCAGCAGACTTGATTTGATTCATGTTGGTAGGTTGTTGACCTTTGCTATATACATAAAAAAAATCATTGAGAAATTATAATGGAAGAACTCTCATTCACAACAGCAAACAAAATGAGTAAATATTACAATCTTGATTAAAAATGTGCAGGACATTAGAGAAGAAAGACATAAAAGAAATTTCTTACTATTTTTCAGAGATTTATTTCTTTATTTTAGCGAGAGAGCATGAGCAGGAAGGGCAGAGGGAGAGAAAGAATCTCAAGCAGACTCTGTGCTGACCCCAGAGCCCCATGCAGTGCTCAGACTCTGGACCAGAGATCATGACCTGAGTTGAGACAGAGAGTCGATCATTTAATTGACTGTGCCACCCAGGTGCCCCCCTAAAAGAAATTTCAAGTGAAGAGAATAATAATTGATATTATGAGAGAAGTTAGGCATTTTTTTCATACGGTCACTGACTGCAGGTATTTTTTTTTCTAAATTGCTTTTTTATACCTCATTTTCAATGTACTTGATTGCTTTCTTATTGATTTATGTGAGCTCCTTATTAGTTGTGGAAACCATCTCCAGGTCTGTCATTTTCCTTGAAAATTGGGTTTCTTAAAGTGTATGTAGAAATTATATATTTTTTTCTTTTATGAGTTTGAGATTTTGTGTACTTCTTAGAAATGCCAGTTCTTTATGTCACTCAAGACTCAGAAAAAAAGACACCTTCTCTGAAGCTTTTCGTAATTACCTATCTAAAATAGTAGTATTTTTAATCATTATTTAGATAAGGAAACTAAGGGTCAGGGAGAGTAAATAACCAGCCCAAGATCACAAAGCTAGTGGATGGTTGAACCTGGAGCCAGAATTTAAGGTCAACATTGTGTGACCACAAAGCCAGTATTATTATTATCTATATTACCTTGTCCCATTCTGGCCTCATCAACCTCCCATGGATAGTGCTGAAGAGACACAGGGTTCTAAAAGATCAATCGTGAAGGATATATAGATTTCTGGTAGTAGATATTTCATGCTTATCAGTTTGACCAACAGTTACTTCACTTGGAGTTTTTGAAATACCTTTGTTATTGACTATTTTTATGAGCATTAATGCACTCTCATTTTTAGTACCCATCATGAAAATTAGACATTATTATGTGTAATTATTATTATTATTTGCCTTAGGAAAGTTGATTCCTAGCTATGACTACTAGCTGGATTTAATAATGAATCCCCATAAGTATAGTATTTATTATTCAGAACATTATTTAGTAGCAGAATCATGATTTTCAGTAATTAAGAGTTTCTGTGAAACTCTTTTAGAATGAATTTTCAGATTTAGGAAAAATAAAAGGCTGATGAATGGCATATTCTTGCTAAATGTCATGAAAACAAAACATATGCTCTCTGTCAGTAAATCAAAATTACTGGCAGTCCAGGAAGAATGCATAATCAGAAGAGTAGATAATATGCTAACTCATTTTTGTATCTGAGTTAATAGATGAATGACTAATCTTTACTGACCATAAGAATTACATTATTTGTACTGAAATGTTGGGGTTTAAGGGTTCTACTCAGTATGTCTCATTTGCAATAAATTCATGGTTCAAAAGTAGAAAAACTAAAATGTAATATTTGATTTTAAATAAATGGTGAAGGGCGCCTGGCTGGCTCAGCGGGTTAAAGCCTCTGCCTTCGGCTCAGGTCGTGATCTCAGGGTCCTGGGATCGAGCCCCACATCGGGCTCTCTGCTCAGCAGGGAGCCTGCTTCCCCCCTCTCTCTCTGCCTGCCTCTCTGCCTACTTGTAATCTCTCTCTCTCTCTCTGTGTCAAAGAAATAAAATCTTAAAAATAAATAAATAAATAAATGGTGAAGATATAAGAAAGGAGAATCAATTTGAACTTAATTCCAGGAAGATCCTCCTTTGAGAATGTTCATGAGATTGTGTTTTGGAGAAAAGAATGTTAAAACACACGACTTGGCACAGTGATCATCGTTTATGCCATCAAATGCTGTAACTGCTATTAATTAGTTTTTCAACTTATAGAATCAACCTATAGGCAAACACCAAAGACTTTGTTCTGGTACATAAAAGAATGTAAATGTTACAGTCTTGACAATATAAAAGTAAAATTTGAGAAGTGGAGGGAGGGATGCAGGTGATAACATGGGCATTTACAAAGAGGGAATATACATAACCAATAGTGGGACCAATATTAGTGATATAACTCTACTGGGAAAGGAGGGAAGAAGACAAGGGAGTTATAGATGAACTAGCTCTTCATGTAACATTGCAGAAATCAACAGATAACATCTGAAGCTGATTATTCCAAAAGAGCTAAATACATATGGCTTTTAATTGATCCCTTAATGTTCATCGTCCCTTTCTATGTAATAAAATAAATCTGGGTACATGGCCACTCAGCTAAAAACTACATTTCTTGCAGCTAGGTATGACGAACAGTAGGCTGAGCTGCAGTATTGTACAGTCTTTAGATTATGTCCTTAAAATAAAGAAGCATGTCCTGCCTTCTCTCTCTTAACCTTGCCTAGGCTGGAGTGCAGCCAAAGCACAAAGTCTGTGAAGCCTGTAGAAAAGCGCCACATCCTCCACAAGGAGGCCAGAGTTTATATCACTGTATTTTTGAGTTCCACGTTAGAATAGCCTGTATCCTAATCCAAAGAATAATTGTTTAGAGACATAAAGACATGTAAGACTCAAAACAGAAGTGATTAAAGGTTGTTTTTCGGAAAGCAGAATCAAGTGTGGGGTGGTGGTTGGGTAGAAGATGAATATCACATTTCATTATAATTATTTCTATGCTATCTAATTTTTAAGTATTTGCATGCATTATTTGATAAAAAAAAACCCTGAGAAGTTATTCTCATTAAAGAAAAATAGAACATATACAGTAGTAAAATGAAAACAGGTAACACACTCTCTCACCTCCCTGAGAAAACATTTTGGTCATTTATTTCAAACTATTTTTCTACTTATAGTTTTTTGTTGATGTGATTGAAAGTCTACATTTGAAGTTTGGAGAGAGGAAAGGAACTCCACCCAAGGACTGAAATGAAATATTTGGAGAATTAATGGATAAACCAAGAGAACTCAGTATCAAGAAAGCCAGGAGAGGACAGAGTTTCAGTAATGAACAGATTGATTAATGGCTTCAAACACAATAGAAAAGTAAATAAGTTGAGAGCCGGCAATAGGTTAATTGAATTTGGCCTCTTGGGTCATTGATGATCTACAAAAGGGCTGTCAGTAGAGTAAATGTGATGGGAAAGAGTCAAGGTAGAAACAAATTTAGAATATTTCAGAAGGAAGAAAGTCTGTGTGTCTGGAACTCAGTGAGCAAATGGGAAAATAGTAGGAGACGGGTTTGGAGAAGTAGGCTGGGTGCCAGATCATGTAGGGTCTTATGAGCCATGGAGAAAACTGTGGATTTTATTCTACATATTAACTTAGAATATTTATTATTGTACATATATATTATTTTAAATGGGCCTTTGACTCCTTTGTGAAGAATGGACCCTAAGAGATAAGATAAAAAGCAATGGAACCAGTCAGAAGGCTTTTGTAGTCCTGGCAGGAATTACCAGTGACTCAGACCTGAGTAATAATGGTAGAAGTGATGAGTGAGTTTGGGTTTTGGATGCAGTTTCAAGTTTGGTGCTAAGAGACAGTGAATGAGTAGGATATGAGGTGTGAGGAGATGGAAGAGCTACTGGGAAAATGGGAAGGAAATGATACTCAGTGATAAGTAACTTTTATGGAGGAATAGGTTTTAGGTAGGAAATCAAAAATTCTGTTTTAGACATACTGTTTCAAATATGTATTATACATTTAAGTGGAGATGTTAAGTAGCAGTTGGATATAAGTCTAAAGCTTGAGATGAATTTAGAAATATATATATATCTTAGGATCACCAATATGTAAGTTCTTAAAATCAAATGATTGGATGACATCACATAAGGAGTGGGGAAGATTACGAAGGGTTCCTAGGTGATGCACCACATAAAGATCAAGAAGTAGAGCTAAACCCTGAGAAAGAGTGGTCAGAAGGTAAGGAAGAAAACCAGAAGAACATGGTGTGAAATCTAAGTGAGAAAGTGATTGAAGAAGGAGTGTTTTGTAGACTAAATGCTGTGTGTCTCCATGAAATTCTTATGTTGACATCTAACCCCCAGTGTAATGGTATTTGAAGGTGGGACCATTGGGAAGTGATTAGATCACAAGAGTGGAGCCCTTATGAATGGGATTAGTGCCCTTATAAAAGAAGTCGCGGAGAGTTTTCTCCCTTCCTCTCTGTCTGCCATTTCATGACACAGCAGGAAGGACCACCATGAAGCAAGAAGCATGTTCTCACCCACTCCAACTGTGTTGATGACTTGATCTTGAACTTCCCATTCTTCAAAACCATACAGAATAAATTTCTGTTGTTTATAAGCCACCTAGTGCATAGTATTTTGTTACAGCATCCTGAACAGACTAAGACTGGGTGATTGTGTGAAATACTGCTGACAGGGCAAGTGTGAGGAGTGCTGAGAACCGACTCTTGGGTTTGTCATTGCACAGGACAGTTGTAATGGGGGTAGGTACAGACACCTGGTCAGAATGGTTTAAAGAGAATGGAGGGTACCTTTAGATGAGAGAGACGTGACTGTATTTGTACATGAAATTTAAGACCTAAGCATAAATTTGTAGATAAGTATTGCTCAAGTAAGGACCTGGTGGGGATTAAAATAAATCAGTTCAAAAGCAGGTGGAAACTTTGCCTTAGAAAAAGGGACGTTTCATCTTCCAAGACCAAAGGAAAAGGGGAAATTTGAGGAAAGAAGAAGTTTATCTCGTCATTAATGAATTAGTTTACAAAGTAATATCTTAAAAGAGTGAGTCTGTGGGCTTAACAAGGGAAACAGTTTGAAAGAATTGACGTGGTGAATTCTATAGGAGACAAACTGAGGGTTCACCAAGGTGTCCTGTGTGTTTTGGTAAGATTATCCATCATGGATATGTAATCAGCTGGATCATGGGAATTGATCCAGTAACTTCCAGCAGCTTAGAATTGGGAACAGAAATAAAGACAGTTGGGTTAGTCCAGGTTATTTTATTTTGTTAGTATTTCCATTTCAGAATGTTTAAGGCAAAAGTAGCTTTGATGTTTTCTATTACATAGATAATTTAGATACACTGAATAGCATGTTCACTAGTGGGTCAAATAAATTTGACACACAGCAATAATAAATGTGCCTTTCTTTTTATTTATGTCATGATTTCTGCTTTTTTCCCCACAGAAACTCAATACATTTGTATCAGTCTTGCTCAAATTTACGTTTTCTCCCTGCAGAAAAACAAATACTCCACGAATTTCTTCCACTGATTTATTTGAAAAAATTAATAAGTAAGAAATAAAATGGAAACACATGCAGAATATATTTAAAATGTGTATTAAATCTGCTCAGCCAGTCTAATTGGACTCATTGACTATTTCTGCCCTGATTATTGTGGACACATGGGCCTGTATTTAGTTCATAAAATACTGAAGGAATAGACTGTGATGTTTTCATATTTTCCTCTGTTTTCTGACTACAAAATTGACAGTGACTCTTAGTGACAGGAAGGGTTTAGCTCTAACCCTGTGGCAGCCTGGTAGGGGCCAATGGAGGCTGGAGATTTGGTTGTAATTATACTAGAAAATCCTGGCATGTTTTCTCTATGTAGCATGAAAGAGTAATCTCAGAAATGTAGCCACAGTTGCTGAAATGGGTTCAGGATCTGATAAGAAGCATTTTTTTTTTTTTTTGGTTTCTCACAGCTTTTGATTGAGCTTCAGATCCCCTTCCAGCCAAGGTTATTTGTACTGAATTTCCCCCACCTGTTCATACCTGAACATACCAAAGAACCTAAGGGTAGTTAAATAAAGATATAATTCCATCATTCCAAGACTACTTGCCGGCTTTCTGTTATATTCTTTTTTCATACTCTCCTACGTCACTTTTTTTTTTTTTTAAAGCTCTGTAAAGGGCTTAAACAAAGTAAAACAAATGCAGTTTAAAAAATAACCAAATGAGTTCTAGGTATACCTACTGCTCCAGTAGTACCTGCAAAACTTCAGGAAACCAAAGGGTCCTGAAAATACCCATTTGGAAATCACAATACCTACTAATTCTAGCTCATGTCAGTGTAATAACCAAGGACATTTTATTACTAGAAGACACATTTCTATTTTCTGTATCGTATCTTTTCTGGTCCTAAAACACTGTTTGGCAGAAACTTAATGGCATCTTTTCTAAGGTAATTACCCGAGTAGCTAGGATTACACAAGGCAAGTGACAATCTTCCTTTTTCTTTTCCAAACGTGTTAAACCCATTCAAATTTTATTGGTCCCCAGAATTAGACAGGGAGCTTGGGGTCTCTATGTACACTTGCGTGGGGTTAGGGAGGAATTGGTCCTGATTCTTGATCTTCAGAGGAAGTGATGAGAATCAGAACCACAGAAAAGCCTTGGGTTTCATTACCACATTGAAGTAATGCATTATATGCTGGTTGTACTAAGACTGCAGAGTTTAAGAACAGTGGCACTATTCCGTGAAAGACAAAATAAGGAATTTTATGATATGAAAACTATAAACCAACAGCATATACATGAAGCCTATTTCAGACCCCCCCATGAACACAGGGACCACATATTTGCAGTCTCTCTTAGCCTGGGCACTGGTAGAGAGGAGTGACTCAATTATTGTTTGTTTAAATAAAACTTAAATAAAAATCTGTGAATGCATTATTTGGGTAATTAGATTTAGCACATTCCTAAATTTTTGAGACTTAAGTCATAAGCCACTGGTTCAGCCATCTGTCTGATCCAGTTTCACATTATGGTCTTAAAGCTGCATGCCAGACCTATTAGTAAAGATAATAAAATTGAAAATT
Source organism: Potos flavus (assembly GCA_028534135.1). Classification (NCBI taxonomy): domain Eukaryota; kingdom Metazoa; phylum Chordata; class Mammalia; order Carnivora; family Procyonidae; genus Potos; species Potos flavus. The sequence continues at coordinate 31,541,119 of CM052893.1, forward strand.
TTTTGAGCTGGAGGGGACTTACAATTTGATTCTAAGATTGAATGTTGCTCTACTCATCAAGATATTATAAACATCTGTGAATTCAGTGAGAGATCTCAAAGGAGCCTAAAAATATGTGTAAAGAAAAGGCTTAATAGCCTCCTAAGCCCTGAAAATTATTCATGTTGGTGAAATTCTGCTTTGGGCTTTGGGCAAATGCTCTCTCTTCTCTTTTCTTTCTGATTTACTGGCAATTTTAACACTTCAGCTGAAAGTAGTCATAACACACTGTTAACCACATTTCCAAACTGTTTAACTTTTGCTGTAACTTTCAATCTACTCTTAAGCACAGTAATGCCAGGAAGTAGGAGGGCAGTCTCTAAAACATTAAATGTGGCAAAGAAATAGATGTTAAAAGAAGGAAAAAGAAAATGCCTGAGATACATTTCACTTAAACACTTCCTCTGGAAAGATGAAAAATATGTTCAAAACTGTGAGTTCTGCTCATTAGCAATCAAATCCATGAGACAATCTTAAGTTCCAGATTCTGCTACGGAGGACATGGCTTTGTCTACAAGCAGTGCTTTAATCACACAGAACCTGGAATTTCTCCCTTATACATTCTGTGCTCCTTAACATGCAGAGTAGGGTTGAGGTTGCCATGTGATGATGGAGCAGGGAAGGTATATCAGTGGTGACCTCATAACCGGAATAAAGGCTCCCAGGATGGAAGGAACCTTGGAGACCATCTAAAGCCAACCTCCTCATTTGAACTTCTCCCACTCAATGAGGGGTGGCTTTTCTAGTAAAATTACATTTTTGTCCATTTCTCCTATAGTCAAAAGAGTTTTTGCTTTATGTATTTTGATGCAGTGCCATTTGTCAAACAAAAGTCTACGGCATTGGTTTGTGAGCTATAAGTTGGATCTTTAGATGATAGCCACCTACACAATGTAAGGATTACAAAACAGAGATCCAAATAACCAGCCTAGAAGCAGAGAGATGGTGACAGATGCAAAACTAGATACAGTCTTGCTTTTCTAGCTATAGCCTGGAGCTTTTTAAAAATTCTTGTGCCATATCAGCTAGTTTGGGTTTTATATGGCCACCACACAGAGACACAGCCTCAGTGTGTATCATTTTATGGCCAAATACCATAACTCTTTAAATAATGGGAGGTGAATGTGGAAAATTTCTAGGTATTGTTAGGTTCTGGGACAATTAGAATTAAAATTTTCAGAAGACGTTTGGTTTAAATGCTGGGCAAATCTAAACAACCAACAAAAATGCAACTATGCTTTTTGGCAACTTAGAGCTTAAAGTTAGAGTACATATGTTCCAGCCTTGCCTCTGCCATTTCTCTCAAGGTCACCACTGGAGTAGCCTGGACACATTAAGTCAGATGCCATGACATTGAAGAACCTAACTGTGCACTCCTCCTAAGCAGTGAGCATGAGAGTCCAAGCCTCGTGCTAAGGCAAAGAGATCAAATATGATCTTGCTAAATTACCATAGAAAAGCAGTGTCTCAGGCATTCTGGATTAGTTTCAAATCAGGAATAGGCAGAGCTCCTTCAAACAATCTGCCATTTGTTTCTGGCCATGAGGTGCCAAGAGACTTTGATTATTATGCTTCATTTTATCCTGTAAGATTCTTATGGAAACACCCCCACCTGTGACAGCCCTGAGCAGTGAAGCCTATTTAAAGGGAGACTACGAGGAGATCTAATACTTATGAAATGATTAATTTTCCAGGCATTTAAAAATATATTATCTTATTTAAGCTTCACAAAAACTCTTGGAGTCAAGAATCGTTTTACCTATTGTGCTGATGCAGAAATTAAAACGCAGAAGTGGAAGGCAGACTTCAAACCATTTTTGTTAGATAAATCAGGTCTCTTTCCACTATATTATATTGCCTTCTACTCTGGCAAGCTGCATTGTCTAGCATATTCGGTGCTTCCAAAGAAAACTACTGTAAGATATTTTATATTCTTATTACTATGTGCAAATGAATTGGAATTTAGAAGTCTGAGGAATAAAATCCTATGCATTCACTAAGGAAAATAGCAATTCTTTTGGCTTTCTGTTGGAATCTGAGAATTAGTCATTAAGGTCAAGGAAATTATTATCATTTTGCATAATGAGAAGAAAAAAGTCAATTTTATAGGTATAATTTTTAAAGACAAGCAACCTTGGAAAGATTCAAAATAATATTTTACATTTGATATTAGTATTTTATTTTGCAATCTCAAAAGAGAGCATGTCAACATATTTTTATGGTAGTCTTCAAATAGTAAAGATGTAGTGTTAAAATTCTTCCCATTTTATGGTTGAGAAATATGAGAAAAAGAAAGGACTTCTATGAGGTCACCAGGTCAGAAACCAAATCATTAAACTGTGGTTTTAGCTCAGAATAGAAACATTTTTTTAAAAGAATTCAGGGTATAGATCTCTGTAAACTGTAATACCACACAAATGTTTGTTATTTGTGTTATTATCTCCGGGTGAGGATGGAGTCTATGTAGGATATGAATTCATTTTAAGCAGCTGTTGCACTAATGACTTGGAAAACCACCAGCTGGTCTCTACAGTATCAAAGAATTATGTTTATCATGTAAGTAAACGTCTTTAGTATGACTTTTTTTACCTCCTCCTAAAAAATCAAAAGAAATAAAAATAAATCTAAGAAAATAGCACACCACGTGTTAATTTCTCATAGCATTTTTTTCCTGTCTTCTCTCATCAAACTTTCAGCTCCTTCTTCTTCCCTCCTTGTCCTTCCTTTTCAAAGATAGAGATGATATTAGAGATGGGAATGCAGTGGAATTATTTTTAGATTGTAGCTCTTTTGACTTTGTCTCTCCTTGGATATTCTGGGACCATCATCATCGCTGGCTGTGATTTGGTGGAGGCTTCTGAGAGCTCTTTTTGATCAGTCACCCAGGTGGCTTGGGATTAAGTTGGAGAATATGAGGCACACAGCACAAAAGACCCTAGCAGCAATCTGCTTCCCACAAGTCCATTTGAGAAACAAGTTTGGTCTTCATTTCCATTAGAATACATCTCTGTTTTTAATTTCAACAAGCTGCACTTTTTTATTTTTTTTGAAAAAAAACCCTTGGAGCTCATTACAATTTTAAAACAAACTGACAAAGGACACAAGATATAATTTGAATGACCTGTGAAGAATTGAGAAAGAAGAGACCAAGGAGGGTATATATATTAAGAAATTTACTAACCCTCCAATTATCTCTGTGAGCTTCTGAAACCTTCTACAACCCATTACTGTGCCTCTGTCACATAGTTGATGGTTTCCAAATGAGTAAACAAAACCCCCAATACTTGATCTGCACTTGGGAGTTCAGTTTTGCTTCCTGTCCTGGGACAAAATTTCTTTAGAAGATTTTTACATCATTCCTATTGAACACTTAAGTAGCTCAGCATTAGCGGCCTTGCTGCTGATACGGCTGTAGGGTCAAATGCTTTGGAACCTGACTCCCTTTCTTCAATGCAAACCTCTAAACCAGAAACCCTCCTCTCTGTTTGTCAGTTCTTCATTCTCTGCCCATAAAATTCCAGTAGAGCATGAAGCCTATTTCCTCTTGAAAAGTTCCCTTTTTTCTCTTGAAAAATACCTTCTTGTTATCTGCCATTGGACCACTTGTTGCTATGGTGTACCTGTGTAGAACAATGATCCCACAGTGATACTGATGACAGGAACCTGTGAATAAGTTAAATGACAAAATAGAATTAAGGTTGCAGATGGAATTAAGGTCGCCAATCACTGACTTTAAACTAGGAAGATTATTCTGGATTATTCACAGGAGCCTGATACATTTGACCCTTGATATTATGAGTTTGAACTGCACAGGACCAATTATATGTGGATTTTTTTTTTTCAATAAATACAATTCAATACTGTAAATGAATTTTCTCTTCTAATGATTTCCTTCCTTCCTTTCTTTCTTTCTTTCTTTTTTTCAGATTTTATTCATTTGACAGAGCGAGAGAGCACAAGCAGGGGGAACAGCTGAGGCAGAGAGAGAATCAGACTCCCCCGCTGAGCAGGGACCCTGATGCAGGGCTCCATCCCAGGACTCTGGGATTATGACCTGAGCCCAAGGCAGATGCTTAACCCACTGAGCCACCCAGGTGCCTCTCTAATATTTTATTAAAAACAATTTTCTGTATCTTATTTAGTGTAAGAATACAGTATATACTACATATAACACACAAAATAAGTGTTAATGGACTGTTTACATTATCAGTAAGGCTTCCAGTCAACAATAGGCTGTTAGTAGTTAAGTTTGGGGGAGTGAAAAGTAATACTGTGTGTGTGGGAGGGAGGGGATGTCAGTGCCCTTAGCCCTTGCATCGTTCAAGGTTAACTGTATAATCACAAGAATCCTTAAATTTGGAAGAAGAAACAGAAATGTCAGTGTCCGAGTAATGCTGGGTGAGAAAGACTGGACCGGCTTTATTGGTTTTGAAGAGGGAGAAAGGTGGTCTTGAGCTAAGAAATGTGGGCAGCCTCTAAAAGTTGGGAAAGGCCAGGAAACAGATCCTTTCCAGAAGAAATGCACACATCTTGTTTTAGTTGAGTGAGACCCATTTCTGACTGCTGACCTCCAGAACTATAAAATAATAAATGTGTATTGTTTTGAGACACCACCTTTGTGGTAATTTGTTACAGCAACATTAGAAAACTAATACATCCTACTTGTTCTTTCATCTCTCCCCTTTGTGCGTAACATATCCCCTCCCCCCACCCCCGTGAGCCCGCCGCCTCACTGAATCTTTTGTTAGCATTATTGGAATGACTGTGTCTGTTGGTGAGTGTGGGTCACGGTAAGTCTCCTCTGCTGTATGTTAAGGTTGTCCTTTCCGTGCCCATGTCACAGAAGTTGGTACTCAGAAGCCCGTGAAATAGAACCCGTAACTCAGCCCTAAGACTCTGAGTCAGCCAGACTACATCTACAGCTACCCATCCAGCTGCACAGACCAGCTCCCCCTATCTGTGACCTTGGACAAAGGACTGTGCCTCTCAGAGCCCCAGTTTTTTCACTTACTCATCTGAGTAAAATGAAGAGTAAAACTTCATGGGATAGAATACTTATGACGGTTAAAAGAAAATGCCAGAAATGTGTTTAGAACAGTACCTGGCACAAAGTGACATTTACATAAGCATAATTTTTTATTATTCTCATCAATATCTGGCTCATTATTTCTCAACTGGTACGAAAGATACACAAATTTAACCAAAGACCTGGGTAAAATGCCATGGAAAATCAGGTCTGTGGTTCCCTTGTATTGTATGGATGGAGGTTTCTGTGATTTGTCTTGCACAACCCACCTCTCCGGTCTGGGCCCGCCTGCCTACAGTAGTATTTGTGAGACTTTTGCTGCATAAGTGACCTTGGGAGCCTGATGAGTTGACATTAGCTGGCCTCCAGGTCAAAATTGGCCCTTCTGGTCTGGACGCTAAGAGCTATACATTTTGCCTTACATCCCCTCTCCGGCTCCAGTCTGGGCGAGCACTGCAAGCCCAGGCTCCTTGGATATGTGAAGACATGATAACAGAGGAATGCAGCTCGCTCCAAACTGCAGGTAGGCAAACAAATGTTTAACTTCAGACCCTATCATTTGCCCTATAGTAACTGTGGCCCTTAGGGGGACGGTCAGTTGCAAGTCTCACCTGAGGGGAGACCTCTCCGTCGGGACTTCAGCCAGGCTGTCTCCATGGGGCTTCCCCGGCGGATGAGGCTGGATGTCGTAAGTACCCAATTCAGTGGAACTCTGTCTTATTTTCCATTAGTGCTTACTATTGCCCTGATCTAGGCGCAGATTATCCTTCTTTGTGTTTCTATTGATTTTTATAATACCAATAAAATGTTTTTTCCCCTTTGAAACTGAGAGTAGGGCTGCTGTACTCTCTTTTCTTCAGAACAGCCCTTTATATTCAAGAACCACTGACTCTGTTACTCCAGCATGTAGACCGCGAAATACCAGTCCTACCCCCCTAAAATCCAAAGAGCTTGGGGCATCTGGGTGGCTCAGTCGGTTAAGCATCTGCCTTCGGCTCAGGTCATAATCTTGGGGTCCTGGGATCGAGCCCTGCGTCAGGCTCCCTGCTCAGCAGGGGAGTCTGCTTGTCCCTCTCCCTCTGTCCCATCCCCACTCATGCTCCCTCTCTCTCTCTCTCTCTCAAATAAATAAATAAAATCTTCAAAAAAAAATCCGAAGAGGTTGAGATCCAGTGCAAATATAAGTGAAAAAATTTTATTGTCGTCGGTAGTCGATGACTGCACATCCTTTTGTATGTAACATATTAAATAAATTGGTTCTTGGTGTAATCCTGGTAAGGGAGCTTAGACAAAAACGTGACAGTTTGGATGGGTTTTCAGCCCTTGTGTAGGAACCCCAGATTTATACCAATACCCTGAAATGTGTGTCTTCTCAGTAAATACCCTTAAGTAAAATGTACTGAACACCTAGTAGCATATCAGTTAATATTTATTATTTTAAAATATTGAGTCTATTTTTCAGTTCACATCTGTCTCACCTAAGTTTTGGTAGTAAAAGCCGGTTCTCCCAGGGGTTTCTTGATCCTTGAAGAAATTGATTCTAAAGAGTTAAGATGGAGTGGAGTAGAGAATCAAATCAGGACTTACAGAAATGTATCAAACTATCCCATGCCCTTGCCCAAATGTCATTTTTTCGTGATTATGAATCTGCTCCTTTTTACAGCATACTCCAACACAATTTGGTGAAGGAGGCAGGATAGAGGTCAGGGATTCAAGACGACACTGGTGCCACTAAGAACAGAGCCTGTGTGTGTCCCTTGAGAAGCGTTTGGAGGAGAGGAGGAGATATGAGAACTTTGCTGTCAACCTGAAGGTGCCTCACAGACCTGAGGGGCCTTGTTGTTCCTCCAACATCATGGATTAATCATTGTGCACCCGTCTCTTGGACCCAGATGGAGTTATGTTGTAAGAATGAGAACAGGGATTTCCTGGCTTGGTTTGAGGTGTGTGAACCTTTCGTTTATGGGAAGGGGAAAGTAGACAGAGAATGTGCTGCATAACTTCCCCTTGGACCCCGAGACTGGTGATCCTGACCAGTCTGTGGAGCTGGTGTCATCACAACCAGCCCACTGGCGACTAGGAAAAATCTAATCTCTTTTGATATGTTCCAAGATGAAAATCCTATGTATAGACCTTAAAAGAGCCTATAAAACGGTGTCCTTATTTTGGCCTTATAATTAAGTAATAATAGAAGGGCTGCACTGTTTTACAAGGCAATATTCTAGTTCCTAAGTGGGTAAGAGACACAGATGCTTGCCAAAAATTGTAATTTATTCTGACAAGTACCCGCTATCCCTGCTCCCACCCCATTCTTGATGAGAGAAACAGGTCTAGCTGTGCTGTGAAAGAGTTAAATAAAGATACTTAAGCTCATGTGAGGTTAAAAAAAAAAAAAAGCAGCAGGGGCTGCTGGCTAGAGCAAATTTATGTTGGAGTTGCCATTAGAGCAGGCATTTTGAAGAAAAGTCCTGGGATTAGAAAATGAAGGCTTTGTGTCTCTTTCCGTATGTAAAGGACCAAGCAGAAGTGCTCAAGTCCACTCCTGGTCCCAGGAAAACCACAGGAGTCACAGGAAGGTGCACCATCGTACATAAAGAAAAGTGAAATGTGTTTTCATTTTTCCCCCATAAAAATAATTTTTAAAGTACGGTTTGGTTTCCAGACAGTTTTAAGAGCTAAAAGGCTCAGGAGGTGGGGGTGGGGTGAGTTACGAATGGTAGTAACATTTAAATGTGCAAAAAATTACCTTAATTTGAGTGATTTTCAGGAATTGTATATTTGATAGCGATTTCTTTTCAAATCAACGGCCTAATTCTTAAAATATTCACATTCCGCAGAGTCCGGATACAACTATATTATAAAATGAGATGTTTGAAAAGCATTCGTTTCCAGAAAATATGGTCCCAAAGGCTCACATTTTAGTAAACTTGACTTTAGAAGACCTGCTCCAGGCAATTAAATCTATGTAACTTAACAAAGCCCAGGAGCAAGGCTGCCTTTTGCTGCACTATTAGAAAAAAAGATTTCTCTAAAACTGGCTTTCTCTTATTCTATTCTAGAAAATGATTCTTTAAATATTGCTCTGCATTAAAGATATATAAAGTAGAATGATTCTTAAATGAGCTGAAATTTTATGTAAAAGGAAATGAATTTACAATTATTTGCATCCTTTCCTCTGGAAGGAGGAAGAAGGTAACACAAAAATGGAATATGTAGTGATTGGCTGAATCCATTCCTTGCCCCTTCAGAAATTATGTGCATTTCCCAAAAGCCTTTTCATTGCCAAAAAGCACAATGCTAAGTCATACATATTTTTCCCATTTGGAAAAAAAAGTGCGTAATTGAAATGTTTCCAAATGCAAAATATTTGCACCTTTGAAAGTGGCTTTCAGAAAGGCCAATAAATCTATGGACCCAGTGATATGTAGAAAGAATCTAAATATGTCATTTTCTTATTTATGGTCTCTCGACCAAGTATCTGAAATATTCCATTAGACAGAGAAAATGATCGGCAGTGCCGCAGATAGCCCAGCATCTCCCCAGAGTTCTTTATCAGTTATCTAGTGCTACGTAAACACTTTCAACTACAGTGATTGAAGATAGTAACAATGATTTCTCACTGTTCTGTGGGTTAGATGATTTTTCCTGGTCTCACTCATCCCTCTCCATTCATTTTCTGTTCTCAGCTGGGACAGTTGGGCCTCTTTTTCCAGGTAGTCTTACATCCGGGAATTCTCTATGTCCTGGCAGCCTAGGGGAGCACTCCAAGAGGCTCAAGATGGAAACTGTAAAGGTCTAGGCACTGGAATTTGGCAATGTCACTTTTGCCACTTCCCTTGGTCATAGCAAGTAACAAATGTAGCCCAGATCCAAGGGGGTGGAGAAATATATTCCACCTCTGGATAAGAGAAGTGGCAGAGTCACACGGCAGGGGAGTGTGTATACTGGGATGGGAGGAATTTGGGTTCACTAATTCATGGTGCTATAACAAAATACCATAGACCGGGCAGCTTGTGAAGAGAAATTTATTTCTCACAGTTCTGGAGGCTTGGAAGTCCTGCAAATCTGGTGTCTGGTGAGGATGCCATCTTTTTGCTGTCACCTCATTTAGAGGTAGGGGGAAGGGACCTTTCTCAGGTCTCTTTTATAAGGGCACTAATCGCATTCATGAAGGCTCTGCTCTTATGGCCTAATCATCTCCCAAAGGCCCCACCTTCTACTATCACATTTGGCTTTAGGTTTTCAACATATTAATTTTAGGGGGAAACATAAACATTGAGTCTACAGCTGCCATCTACCACAGGTGTTTGTAAGATTTGGTGCTCAGGTCAGGCATGATGTGTGGGCATCTTTTTTGACTGGACAGATGCTAGCTAACTGGGAAACAGACTCACTGGTATTTTTCCAGCAGAGCCCACTGATTCTTTGTAACCATCTTGATTTGATGAAGTATCAACTTGGCCCAGGAGGTGGCTGGCACATTGTAGAGCTAAATAGCTAAATAAATATTGAGTGCATTGAATGAAGACAACACATATGAATAAAGCTTTACTTCAAGGCAGTAGGATCAAGTGGAACTGGGTCCACACTAGGAGTCAGACTCTCATCCCCCGATCACATTTTTATGTCACAGTGCAGTAAAAAGTAGTAACTGTACAAAGTGGAAGCTGCTCCCTGTGTGTGTGTGTGTGTCTGTGTGTGTGTGTGTGTGTGTGTATGTGTGTGTAGGGGGGCATTTCCTGTTGCTCAAAGGCTGTGGGGATCATTATTTCTCAGAATGCTCCTATTTGCAGAACACCTGGGCTGGGACGCAATGAATAAACTACTGGATGTATGGCCCTGATCAGATCTTAGGAACTATTACAATAAGGCTAACACCCTTCCCTGCTTCCTTATAGGTTACTATGAGGATAAAGTAACACTGGAATAAATTTGGATGATAATACCTTATGCCTTCCAAAATCCAAAGCCGGAATGAGAGGAATAAATTCTTTTTTCTCAAGTGGACGAAATTGTTTACAGAATCAGTGTAATCTATCTTACACCCATGTATTTATTATTTTGTAGTTTGTAACCTCAAGGCAATGTACATCTGAAAGGGTGCCTGATACAGTAACTATTGCAACCATTATTCTCTTGTTGTTATAGAATATATCCAAGCTCTGAAAGAAAAAGCCAAGTAAACTGGAATGACAAAGGGCTGGACATTACGAAGACATTTGCTAATAGAGTAGAGTCCCAATAATAACTTTCCTGAACTGAATGGTTATATGCCATGGTAAATAAAATGTTTTATATTTTATTTAACTCATATGACTTTTCATTTCTGGTATCATTTTCATCAATGTAAGAAGATGACCAGAGAAATATGTAAGCTCACTGGTGAGTATGCCCTCCAAGAAAAGGTAAAAGTTACGCAAAGAGCAATTCCAGGTCCTTCCTGTCACTCCCAGATATCTCCAGCTTCCATGCTCTCAGGTCCACAGCACCGCCTTGATTGTACTTGCATTGACCAGGTTAGAAACACAGCTCTTCACTAATTTCATTAAAACAAAACAAGAAACTACTCTTACCAATCATTTAAAAAGTTTAGAAATTTCACTAAGGATTTGAAGGTCACGGAACAGAATACAGTCTCAGTCTGCTGTCTTCTTTGTGCTGTTTTTTTTTTTCTCTCTCTCTCTTCCTCTCTTCAAGAAACAAAGAAAACACTGCTCTCCTTGTCCTCAGGAAATCAGCTCCACCATAGGGGTTTCAGAATCCCAAGTGAATGTGTTCATCAATTTCCCAACAAAGGTTTCTCACTAAAATAATCCTCATGCTGGCCAATAAGTGAGTAAAGGCATCTTCATAGTTTAGCATAATTTTATCCCAACTTTACTCTATAAGCTGATGTCTATGTTCTGTTTTATTCACTGAGATTCCTAATGGCATTAATGTTAAAAATATTAATTTGGGAATTATGCTTTTTTAAAAACATAGTACTATCTCCCAGCCATCTGTCTGCATGTCCAAACTTTCCCATTTCCTCACAGACACCATTGCATTCCTTCCCCAGCTAACTCTTCCTTCTCAATCTCTGCCCATGTCCTTTCTTGCTAAATCACAGATAAAACAGAGGTCGTGAGGCATTAAGTTCCTAAACTTGCTTCTCCTCCACCTTCTATCTGGTCTCAGAGGAAGTGGTAACACTCCTCCAAGCTCCAAGTTAATTCTGCCAGCTGTTCTCTTGATCCAATCAACTCCTTTCTTCCTTGGGGGTTTGTTTCATCATGTCCCTCCCCTGACATAGTCAGTCTCTCTGTTTCAGCTGTTTGTCTGAAAATTCTTGTTCACCCCCTTTCTAACTATAGTTCTTTATTCTTGCCTCTGCAGCCAGACTCCCTAAGATGGCAGATCATAATCACTGTGATGACCCACTTGTTTTTGCTGCTAGCCTGCCTGCTTCTGATTTCCCTCTGAGGAACCAGTCCCTCCTGCCCCCAAGTGATGGAAACCCTATCTAACCAATACCTTGATTTACATAAACAACACTGATTGATTCTGAGATGGACACGTGACCCAAGTCAGGCCAGTAGGACTCAACTTTGGGAATTATTTACAAGTTATTGAGAAAGTAAGTCTTCTTTTCCAAGGGCTCAGGACCTGGAGATCCGTGGTGCTGGAGCTGCAACAGGCTGTCCGCACAAGGAGAGAACCTAGCCGCAAAGGGAGCAAACACAAAAGACTCGCCGAGAAAACGAGAGAAACTGGATCCTGGTGACATCATTGGTGCTGCTGATTCTAGCAGTGACTAAAGCCAAAAATAGTCTTGGATATTTTAGTTACATGAGCCAATAGATACCTTTTTGCATAAGTCGTTTCAGTTGTGTTTTCCTTGACATTTTCAAGCAAAAAAATGTCTTATGGGATGCTTCCAGTTACTCATTTCTTCAATCCACTGTGATCTGTTTTCTAGTCTCACCACACCACTACAAGTTCTGCCACTCAGTTTATCTCTTCTTTGCCAGGTGTTATTTTACTTGTCTTTTCTGTAAGATTTGGAAATACCGACCGGTCTCTCCTGGTTTGAAATTACCATATCCGTTGAATTTCTTCATTTCATTTTTGATTGGTTTTCCTCCTGCCTTTCTGTTTTTCTTTTCTTCTTTCCTCAAATCTTAAATCTTATCACAATCAGAGTATCATCCTCTTCTTATTCTCCAAATCTGCATTCTTTCCCTGGATGATTTCGCCAGCTGTCAACGTTTTAATTATCATTTATATTCTAGGAGTTTCCAAGTTTCTCTCTCTCTGTAATAAATCCTCTTTCAAACTCTAGATTCTGACAGCCAAATGGTCTTAGGTATCCTCACCTAAATGTCCAAAACTACAAGTACCATCTTCCTCCCAAACCCTCTTCTTATGTTTCCTATATTTTCTTACATTTGTATATTGGCCAGCAACAACACTGCTAACATCTCCAACTTACAAGTTGGTCACCATCATTGGCTCTCCCACCTTCAGCCCTCCTCTTCCCTACACCTAATTCATCACCAAGGAGTTGCATGACCTCATGGAAATGTTCTAGGCTCCAGTTTTCTCATGACTAAAACAGAGATCTTCATAGTATTTGTTAAGACTAAATGAAACATTCATATAAGACACCACAATTAATGTTTGGCACATACAATGCCTTAAGTAAATTTTAGGTTTTGTATCAGTTATCTACTGATGGGTAACAAGCTATCCCATAATTTAGTAGTTTGAAATAAGCAACTCATGACTGTATTTGCTCATGAAACTGTAAATTAGTAACGTCTTGAAGAGGATAGCTCATCCCTGCCCTGTGCAGCATCTGCCGGGGTGGCTGGAGTGGGACCGGGGGTTCTTTTTCAAGATGACTCACTTAGATGGTTGGCAAGTTGGTGCTGGTTATGGCTGAGCTCACCTGGAGCTATGGCCCAGAAACCTAGGTTCTTTTCCATGTGTGCCTCTCTGCCCATTAGCTGTCCTCACAGTATAAAGAATGAGCCCTGGGGAGACAAGAGGTGAGTTCTAAGAATAAGCACCCCACAGACAAGAAGTGGAAACTGTTAGTATCTTAAGGCCTGGGCCCAAAAACGGGCACACGGTCACTTCCACCATATTCTATTTTTCAAGCAGTCATAGAACCCAAATTCGAGGAGAGGGGTTATAACAATTTTAGATCGGCAGATTGTCAAAGAATTGAGGGGCCAAGTCACAAAACCACTGTGGCTCTTTCCTTCCACACAACACCCTCCTCCTCTCCACAGCCACCACTAGTACTTTGCTTTAGCTTCGAGTATATTTTCTGAACTCTTGTCACCAGATGTCAACTTGTCTCCTTGCCTCTATTCTTACTCTCCTCTGATCTCTTCCCCATGCTGATATTTCTAAGACTATGTTACTTCCTCTGAAACCCTTTGATGGCTCCCCATGTTATAAATAATCTCTAAATTCTTTAGTATTCTTTAGTGTAGTGCCACAGACTGTGCACCAAGTTACTCAGGGACATCTCCTCAAACTTGGGAGTGGTAAGATGGATTATTTAAAATTTCAAGATGAACACAGAGACATCTGTCAGATCCTGCAGAAATAACCTCTAGCTTGAGGTTATTAACACTTTCAACATCGGCTCGAGCTACCTTTCTTGTGATGATGTCATGCCTTTGCAAAGCTTGGTTTTGGGTAATTTCTGTGATGAAAAACAAGTACTATGTGAAAATCAGAGTGGGACCGGAAATAAGGCTGGTGGTGTGCAATCTGATTCCAAAGCTTGAGATGTTGTTCACTGGCCAATAGACATGCACACCCCATTAGTAAATGATTATTAAAGAATGATATGAAAGTTTGTTTTGTTCAATTTATGTGAACATAAATTTATTTTCAAAGAGTTAAGTTTTTAGGACACAATTACTTAGTGAATTGTTTGGATCAATTACTTAATAAGCAGACTGTTAGGTATTTCATTTGTCCTGGGAGTCCCATGAGAATAATTACTGAGTTGCTAAGGGCACAGTAAACTGAGAAAGTTTGGGAACCCTGCATATCACATCTGAGACAGAAATTTAAGAAAAGATATTTTTAAAACTCTTGACCACCTTTCTTTTGTAAAGCCTCTTCCCCAGCCACCCTGGTACCTAGGGAGGAGGAGTTACCTTGTTTGCTTGAGTTTGTGAGTATTATTTGACTTTGTGTACCTCACATCCTATTTCCTCTATCTTTCCCCAAAATGTCAACCCCCTCTGGCCAACTTTATTTTTCCAAATTCTCGGTCTTGTAATACTTTCTGCCCCCTGTTCTGTAATCTGGGTTTGTACTCCTTAACTTCTGTTCATTGTACTCTCTGGAACTTTGTCCACGATTCAATGACTCTCCCGTGTCCTGAATTTTTTAATAGCATGTATCCTACTCTTTAACCAAAACCAAGTTCTCCCCTGTGTACATGGCTTTTTCAATAGCCTTCTTCAATGGAAGCTTCTTCTTATTCTAAGTATCTCCTTATATATTCTTTTACTAACTTGTTTTTCAGAGCTAATACCAGACCTTTACTTTCTAGTCTTTTCAAATTACTCCTACTCCCATAAGATTTTTGCTGTGAAGTTATATCCTCTAACCTCACCCCCAGCTCCTCTGTCATGAAGAGCCTTTTGTTCTTCTCTCCTTACTATACCTTCACCCATTCATTGATGGCTTTGCTCTCTGACTCACAGTCCTTTTCTCCACCCTGTCTGGTCTCCATCCTGAGTGACCTCAGCAACCATTGGACCGAGTCACCCTACACGCAAGCCTCCCAATTCCTTGGTCTCCTCGTCTCTAATTACCTGCTCTTCAACTCTGTGTCAACCAGCCAGAGTCATAGCCTAGCTCGGACTTCTCCAAGTGTGGTCTTGGGGCTGGCTGGACCAGGATTGTCTAGGAAGCTTGATAAAATACAGATTCCAAGGCTTATTGCCCAGTCCTACTGAATCACAGTTTTTGAGAAAGGGTCCTGGTATTTTAACAATCCTCCCAGGTGATTCTTAGGCAAAGTGACATTGAGAACCACTGTGCTAAATTTGGTTCTCATCAAAAACTACCTCAAAATCACATCCTTTAACCAGAATCTCCTATCTTTCCAGATAATTTTCTCAGTTGTTCCCACTACAACTGCTCTTGTTATAATGAGGCCTCTCTCTTTGCATCCTTTTTCTTTAGGTGCTCTCTTTTGTTTTCACTTCCCTCTCTCTTTAGCTTAGATTTTTAAAATGATAATAATAATAAAAATAAAAACTTTTCCTGAGTATTTACTATGTGGCAGACACTGTTCTAAGTCCTTTACTGTATTAATTTTTTAACCCTCACAATAACTTAATGAGGGAAGTATTCGTTTTAATCCTCATATTTTTCTTGCCTAAACTTTGAGTTTTCTTGCCCTTTTATGCCTTCTTCGCTTCTGCCTGGCAATCCTCAACCCAGGATCCACCCTCTAATGCTTGCACCCTGGCCACTGAGCACAGCAAGAAAGATTGGTACAGTATGAGTTCATGGACACTTGCCCTAATGGGCTATAAACACTGCATTTCTGGAGTTGCTATGCTCTCTCAGTCTTGGCGAACTAGGTCATACCTCCCTCTCCAACCTCTCCCTTCCTTTCAGCAGAAAACTTTGACTTCTATTTCATACAAAATGTGAAATTTCAGAAAAATGCTGCTAAACTGCTCACCATCAGATCTACAAAAATATCTCCATTAGCCTCTGTGCTTCTTTCATTGACTCGCCTATTTAACAAACATTGATAGAGTACGTACTGAGTGATAGGCTTCTGCAATGCTGTTTCAAGAACGACAAAAGTTCTATGTCTATTCCTATTTTACAGTGTGAAAACTAACAGAGAAGTCAAGAAGGTTTCCAGATTACAAATCTAGGCAGTGGTGCAGGAGCTCGTCAGACTCAGAGTCCGAACTCCTAACTGGTAGATGGTACTGCTGCCCCACGACACCCCGGGAGTTTCTTGGCCAAGGAATGGGGAAGCTTAGCAGCTGGGAATCTGTCTGGGGCTGCAGTTCAATGAGAGCAGCTGTTTTCTTTCTTGTTTGTATTGGATGTGTCTCAAGATTTTATTTTAAAAATAATTAAGGGAAAATACTTTATTTTCATAACAAAGTTTGAGAAACGACTATACCTCATTTCTCCAGGTCCCTTTATTAATAGCCATCCATGATCTATTTCTTCTGAGGCTAGAGCTGGTGGTTCAGAATAACTTTGTTAACTCTGGGGGATCTATTTGCTTTATCCTCTGGACATTAAGAACTAAATAATTTATTATAGTAAACTTTTGCTTTGTCATCCTGGAAGCTTAGGGCCAAATTCGAACTCAATGAGGAACTTGTGGCTTATCTATTTGTATTCTTTTCTCTTAGGCCTCAACCATCCATTTCATTTTCCCCCTGTTGGTCCAGAGGTTTTTGTTTGTTTCTTTGTTTAACATATGTTTTCAGTGAATTGCTTCAAGTCCTTTTTGGAGCAAGATTTGACACAATCAGAGATAATGTATATGAAACATTTTCTAAACTATCACTGTAAATGTACAAACATAAGGAGATAAATACAAGTTTTAGTCTTTCAACAACTGCCTTATAGTCCAGCTATGTGTCTCAGATATGGTGAACTAAAGATTTGGAGAACTAGATAGAGCTCTGTAATTCCCCATCTAAACTTTTGGCAACATTTGAGAGGAGCACCTACTTGAACTAAGGGTTCATTATTCAGCAGTTCAAGAAAAATTGGGATTCCCTTTTCTTTTAGATGGAGTGCTTGTTATTTTTAGAACTAATTTACTACTCTCATTTAAAAGGACTTTATTCTATGAATATTTTCCCTAAATTATCAGCTTAATTTGATCTGTATATAATAAGCAGAAATAACATGCCCTATGGACAATTGACTACTCATAATTTTTCGAAAGATGCCTACAGACTTGTATGTTTACTTACATTATATAGTCACACAGAAAAGCTCACAGAGGGAAAAAAGTACACAGTAATATTTTATAAAGTAAAAAAAAATGTATAAAGGCATTCAACCAACTATTAAATATTTATTGGGTACCTACTATAGACCAGGTGGGGTTCTAGACACTGGGCACACAGTTATAAAAAAACACTGGTGGGGCACCTGGGTGGCTCATTTGTTTCAGCATCTCTTTATTTCAGCTCCGGTCATGATCTCAGAGCCGTGAGATTGAGCCCTGAGTCCTGCTTAGCACTGAACGTGGAGCCTGCTTAAGATTCTCAATCTCTCTCTCTCTCTCTGCCCCTCCGCCACTTGCACACCTGCACACATGCGTGCTCTCTCACTCTCTCAAAAACAAACAAAAAACAGGCAAGGGTTCTGCAACCTATAAAATAGTTAAGATTTGCTCAACCTCAGCTATAATCCTGTTTTGGAAGGGTGCATCCTATTTAAAAATTAACTCATGTGCATAGATTTACATATTTCAAGGATATATCTGGTAAGTATACCCATGACAAGAAGATGCTATTGCTAATTATTATAGAATATTATTATTACAGAGTATCTCTTTCAGTGAAGTGTGAGATGCTGTACTAGTATTCATACTGATTAGCTCACGGCAGTGATCTGTGTAGATCACTGAGAATTTCTTTGATTATTTTTATTTGCTCAAATGTGTACTGGATAGCTTATTGAAATAAATCTATTTTAAAAGATAAATATTTATTTTAAAAAATTTTTTTAAATTACCATATAATGTATTATTTGACCCAGGGTACATGTCTGTGAATCATCAGGCTTACACATTTCACAGCACTTACTATAGCACATACCCTCCCCAATGTCCATAACCCAGACATCCTATCCCTACCCTCCCTACCCCACAGCCACTGTCAGTTTGTTTCGTGAGTTTAGTAGGAGTCTCTTATGGTTTGTCTCCTTCCTGATCCCATCTTGTTTCATTTCCCTCCCCCACCCCCTACGACCCCCCACCCTGCCTCTCAAATTCTTCATATCAGAGAGATCATATGATAATTGTCTTTCTCTGATTGACTTATTTCGTTTAGCATAATACCCTCTAGTTCCATCCATGTCGTTGATAAATAGATATTTAAATAGAAAATAAAGAGCTTTTGGGTTTTAAATGATTTATATGGTAAAGGAATGTGTAGCCTTATAAGGTCTTGGGAATTGAGGGATAAGGCATAAATAGTAGTCACTATAAAGTAGCTGCAAAAAAAGAGGAAATATTATTTTAAAAAATATTTCAGATGTAAGACAAGAGGATGTATTTCCTTGAAATGCAGAATAAATAATACAGGTATGCTGCTTCATCCATGTCTGTCTGAACCAGAAGGTTTACTGGTTGGAAGTTTTGCTACTCTATCTCATTTTTCTAATTTGACTTCATAGTCTACTCTCTTTTCAATTTTTAGAACATATTCCCCAACAAAATAAATAATTAAACTATAGATGAACTGTCAAAAGGGAACTTTATTTTAATGCAACATTAACATTTTGGTAATTAACATGGAAGTTAATGCATTTAGCAGATGTAACAACATTAGACTTGTAAATTTTAATTAAAGTTAATGGTTCATGATAGCTGTAGGGAGCAGGCATCCTCTCTAGATACTGAAAACATGTCTAATGTGATTAGAAATACTAATTGTAGAAAAAAGGATAGTGCTGGCAATGACTATTCCTCATTTCTCACTAAATCAGCAACTTGAAAGTCCTTTCAAATGAGGAAATTGGCAAGCAAATAGAAGTTAATAGAAAAGGTGATAACAAGATTTAAGGGGCTGCATCAAAACATAGAAACTGTTCTCATATACTTCCCTTTCTCTGTGAAGCTATCTGAGATAATTCCAAGACAAGTGATGAAGGTATTCAGCAATTTTAAACTAGGGACTAATGTGTCATCTTTAATTCTCTCTGCAGCTTCCAGTGGAAGGTTGCCCTGAAACTATATTCACAGGGGTCAGTCTAGATTTTTTTTTAAAATAAGAGAGCCAATAACTTTGATAGGCAAACAAACAAAACCCCTCCATATTACAATTTTGTTAAAATGATAAAAAAGATGGCAGATAGGTAGCCATACTTATCAGCTAGCCAAAAGGAAATGTAATAGTCAAATTCAATCATCTTCATTTCTACTAATGCCTGATTGAGGATACTAATTCTAAATAACTCACTTGAGGTGTACTGTATGTCTCCAATTCTAAGACATTTCTTTTTTATTTAATGAGATGTAAGCTCCTTGTCTGTCTTGTTAAGAAAGCAGCTTGGCAAAAGTAGGAACTCAATAAATGCTAGTTGAATAAAAGAATAAATTTAATAAATTTAAGTTAAAATATTTAAAAATGTAATATTTTTATAGACATTTAGTAATTTACATAGAAATTTAAATTTATAAATTAGAATACATTTATAATTAATATATTTATTTAATTTTGATTATTAATTATACATTATATTACATATACAATTAATATTGCTTTCTTGTTCTGTCCCCAAAAGCTATCTTAAAATCCAGTGTCTTACAATGAGTGGTGGAGTAGAATCAAAATGTAGACAGTTAAATGTTTCCATCAAATAAATATTCTGTTAAGAATAAACTGAACTCCCCAATAATAAATTATGCCCTCTTTCCAAGCAGCTCTGAGTGAAAATTTTTCATGAATCTTCACTGAGAGCACAAAATACAGAAGGTTCAATTAGGATGAGCTTTAAATACCAGGGACTTTGAATGCTGGCACTCCACCAAAGAAATCATTCTCTGAGACAGCAGAGCTCACTCATCACTGTCAAATTCCTCACAGTGCAAATTCCTCATAGAACTGGCCAGTGTTAAAACCTTCCTCATTTTTTCCTCATAACAGTGGTGAGGTCTGGATTGCAGAAATTTGGATTAAATAGAGACCACTTTAACTTCTTTTAACATTCCATTCTTGGCTTGGTTTCCAACCTCGATGTAGACAGGCTAATTTGCAGGGCTAGTGAAAAGTGGTAGCCCTGAGGTTTATTGTATATTATAAACCCAGTGGAATGTTGAGAGTTAAAGCTTGCTTTCCAATTGGTTACTCTCCTACTCTTTAAACTACTTTTTAAAAAATGACGAGAAGTACAAGGAGAACAGAATCTGTTGGCAAATGACCATTCAACTTCTCACATTTCAACACGTAAAACACTGATTATGTAATATTTATGTTATGAATTCTAAGCCACTTTCAATAATAATAGTGACCCCTAGGTCAGGTATTTTCTGGTAATTAGTAACTAGCTGTGTTAGGAGTCCAAATCTCATAAAATATTGTTAAGATGATTTTATGTTTTTATAATTTAAAAGGGTCAACCAGTAGAGTTAGAAAGTTCTGTTTTTTTCTAATGGTGAATATGAACTTACATCTCAATATCATTTGTCATTTTACAAAACATGGACTCTTACTGTCATTGGGGCAGAAATATATAATTGCACAAATTTAAATATTTGAAAACACAGAAAAGGTGAATAATAAATTTGCTGGTAAGCAGAAATTTTAATTCCAAACATGATCCGTTGTCCAATCCAGTGTAGACACAGTAATTTTTCCAGTTACCAATATTTAGGTCACTCCTGACTTTAAGAGTAATAATGATATAACAGTCTAGCATCTAGTTTTATACTAGAGTTGCCAGATTTAGTAAATAAAAATGCGGATGCCCAATTAAATTTGAATTTAATATAAAGAACTTATTTTTGGTATTATATATAACATACTGATGCTAAAATATTATGTGTTGTTTATCTGAAATTCAGATGTAACTGGGCATCCTGTGTTTTTTCTGTCAACCCTACCTCCTTATCCAGACTCTGATCTCTTTCCCTCACTGGTCTTTCAACACTCTCCAGTGTCCCAAGGGTTGGAGTTCAGGTGGAATGTCTTGCAGCAGCTATGTGTGCTATCCTACAATTGTGGACAATTGTCAAGGAGCAAAAATTTTTCCCTGAATGGTCCATCTTGACAGACCAGGAATCAGATTGCCATGACACAGATTAACAGGAGAAAATCAAATTTAATAGGGTAAGTGCAGGGAGTCCACACAGACATGGAAATTCCAAAGACAGTCACACAAAATGAAATATGTATGTCACCCCGAACTATTGAAAAGGGGTAGAGATCTGGGACTTCAAAGGCGAAGAATATAGTCCTCAGGAAGATGAAAAAGAGTAAATGTTTGGCAAACCAATGTTTGCTGGGCCACTCAGAAACAATGGGACAAGAGGACTTTGACCAAGCAGACCTTGCTAGGTTCTTTCCTGACTATTCTACCTACTTCATATCATACTGTAATTATCTACAGTGAGAGCTCTCTTCCCGGAGCAGGTCTTTTATCCAAATTCTTTTTAGGCAATTGTTGGGGGAGGTGAAGGACTTTTCTTGAATCTTCTGGGTCTTCATTTCTTTTAACTCAAAATAATCTTTATGGCAAAGTGGCCCATTTTGGGGCAGCCTGCCCTTGGCCCCTACGCAATCTCAGCATCTTCTCTCTCCCCAGCCCTGCCATACCACTGTTTACACTTCACTGGGTCTGTCCCATGTTAGTGTGAGACTTTGAGGTCCTCTCTTCCCAGAGCTCCAGGCAGGAAGTGGGAATAAACACCTGTGCTCAGGACAGGAAATCTGTCTGGTGGTCTCTAATGACACACACTTCCAGAATTTTCAGCCACAGGGCGGAAGGCAGTTGGGAATCCTAATCCTGAGGTACTCCCTACCTCCATCCTGTTCCCCCTTTCCCTTTATCCCCAGGGTCCCTCCCACCCCAGCTCTGGAATAACTGCCCCTCCTCTTTGTGAGGCAAGAAATCACTCCCTCATCAAAATTTTTCTCACTACAGTGTGGTTTAATCACCTTGCTTTTGAATTGGATAACCTGGGTTTCCCATCTGTTGTTTCTGACAGACTTCAACGGCCTATTTTTGGAATTGAAAAGCTGAATATTGAGTATTTGTTTTTACCTTTAATTTATTTAAGGGCAAAGATTTGGTTGAATTGGGAGTGGGGAACCAGTCACAATACAGCAGAAGGCAAAAAAAAAAAAAAAAAAACAACTACTGTAGTTTTACATTATTGGGTAGGTACTCTTAGATTGTCACTTTTGGCTAAATGTTTTGTCCAAAACTACTTCTATATTTTTAGATTGAACTAGTGGTCATATTTATCAACCAACAGGCTATTCATTTATCTGAGTGAGCTTGTGAAAGTGCTTACCCTTTTTGGTTCTCAGTTTTCTTCCATATTTACAAAATGGAGTATGTTGGGGGAGAGTTTATTAAATATTGTATCAAAAGACTGTTATGTGTCAGGCAATATGAAGTATTTTATTATACACAATACCAAATACAGTAATTCCTAACCCATAAGGAACAAAATACGGTACCAAACATGCATTTGAAATATAATGAATGAATACAGGAGTCTCCAAGTTTCTTTCTTACTATAAAGTGTATAATTCTATGTGGTGATGTGATCACATTATGTTGTGAATGGGTCACAGAATTTCTGAGTTACAAGGATTCATATTGCTTAGTTAGTCAAATCTCCTTATTTCAAGACAGCACTTAATTAAAATTTTCAATTAAGAGATATGGTTAGCAAGCCTCAGAAATAGTCCCACTGTCCTTTATAAATGTGTAATTTCACACTTCATATTTCATGTACATCGCACTTGCCATTTCATATTTGTCTTGTTAATAGTATGTGTCACCTTTTAGGTTGGTAAGTCTAAATAAAAGATATCCATCTATCTAAGATTGAGCTGGCCTTTACTGGGGGTACTACAGTCATGTGTATTCCCTCTTAGCTCATAAAAATCATACAAAACAATTTAAAAACCATGATAGGAACAAATGATTCTCTGGTGAAAATGTGTACTTATTATTGATAAACAGGAAAAAAATATATAATTTTATAAGTAATCAAAGAACTCTCGAGGCGCTGGGTGGCTTGGTTGGTTAGGCATCTGACTCTTGGTTTTGGCTCAGATCATGATCACATGGGTCATGAGATCGAACTGCACGTCAGCTCCATGCTCTGTGGGGAGTCTGCTTAAAGATTCTCTCCTTTTGCCCCGCCCCCTGTTTGCTTGCTCTCTCTCCCTCTCTAAAGTAAAGTAAAAAATATTTTTAAAAAAGTAATCAAAGAACTATGAATTAAAACAATGAGTGGACCTCCCCTTTTTTTCCCCTTTCCACGCTAGCAAAGATTAAAACAATTAGAATACTCTGTGTATGTGGACAATATTAAAGTGCATCAGAAAAGCATACCTTGCTCTAGAATGTTGGCATTATTCACTGGCATTGTCCTAATCCTGCTTCTCTTTTCCCTTAGCAATGGGTCTCCACCTTCCTGGCTTCATTTACCATCTTTACATTTATGTATCAAAAATAGTTATCATCTATGTATTCAGACCTGTATAGTCAACTGGCTACTTGATATTTACTTGGATAACTCAGTTACCTCAAACTCAATACCATAATGGGATCGAGCCATATATATTGTTCTGCGATTTTCTTTAATCTTTAATTGTGGGTGTTTTTTCATGATGGTACATCATTTGAAAAGATAAATATATCTCAATCTGTCCATCTTTGCTCTCCATTGTCACTGTTAATGCCCCAGTCAGGCCATCATAATAGGTAGCCCGGATTTTTGCAAAACTTTCTTTTACTGGTCTTCTTGTATCCACTCTTGGCCACTTTCAATCTATTTTTCCCTAATTAGCCAAAGTTATCTTTCAAAAATACTAAATTTAGGTCTTCGAGTATTAGCCGTGTGATCTGAAGGACCTAGTAGTCCATGGAAAGAAGTTTGAATTTTATTCCAAATGAAAAGGAAAGCCATTAAAGAGTTTTGGGGGTGGGGAAGTCACATGCAATGACTCACCCTTTTCAAGGTTTCTTTGAGTGCTGTGTGGAAAAATGGATTGTAGGAAGCACTAGTGGGATCAAAGAGACTACAGTAATGAGGAGGCTTTAGCAGTGGTACAGATGGGAGGTGAGGGAGGCTGGGCTGAGGTAAAAGCAGTGATGAGAGGTGGATGAATTCTCGAAATATCTTGTAGATTTAATTGACAAGACTTTTCAATGGATTGGATGTGGGACATTAAGGAAAGAGAGTAATTGGAAATTATGGAAGATGGAGAAAGGAATTAGTTTAAGGAAGCAATAAAAAATGTCACCTTAGGTATATTAATTTTGAGATGCATCCAATACATTCAAGTATAGCGTTAAGTAAGCACTTGTATACTAAATCTGGAGCTCAGCAGAGGAGTTTGGGCTAATCAAATAAATTTGTGACTCATCAGTAGAAGATGGTATTTATTGCCGGAAAAATGGCAGAGGGTGGGAATATAGTAAGAGAAATAGACACAGGGATGAGTCTAAGGAACTGGCACATTTAGAGACTGCCTAGTAGAGGAAAAGCCAGCAATAGAGACTAAGAAGGAACTTTCAGAGAGATAGGAGAAAAACCAGGAGAAGGAGGTATTATAGAAGCTGAAAATGACTGTGGTTTAAGAACGAGAAAATGCTGCTGAAAGGTTGAGTAAACTGAGGACAGAAAAGTACCCAATGGATTTGGCAACAAAGAGGTCAAAGAAAATTTCGATGTGAGGTATTACCATTATTATTTGCCAATCATTACTTGTGAATCTTCTGATTAAAATATTTCTTTGGCTTCGATGCTGTTCAGAATACTCATCATGGGGCTCCTGGGTGGCTCAGTTGGTTAAGCATCTGACTCTTGGTTTCAGGTCAGGTCATGATCTCGGGGTCCTGAGATCGAACCTGGCATAGGGGTTCTACACTCAGCAGAGAGTCTGCTTCCCCTCTCTCTCCCTCTGCCCCTTCCCTGGCTCATGCACACACTCTCTCTTTCTCTCAAATAAATAAATAAATCTTTAAAAACAAAATACTCATCATGTCTTTTCAATCACTCCACATTCCAACCAGTGTCTTGTTTCCTGACCCCTGTCTCCGCAGCCACAGTGGACTTTTTTTTTTTTTTCACTTGCAGTTCTGGAACTTGCAGTGCTCTCTTTCCTCTCAAGGTCCTCACTGGTCCGAATCAGTACTAACTGCTAGACTGTATGGTGAATGAGAAGCAGTGTAACATGGCGGTTCAGAGTACAGACTTGAGAGCCAGCTGACTTGGATTTGAAGTCTGGCTCTGGCTGTTCTATTCGTGCGATCTTAGGAAGATCCTGTTCTCTACTTCAGTTTCTTCAATTCCTATTGGCCCTTCGGTAAAATGGGAACAATAAAAATACCTGCCCTTCAGGTCATGATCCTAGGATCCTAGAATTGAGTTCCACATCAGGTTCCTTGCTCAGCTGGGAGCCTCCTTCTCCCTCTCCCTGCTCCTCTCCCTGCTTATGCACTCTCTCTCTCTCTCTGACATATAAAGAAATAAAATCTTAAAAAAAAAAAAAAAACCTTAAAGAATACCTGCCTTATAGAATTATTGTTTGAGGGAAAGGTCACATTCAAAAGAATGAGAATTATAAGACATCAGACTGTAGATGTTGAAAAGGTAATGGAATATTACCTTTCGAATCTCAAAGGAAAAGTATTTATAATCCATATTCCTGTATCTAGAAAAAAAAAGAACAACCCATTAGAAGGGCAAAATAAAAACATCTTTTCAGACATGCATAGATTTAGAAAATTATCGCCCACATTACCTTTCTTAGGAAATTATTTGAGTGCATACTCCTAAAAATGAATTAAACAAAAAAGGGTAGGGGTGGAAACAGAGAATGCAAGAATTAGTGACAATAACAAAGAAAAGTGAGGAAAGAAAGTCTGAAAATAGCTGTTGAGCAGGCTGAGATGACGGTCCTGATTGGAACCAGAGGTTGGAGGACTTTAGAAGTTCCTAGGACAACATACAGCATCCAGAAATTTGATCATATTCCTAGATTTAAGGTGCTGAATGGTCTGAAGAATGAAATAAATGCTGATAGTACAAGAAACAAACAAAGGCAATAAGACACTCTGAGACAAAAAAGGTACATAGAATAGTTAGGTTATGCTAATTGGACATGAAATAAACAACATTTACATCGAGATTAAGTTTCATTGATTCTTAACTTCTGGAATTAACTTATAGACAAAGCATAGAAGATTGAGGTATGGTGACAAAACCAAATATTAATCAACCTTGATTCCCTTAAAGCTCAAGTTTAGATTATGGAAGTTGGAAGGTAGAAGGTGGGGAGTAAGCTGATGGGAAAGATAGGGCCATCAGCGTCCTCATCGTACAAAACAGGGAATGAAAAGACAATGTCTCCAGTTGCTGGCATTCAGCAAGGGTGTTACTTGAGACCCAAGCAAGGCAGGTTGACTTTGACTTTACTAAGCAGGAAGGAGATCACTAAAATTATATGGGAAAGCTAACAATGAGTTTAGTTTTGGCAGAACTAAAACAAAAAACAAAAAACAACCCCACCAAAACAAACAGGCTCAAGGCTGTTTCTAAGAACAATACCCAAAAGCATGTGGCAGAACAGGTCTGTAACTCTTGGTGCTGTCCACTGAAGACTGCAAGAAATTGCCTCAGCTGCCCAACCAATTGGACTTTGTTCTAGGAACGCCATCACGCATCCCTGGCAAACCATTGCCGCTATCATTGCCACCATCTGCCATCCACTGCCATCCACACACCCACACAAATGGAAATTCCAGAGGAGCCTGTTTTTTTCCCCTCATGTTGTTCACATGAAATCGGTGCATCTGGTTGGGAGAAACTAGGTCACCTGATTCTGTCATTGATGCAAGGGAAACGGGACTTTGACTTTGACTCTTTTTTTTTTTTTTGGAAAGCAAAGAGTCACAACATAAGTTTCCCCCAAATATAACTTTCCCCCAAAAAGGTCATCAGAGGTAATGGCAGATGTCCACCACACTGAGGAACAATACATAAAAGCATATTATTTAAAGTTACAAGGATAATTTAAAGGGAGACTAAGCTTATTGCTTTATCATTTGTTTATCTCTTTTTCTTACAACCTGAATCTAATTCATGAGGAAATTCTGTTGTTCTACTTTCAAACTATACAGAAAATGACCTCTCTTAATTTCTCTACTGCTTACATCTTCATCCCAGCTCCTGCAGTCTTTGCCCTAAATTACTAAAATAGCTTCCCAGCTGGTCCCCCTGCTTCATTCTTTGTCCCTTTACAAAATATTCGAACTCAACAGCCCCTTTCAAGATGTAAGAAAGATCCTGTTATGTCTCTGCTCACAACCATGCAAAGAATTCACAGATGACTCAGAGTAAAAGTCTAAGGCCTTCTAAGAGCCTTCTGGGTCCTCCGTGATCTGCTGCTCTCCCTCATCCCACTGTGACCTCATCTTCTTGTACTCCTGCCCTTGCTCACTCTTCTTGCCACTATGGTCTCTTGTCATTCCCCAAATATGAGTGACAGGCTCCTAAGCACCTGCTTCGGCCCTTAGCACTGATTGGTTTCTCCACCCAGGGAGCACTCTTCTCCAGGTATGTGTGTGGCCCACTCTCTCATGTCTTGAAGACTCACCTACACTCAGCCCTACCAGACTAACTTACCCTTTCTGCTTTACCACTTTACCTTTTTTTCTGTAGCTCTGATTACCTTCTATATATATCATTTACATAATTATGATGTTCATCTTCTGTCTTGAGAAAGGCAGTAATTTTGTGTCTTTTATCAGCTGATGTAGCTGGGCACTTAGAAATCTCCTTAGAATAGGAAAATAATAAGCAATCGCTGAGTGAATGAACAGACAGATGAATGAATAATTGCTTTGGAACTTTCTAGGGAAGAGTTAGAGGAGTTTATTTAGCTAAACTTCGGTTTATCAGAGCAGAAAACCAATAGATAGATCCTAAAATTGATGAATCAAGCATATATTATTTAGAATTATGGTGGTAACTACCAGAATTGCTAAAAGCAAAAACAAGAAAGTGGTTTTGTCTGCGGAACAGGGCTGAGGGAAGAAAGAAGTGGGGCAGAACCCTGTGGCTTTTCACATGCAGTCTTTCTGAACTCTTTGATTTTTAAAAATCATGTACATATAATATTTTTTCCCCCAAATACTTTTATTTTATTTTTTCAGTGTTACAAGATTCATTGTTCATGTACCACACCCAGTGCTCCATGCAATACATGCCCTTCTCAATATCCACCACCAGGCTCGCCCAACCCCCACCCTTTCCCCTCCAAAACCTTCAGTTTATTGCTCAGAGTCCACAGTCTCTCATGGTTCATCTCCCCCTCCAAATTCCCCAATTCACCATTCCTTTCCTTCTCACAATGTCCTCCATGTTTTTCCTTATGCTCCACATGTAAGTGAGACCATATGATATTTTGACAAAAAACTTATTATGTTTTAATATAATCAATTAGCAAGGAAATACAATGGTGTATAAAAAGTCTAAACACATAATAAAAATAAATCATTACATTTTCCTTATCAGTAAAAGGCAGAATTTACAAAGAGGAGTTGATATGGGCTGAATGTTTATGTCTCCCCCATTCATATGTTGAGACCCAATACCCAATGTAATGGTATTTAGAGGAGGGATCTTTGAGGGGGATAATTAGATTTGGATGAGGTCATGGGACTGTAGCCTTCATGATGGGATTAGTACCCTTTGAAGGACGTGGAGAGCCCGGAGTTCTCTCTTGCCAGCCATGTGAGGATATGATAGGAAGTTGGCAGTCTGTCACGTGGAAGAGAGCTCTCACCAGAACCCGACCACGCTGGCACCCTGACAGGACTTCCAGCCTCCAGAACTGGGAGAAATAAATTTCTGTTGCACCTAATCTATGGTACTTTGTTATAGTAATCCCAACTGACTAAAACAGAAGTAAAAACCATACATAATAAATATAATAAAAATAATGAAGTAATTTCAACATTCTTTTGAACAAAATATCTTGCTAATTTTTAAATTTTTATTAAGACAAATTTTAAGCAAAGAATGAATATACATGTGTCTACCTCTTAGCTTTGTCAAATCCAAACGTGACTCTTATTTTTAGGTTCCTGTTCTTTGATTTCCCTGATGTGAGTCCCAAATACGGGTATAGATGATTCATGAACTAAGGGATTTGCAACTAAAATACTGACATATGACTCTACACATTCTTAATGGTAAAGGTAATAGCCCATGTGCTGCTCTGAAAGGAATTTTATAAATTACAAGTAGAATAATGCTGCTGCATTTCGCTAGGCAAAATATAGTACAGAAATGCATTTCTAAATATTTTTATGTAATAAGAAATATCAGTCCAACCCTAAAAACAGATTTTTTTTTTCTGGCAACTCAAAAATATGTATAGAATATATGACATATAGGGATGCCTGGGTGGCTCATCAGTTAAGCGTCCACCTTAGGCTCAGGTCATGATCCTGGAATGGAGTCCTGGCCTGGCTCCTTGCTCATTGGGGAGCCTGCTTCTCCCTCTGCCTGCTGCTTCCCCTGCTTGTGTTATTTGTCTGACAAATAAATAAATAAAATCTTAAAAAACAAAAAACCCCAAAAAATCAAAAGAATATATGACATGTATGTAACCAGGAGAGCAGGATCTGAAAATTACTCTATGAAGATGTTATATACTCTTATGCGTAACTGAAACTCAATTGATGACTCTAGAAATCTAATTGCCGGAGCCAGGTTCATCCTTTGAATAGTAATAGGAGTTAATCTCGGTTGTTTCCATTGAAATTTGCAGTCCTGTCTCTTATCTGTTAATGTATAATGCCGTCTTGATAAGGAATGTGTAATAATGCTATCCCCAGCACACCACATTGTTTTAAATTGCTCTTTTAATTACTTTTTAAAACATTTCTTTTACCTGGTTACAGTCTATCACTCAG
Source organism: Potos flavus (assembly GCA_028534135.1). NCBI lineage: Eukaryota > Metazoa > Chordata > Mammalia > Carnivora > Procyonidae > Potos > Potos flavus. The sequence continues at coordinate 31,571,087 of CM052893.1, forward strand.
TGAGGACAGTGGGTATCAGCTGACTGACTTGGGAACAAGGAGGCCGCATCACTCTTCAATCTGTCTTACTCACCAAATTAATGAGCTGTATTACCACCTGCCTCAGGGGAGAGTGTGTGATCAGTTCTCCCCGTTCTGGTAATGCTGTCATGATGATGAATAGCTAAGAGATAGGTTTTAGAGAAAGAAACCTAGTTTAGTTAAAAAGGAAAAAGAGCATAACCTATTTTAATAAGAGCAAAATTAGTATTAGCACCCTTAACCATTTTGACCAATGTAACCCTCAAAAATATGAAAAGAAAAACCTTACCAACTTAGCTCTTTCTTGTTTAGTGTCCTTCCTAATGTGTGATTCAGAGAGACAGCCTAGGTTTGAAGCTAGCTGTCAACTGTAGAATGTATAGGAACAGAGAAAGTAGTTACTAAGCACAGTGGTCCTGTGGACTCTAGTGAGTTCTCAGCAGAAACATATTAACATAAAACCCTTGGGAATTAAAATGTGGACTCCAGATTTTACTAAACTCACATTAAGGACCAATATTTTGTTAGAGATATGAGGAAGCATTTATTTTCTTCCTGTGGGACCCTCAGTTCTTCATAACCATCTACTGTCACCGCAACATTTTTAAGAACTTCAATTACATTTTTGTTTCTTACAAAGTACAAACTTTATGAATTTAATTATTTTTATTGAGATAGATGTAAGGACTCCACAGACAAAGAGCTCTGATAATGTTTTTCTAAGTGTATCTCATTTTCATGGGAACACACCACCAAAACCAATCAGATTTATATGAACTTGCACATGTTGTGCAAATAGGAATTCAGAAAAAGCTATGAAATTAAAAGAGCCATCAGAACGTACTATAAAATTTAACTAAACATAGGTAAAAGGCCAGCTAAGCTCAAATTTAATAACTACCCTTCACTGTAAATTAGGCATAACTCAAAAAACACTACACTTGCTAATCGAGTTAGGAGAAAATCACATACCACTGGAAGTTGCAGAGCATGGTTTCTCTCATAGAGTTTTAAAACAAAAGTAAACCTAGGATCATTTTTACTTTTCTTCCAAAATTCTATCCAGCATTCTTATCGATGGAGAATATTGAAGAATTTTATAATAATTATTTAAAAACCATGCTCCATTTGGTTCCTTGAAAAAGAAAACTAAATCTCCTCTGATTTTTGGAGCCTTCTATGACAGACTAAAACGTGGTTGAGTAATAGCGTAAGATTTCAAATATACTCTAGTTATTGTCTAAGATGCCATATTCGTTCGCGAGGGCTCTCATAACAACCTACCACAGACTAGATGGATTAAACAACAGAAATTTATTTTCTCACAGTTCTGGAGGCTGGAAGTTCAAGATCAAGATGTCGGCAGGGTTGGTTTCCTGTGAGGTCTCTCTCCCTGACTTGTAGATAATTGCTGTCTTGCTCCCTCTTCACATGGTCAGTTCTCTGTGTGCACACACCCCTCGTGTCTCCTTTGTCTACAAATAACCTATTCCTTTAAGGACACTAGTTAGAATGGATCAAGGCCCACCCTCACATCTTGATTTTAACTTAATCACCTCTCTAAAGGCCCTATTTCCAAATACAGTTACATTCAGAGGTTAGAACTTCAACACATGAATTTTGGGAGGGACACAATTCAGTCCATCACAAATACCAAGCCAGCTCAGTATTTCAGAATTTAAGTAATAGTTTGCAAATAGCCTTCTCAATGTCCACCCCTGCCCCCTCAAAATATGTCTACCTACTACCTATGGATGTCACTCAAATTGAAAAGAGTACTAATTGGCCTTAGGAAGTTGTATAGGTGAGATGATTATAAACATTCTAAATGGTTAGCAGTTAGAATTGCCTATGTAAATGAATATGTTCAATTTATCCTCAGATTTACAAAACAGATAATCCACCAGTTCATGGTTAGTGAAGGAAGAATCAGTTTTCCACCTGATGGGTGAATGGCGGAAAGAACAAAGAAACCTGGGAATGGTGAAATGACACATTTGGGACACGTACGGGGAGCAAAGGAAATGTTTGATAAAGACTGTTTATTATTTCTCCCCTTAGGTATTGGCGATCTCAGTAGGTGGCGGTCTTCGATTCAATGTAATCAGTGTTTTCAATAAAGAAGACTCATGTAAAATGAGGTTGTTTTCTTTCTTCTAAGCCAGAGAAGGATGGCTGTTTTTATTGGTGGAAATCCTTTGGCATAAGAGCAAATTTCGTAATGCCAGGTTCAATGATCATCTTGAATAACTATTGTAAATTTGGCTTATTTCAGTTCTTTTGTAATTATATTGACCTATTTCTCCTCCTCCTTCTTCTCCTCCTTTTTCTTCCCGCCTTCTTTTGCCATTTTCTTTTTTTTTTTTTTTTAAGATTTTATTTATTTATTTGAGAGAAGGAGAGAGAGAGAGCATGGGCAGGAGGGAAGGGTAGAGGGAGAAGCAGACGCCCTGCTGAGCAGGGAGCCCGATGCAGGGCTCTATCCCGGGACCCTGGGATCATGACCTGAGCCGAAGGCAGCTGCTTAACTGACTGAGCCACCCAGGTGCCCTTCTTTTGCCATTTTCTTGATAATTAAATGATTCAAAGTCTAGTTAGGGAGTAGTGGAAGAAATAGGACAGAACGTTTTAAAAATTTAAGTTTTTTTTTCACAATGCTTTACTTTAAATCCTAATTTGTCTCACTAAAAGAAATCGTAATAAATTTGGGAATCATTCAGAACTTTAAAATATTTAAAGGCTTGAATTTTTTCATTGCCCCTTTGGCGTGCATTGGCAATGGCATAGTAGTTCTGGCTATGAGGTAAAATATAAAATAATTCCTTAGATGAACACTTATACATTTTCTAGGACTAAATTTTTATCACTTTACTTTGGTATTTGGAGTCACCTTATTTAAAATACTAGTAGTAGTATTCGGTTTAAATTAAGAAAAAGAAAAAAATAACTAGTAGAACTTTCCCAAGAGTGTTTATCCTGTGGGATCGGATTGTTCTAAAGTTAAAATTCTCCTTCCTTGTTGCCCAGCACATCTGGTGGAATCTCTCTTAAAGGTGAAGTGACTAATCTTTCACCCTTGAAGGGTAATGATCATGTTAGTGAATGCTGAGTCTGCCTTCCAGTTCCTTAGCCACAAATGTCATCTTGCTACTCTGTCTAAAGCTATAGTTCTGACAGCTTCAAATTGTCAAGTATATGACACATGAAGTTTTCTTGAATTATTGATAAATCTGCATAATTTGGGGAAGGTAAAAATGATAATGTGGTAGAATTAATAGTTGCTCTAATTCTATCTTCAGGGATATGGTATTCTTACATGTGTTGCACAGAAGAAAGATCTTATAACTAAATAGTTCATTTTGTAGAAAGCATAATTGTGTAGGAAGATATAAAAGATACTTAGAAAAGAAGTCTTGTATCATTCATCAATACGTGCCCCTGGGTAATTTGTACTTTATAGTGAGTTTTCAATAAATACTGGTTGAATAAATAGATAAGTTGAGATAGAAACAAAGCAAATGCAGGTATATTAAAATTCAGACCGTCAAGAGCACTAATTCTCAGCTCGAATGCTGCCATTCACTGGTATGCTGCAATCAGATATACCATAAGTAGGATTCCAAACTTTCTCAGTTCATGTATCAGTAATTTTTTTTTACTGAGGCCCTTGGCAAAACAAACAAACAAAACCTAGCAGTTTAGTTCACCAAGTAGTTGAATCTGAACAACTTGGAACTCATGCCCTAGCAACTTAGTACTTATGTCCTAACAACTTAGTAGCCATTTGAAAAAGAATATATACGATTTGAAAGAACAAATGCTATTTTTATTTCACTTTTGAACAATCACAATTGCTTACTAATAAGATGTTTGTGTGTTGGGCAATGCACAGTTTCTTAAATCTCAGTATCACATTGGACACCCCTCATCATTTTTGTTTCTACAGTGAGTTTCTCGTGCTACTTGCTTTTTTAACCTCAGCAACCTTCCAAGACTTAGTTGCACAAAGATATGCTGTCATGAAAAGGAGCGTAGCTCTATTTGAAGTCCAAACAGTGAACTACCTAGAGTTAGTAGTTCATAAGATGTCTGACAAATGTCTCCAGTATTGCTGTAATTCCCTTGAATATTTAAAATATCCCTAAATATTCCCAGATGAGTTCACTGTGATGGACACAGTTTGAGCAAATAATGTGTTACCAACAATAGTTAGAATACTGAGGATATCAAGCATTTTCTTACAAATGAGAGTGTATCCAAAGTTATCTTTATAACAATAAAACTCACTCATGGACTTCTTTTCTGTAGTTAGAGGGAAGCAATGAAGATAACAGCTAGGAAGTGGGGACTGTACATAGTTAATAACCTACTTAATCTATGCCCCTGCACCTGACAATGACTGTTAAAGTTGTGTCATTAATACATTTGGTAATTAAGACTTAAGGCAATGTTTTTGATTACAGGCAAAATTTATTTCAATATCCAGATATAATATCATTCCCTACCCCTAACCCCCAAGATCACATATACACAGGTGAACACTATCCCCAGAAGGAAAAAAAAATGCTGGTTTTTACTAGTGGTTTGGAACTTTTCTGTGAATTAGAATCACCAGGGAGCTTATTAAAAATGCAGATTTCTAGAATCCCTAGGCCTACGCTCTGAAATTCTTTAGTCCTGGGGTAGGGCAATGATATTTTTAAAATCCACATCATTTTAATGCAGACCACATTTCGAGAAACACTGATAGAGGGTATTGTTTGTGTAGCACAATGAAACAAATAACAAGATTCTCAATTTTTAAAAATATGTCTTATTAATGTGCTGTTTGAGTATGTGTGTGTGTGCACATGGAAGTTTCACATGCCTCCTACCAATACCTAAAGATGATAGTACTAATCTAATACCAGTCTCACAAATACTTAGCATGATAGTGGTAGAGTTTATGGCGGTTCAGGTTCATATTATGGTGAGTTCTTTATATATCATATTCTTTATATCTCTCAGGGCACTTAACTTTATATTCCTTAACCCTTTATATCCTCCAAGTGTACTCAATATGGAGCTTTAGCCATAGTAGGAACTCAATAAATATCAATTACTCGTGGTTCTTAATCTAGGCTGAACATTAAGATCACTTAGAGAGCTTCTTAAAATATGAATTATCAAAGACTTCTCAAACTAACTGAAGCCTAATTTGTGCAGGTGAGGTCTGGCAGAGCCAGAGTTGAGACCACTGAGCTGTATCTTTCCTTGGACCTCTATTTTTACCAAATGTATGCATTTCACATCCATCTGATTGGGCTTATGAGTATGTTTGTGTGTAAGTGTGTGCATATGTGTGTAAATGTATGTGCACACACATGTTTTTATGGGACTCTTTTCCAAGATAATACTATATATATATATATATACTAAATACTATATAAATAGTAGACTAAATACTATATATACACACACACACACACACACACACACACACACACACACACACACACATATGTACTTTTTTCTTTTTCTTTGCAAGTATTTGTTACTCCCACTTTTTCTGGGCACTTATTATTCTTTCTCAGTTCCTTTATTGAAAATGTGGAGAATATAACCAGTCTCTAAATATACCCTCTACTTGCTATCACCTGAAAGAGTTGTTTTTTTTTGACATTTAAGAGTTTGCTTGGCAACTCTACCTTTTCTTCTTCCGTACTCTCTCCTGCAATTAAGCTACTCAGCCACTTGGTGGTAATAAGTGCTTTATTCATAATGGACAATTACCAGATGTGTTTTTGAGATTCAATCAAAATTATTTTCCCATTATTTTCAGATTTCTAAAATTATTGAAACAATGAAAATAGCAAATATTGAATTGTAAAGTAAATAATTCTAAGTAGAACTTGCAAAGAAATATGAAAGATTTGATTCAATGACTTCCTCAATAATCCTTGCATATAATTTACTTATAATTTGTATTTTATACTCAGATTTCAATCAAAATATTCTGCTTTTTTTTTAAAAACAGAGATTCACTGCTTACATCATGGCATCCTAGTTCATTGATTGTAAGATATCATTAACTATGGGGTGCATTCCAACTCACAGAGGTTAAATGTTTAAAAAAAAAGTGAGAAACAATAAAAATGCTGTATTTGCAGAATCCACTGGAGTCTTAATACATGGAAGACATTTAATAAATAAGTCTAGGGTAGGAAAGAAGAAAAACAGGAAGGAAGCATGCAAGGAAGACTGTGGGGGAAGGGGCAAGAAGGGAGAGAGGAAGAAAAACGAGAAAACTGGCAGCAAAGAATAATCACATACTCTTCCCAAAGCATGGGCATAATTCTGAGATTTTCTTGGTAGAAAAATTTTCCAATTTTCCTTTTCACAGATGGAAACTTTATTTATTATATCAATAGTGATCCGTTTCTCAGTTAATAAAAATGAAGCCACTGAGCTGACATCTTTGTAACTCTGGCCTGTAAGCTCCTGCGTGCTTTTCTTCCATGTTGAAGGGAGGGAAAACAGATGTGGCTGCCTTTGGACCTCAGTGCAGGTGCCCCACCTTGCTGGCTCCTTTCTATCCTATAGCTGCCATTTAAATGTCATTTCCTCGGAGAAGTATTCCTGGACTATCCAATCTAAAGGGCATCTCCTCTTGTTATTCCCTCATAGAGCATCTTATCCTTTGTTCTCTTCAGACTGTCTAATTATCCCCACAAGGTGCCCATTAAGTCGGTTTAAGGTGTAACTTCTTTCCAAAAGTTTAGCAAAGATTATCAAAGATCAAAACACATTTAAGAACCCAGGGAATAGAAGCTTATATACTAATCACAAGATTCAGATTAAAAATAAACAGAGATATGCACTAATGCTTAGTACTCTTAAAACTGCAAAACTGAAAATGTATGATTAATCCCTGATAGTAAATGGGAACAAAGCTCAGTACCAAGGACAATAAGAGTGAAATAAGGACAAACTTGACTTACTTCCACGTTTTCCTGGAGCTGAACTGCTAATTACCTACTATGTAAGCTTATTGTGATTTATGTCAACTAATAGATAAGCATATGTGATTCTAGCCCATCTTCTTGTGTCTGGGCAGTTTATATTTAAAAGCAGGCCAGAGAGATGAGCTAAATTCCATTTTAAAATTTTATTAGAGAAGGGTATTTGAGAACCTATTTCTGCAAGGTTAGGAGGAATTCCTTCTTACACTTAATTCTAGGCTGTATCTTTTGTAAGGTTTTCATGTTTCACTTTAGGACATTTTACTACTCTGTCTGAACTAGAGAAGGAGAAGAGCAAATCTATTAATACAGGAGTTTCAATCTCCCTTTGTCTTGGGATGTAGTAACAGGAAAACCTGCCTGTGTTTTTTATAGTGGGCACATTCATTCCCTACCTCAGCCACACCATCTTTTCCTTTACATCACATCACACTCTATCATCCCAGGTAGAACCCAGAGGTGGAATACTGATGAAATTCTATCCCAAAGCTGTACTGGTCCCAGACCCGGTTCATTATCATAGGTGTGAAAATCTCTTAATATAGCAGCTAATTATCTCTGTATGTGTTAAGAAACAGATGGGGGTATTGGTTTTGATTTTTGTATAGTTTATGTACACATAACTTTAAATAATTGTGAAATAGGGAAATATATAGAATATCCATAAAAGGAATTAAAATATTAGATTCTGAAAGGATAAAAGTGGATTCTAGCTTTTAGGGCCTAAATAATCAGCAGCAAAGATTCAGATGATATTGATTGTTCCGACTTAATATAATCTCTTTACACATTTAGATTTTAGGACAGTACAATAGCCTAAAATATCACTAGCTAGGTATTAGAAATGAAGGTTTGGTTATGTGGTGACTACAGAAATGTATTTAAAGGATTTACGTAGGAAATTGAAACTAATTCTTGACATAAATCATTTTCATGTGTTTTTCCAATCATCTGTAATTTACATTATGCTACTTCTACAAACTTCCTGTTGTAAAGAGTAAATGCCTATTTAGGAGTTATAGGATATAGACCTGATAAAGTATTAATTACATTTAATTTAGAACATAAAGAAGTAATATTTTTATTATTCATTTGTCTTCAGAAAAAAGATGATTATTTTTATCTATCAATTTGAGCAAGGAAAGAACAAAGAAAAACAACAGAATTTTAAATAGTTGCATACTTTGGCTGTGTGTGTCTGTGTGTGTGTATTTATATACTTTAAAATCATTTTTAAAAGTTATTTACATATATAAAACCTTTAAATAAATTTAAATGTATATACAACTTTAAAATAAGCTTTTAAAATCTTAAAAATAATTAACTTATATACAAAAATAATCATATATTTATATATAAATAACAAAAATAATTTAAAAGTTCTATGGATTAATGAGCCTATCAGCAATATAACAATAAATAACACTGATGAGAGGCACCTGGGTGGCTTAGTCAGTTAAGCATCTGACTCTTGATTTCAGCTCATGATCTTGGGGTCATGAGACTGAGCCCCACATGGGGGGTTCTGTGCTCAGTGCAGAGTCTGCTTGGGATTCTCTTTCTCTCTCCCTCTGCCTCTCCCTGCTGCCGGTCCTCTCCCTCTTTCTCGCAAATAAATAAATAACCCTGATGAACAAATGTAACAATATTGTTCAATTAGGACTGTTTGCAGTTTCCATGGGCGACAGTCCACTGTTAGTTCTCTCCCACTGTTTCAAAGAACAGGTTATCTCAACTCTGGTTTCTCTTCAGATTGTATAAATCTTTCGCCTTTTTCAAAGAACAGGCTATCTCATAAACCTGTAGGTAAATATTGGCTTGCCTTCTTCAGTACTTGAATGGCTTATGAACTTAAAGGTTCTTGCCTTGACTTTGAGAACAGGCACTTCATCATGTTTTTAAGCAGATCCCTGTGTCAATAAATAAATAAAATCTTTTAAAAAAAGTTTTTAAGTACATCTCTGATTTTTGCCCCCAAATTCTCAAGCTTTGGAAATGATCCTGTTTTATTCTGCAAAGTGTTATTCTCGGGACCCATTCCTCTACATAATGCTAACTTTTAGATGGAAAAGCTGATAAGACAGAGTGATTAAAGAAATAAAATGTCTCCCTAATTTGAATTTTACCCAACAGTGAATTCAGTGGCAGAATTAGAGAGGATATTGAGGCTGTTTATGATTAACTAGGTTTATTGTCATAAAGACAATAAGAGTTGGGTTTGAGTATATCTTTGAGTTTGATGTGGCCAGATTCCAAATCTGGTTTACTCACATCCTGTATTTCCAAATAGATTGAACATTAACAGTGCAGTTGAACTGCTTAAGAAATAATTACTGAAGTATTTTAAAGTACATTTAGGACATTAAATAGAACAGTTGAAAAAAGATAACGAGACGTATGTTTTGAGCAATGAAGGCTGAAGCATAAGCAAAGAGGGTTAGAAAGTTGAACACAATAGTGAATGCAACTTTTCACCCTTGTGTTGACATTATTAGGATGTGCTTTTGGATCTGTAGCCTGAAAGTACTCTCTCAAGTTAACCATGCAGAAATACTAAAAGTAAACAGGAATACTTATTATTTGCCATTTTTTTTCCTACTTAGTAAATAGAAAATTGCTCCAACTGTTCTGACCTGAATGGATTTGGTGCATCCCAAGATTAAGTGAAGAACACAGAAGAGGACTCGATGAGTCAGAAGATGTAGAGGGAGGTACAAATTGGGTAGACCTCTTCAAGAGCTTTCCATTCAGATTTGTGAAATCACAGGGTATTTGTAACATCCCTTTCTCAGGGATGTGCACACAAAATATTCCAGAGAAATCTGTACTTTTAAAAATTATCTTTGGGATTTGATTACTGTATCACCACAACTCTCTGTGAATATGGAGAATTAAGAGGAGCTCGTGAACGTGTGAAAACGCTACCATTGTTGAGGAGAGTATGTCCCGTGAAATGGACTCACCGTTTGGCTCCACATCAAGGGTAGAGTGTACAAGTGTGAAAAGGGAAGTGATTTTTTAATATATTTCCTTCATTGCTTTGACTTTTGGCCCATTGCATATTAGCCTTTGGCTTTTATAGTAAAGAGACAAAAAGCATAAAATCCACTGGATTCTGTTAAAGAAAATTTTAATATAAACATGACCTACCAGTTGTACTGTTTCTTCCCTATTTTGCAGGGAATGTAACTGTTACATTTCCCTCCATTAAGAGTATGTATTTTAGGGGCGCCTGGGTGGCTCAGTCGTTAGGCATCTGCCTTCGGCTGGGGTTATGGTCCCGGGGTCCTGGGATCAAGCCCCCGCATTGGGTTCTCTGCTCAGCAGAAAGCCTGCTTCTCCCTCTCCCACTCCCTTTGCTTGTGTTCCCTCTCTTGCTATGTCTTTCCCTGTCAAATAAATGAATAAAATCTTGAAAAAAAAAAAAGAGTATGCATTTTAAAAATATGTATATAGTGTATTGAAATGTTTCCCCAGTTTTGTAACTGCTACAAAAATAGCCAGGAAAAAGCCACCGTCAGTATGCCCCAATTTTAAACTATGGACTGTATTCTCAAAATACCATAACTAGGTTCTAGGGACAGAGCCGAGTTGCCTTTCTGTGATTTTGAATTCTAGGGATTTGGTGTGAGAATAAAATGAAGGCTGTTTATTATGTTTACATAGGAAGCTCATCTACATGATCCACTAAAAATTAATGCAAGGGGCCGTCAAAGTGAAAAAGTAGCTTTCTAATATTTTTCATGAGTGTTTTCAAAGAAAGATAAAGATTTATTTTCTGACACTCTACGGTGACCACAGCCAGGACTAGAGAAAAGTGATCTCCCTGGGGTTGTCTGCAGTCTGCACTTTGACTTCCTCCTCTTGGCCCAGTTCAGTCCAGACATTTCAACAGCTTGACTAAGCCTCATCACCATTTAGCTGCCAAGTTCAGTGGCTGCCAATATCACTAGTAGCTTTTTAAGTACACCTGTTGCCAGCACTATTTTGTGAGTCAAGAAGACTAGACATTTCTGGTCTACCCCAGTGGCTAGGATCTTTTTCAAAGGAAAATTATTTTTAATATTACTTCACCATCCCTCATCGGGAAAATACTTTTTTTTTTCCTAGCAAGCTTCTCTTCTTACAGAGAAGTTGCATTTACAATGAACATTGTATATAACATCTGGTTTGGTTTAGCGTATGTATGGATAAAAATGGTTTTAGTAATCAATTCTACATTTAATTTTTATTTTTAGTTGTGTGGGGCCAGCAAAGTTGTATGAATAATAAAATAAGAAGACTTGGTGTAAGCAGACAGGCTCTCACTGAAGTAATCAAATACCATTTACAGCAAAGTTAACCTGATAGTTAATGGTATGTATTGTGTGGTAATTAAGTATAAACACGGCTCATATAAAGGACTGTAATTAATGTGCGCTTTATGGAGTCAAACAACTTTTTTGGAGCAAGTTTGTCAGGAGATGAATAGAAAAGCAGTTAAAGCTAGCCTCTGTTCTAATGATGCCCGGGGCAGGAGGAGCCTCTTTGGCCAGATCTCTCTGTTTTTCCATTAACATTTGCTCCAGGCCAAGGGCCAGAGGCTGGGGCAACCCTCACTTAATCTCCACAAGGGGTGATAAAAAGTCACAATGAGAAACTGCAGTGGATTCAGTTCTGATAGTCTTAACAACCTTTAAAACACTTTACTATATAGCTGTAGCTCTGTAGTCTTTTAAGGTGAAAGAAGATGATTTCAATACTTTGGGTACCATAGAACCACTAAGAGGATATTTCCTAGACAAAGTCTTTGTGGCTACTAGAGCTTCGCGTGAGCTCATTTTGATTTATTTGCCTATTAGTGTTCATAAAGTAAGTTTTCCTCACACCAATGATAATATCTGGTCTATAGATGAATCTGAAGTTTATTTAAACTGGGATATTTTATTATCTATCACTCTATCTACATTTTTTAAAAGGTGGTGCAAAAGATAGTAAAATACAAACAAAACCTCCCAAAGCCTTTAATCATACTTCCTGTACCATATCAGGTTGAGATGTCTTCATCCTGGGAATATCTGGTTATTTTTTCTGCAAGATGTGCTTGTGTATTACTCAAGTGACATTGTTCTTATTTGACGTACTGATTTTAATTTGTTGTGATGTGACAGAATGATCTAGTTCAAATACCAACTTCATTGGTTTCATCTTTGCCTCCTTTCTTTCCCCACATCCAACCCACTGGCAAATCTTAGAAATATATCTAGAGTCTGACCATTCTTATTACCTCCACTACATGCACAATGGTCTAACTTTTATCAGTATTTTTCACCTGACCATTAGAATAGTCTCCTCTTCTAGTCGTTCTCACCTTGCAATTTATTCTCCACAGTGCCGCTCTTGTATCCTAAACCGAGTCTGATTTGAACATCCTTCCAATGACTCTCCATTTCATTCGGAATAAATTCTAAAACTTAACAAGGTTCTACATTTGTCCCCTTTCTGTACCCCACCCTCTCTTCTGATCACATCTGCTAGTGCTCTCCCTTTGTTCCCTGGATTTTAGTTACACTTATGTGTTGGCTATTCCTCACACATGCCAAGCCCACTCCCACTCAGGGTCTTTGCATTGCTGTTCCGTGTTGAATGCTTCATTCCTAGACAGACACATGGCTTATTTTCTCACTTCCTTCAGGTCTCTGCTCAAATGTCAGCAAGGCCTTCCCAGATATATATTTCAAACAGCATGCTCCCTGTCCTGTTTCCTTACGCTCCTTTATTTTTGTATGAATCACCATCTGACATAGTATGTATTCACTGGCTTATGATGATGATTATTGCCTTTTCTACTACAATGTAAGCTCCATTAGAGCAAGGACTTTGTATCTTGGTAACTGTTGTACTTTCATTCCTTAGAACGATGACTCGTACATTTATCATTACTTCTTGAACCAAAGGAATCAACATCCCTCTTGAGATCTTGACTTTTTTTTTTAATAAACTTTCCAAATCTTAATTCCATAGTTTTAACTTCTTAAGTCTTTGAGCTATAATCTACTCATTCGTGGCTTGAATCCTTTTGGTAGGTAAGTCAAACTAGTGAAAGACCTGGGGGCAATAACAACTACTTAATGAGCACTTATAAGGTAGGTTCTTGTATTTAAGCACCTTGCTTATCTCATTTAAGTCTAACCTTAGTCCTAGAGATGAGTATTATTACCATTTGTTTTACAGACAAAGAGACTGATACTTGAGAGAGCTGAAGGAACTTGCGGCCAGGTCACAGAGTTAGTCACCTAACAAAGATTAGGATGAAGGCGTGGTTGACTCCATACTGCCTCCTAGCAGTCATCTCCAGTAATACGTGTCCAGTTATTCAAGTAATAGTCTTTCGCAGTTCCTGTACTAAGGGTCTGGGATATCCACCCCCCCTTCAATGATTCCCAATACCAAACCAAGTCGTTCACTTTTCAGAAATGTCCTAAAAGCCATTGTTCTCTATGCTAGGACTCTTACTTAAATGTAAGGTGTGCTTAGCGCAGGGAAGTTGTCCCAAAGGTGGGGAATGGGGCTCAGGAGGCAGATCGACGCACCCCATGCCTCGCTGGCTCTGACAACAGGGAGCCGTACGCCGGAGGGGCCCCTCGGAGCAGCTTCGGCTCCATCGGGGAGGTGACGGGGCTCCCTGTGCTCGCACAGCGCCGCGCGGAGCCCCGCGGGCAGCCCTGGCGCGCAGTCTGCCCAGGCGGCCGCGCTGGGCTCCGGGCGCGGGGAGGGGCCGGCGCCCGCCCCGCCCCTCTCCTCGGGGATGCCGGGATGTTTACACTCCTGACAGCGGCGGCCGCGGGAGGAGGAGCGGGAGTCGCCGGAGGATGGGCCGCCGCTAGGCTCGCACTCGGGACGCGCCTCGCCGTGCGCAGGGTGGGGGCCCGCGCCTGCAGCGAGCGTCCGCGGGGGCGGCGCGGCGGGAGGTGGCGATCGGCTCCCGGCCTCGCAGCCACAGCCCCCGGCCCAGCGGGCCTTTCCGCGGCGCCGCCTGGCCGAGTCGCCCGCCCGCCCCGGGTTCCTCGCGGGCAGGAGAACGGAAAACTCCCAACTTCCTGGTGAGTGGCTGCCGGGGTCTCGGGCGCCCGGGTCGGGCGGCTCCAGCCGGGTGGGGCAGCCTGCGGGAGCCGGGCCGGGAGGGGGAGGCCGGGAGGGCGCGGGGCGGCCTCCCGGATCCCCCCGCCGGGGGAGGTGGGGCGGGGCGCGCCGCTCTCGAGCTGGGTTGGGGTTTCGGTCCGGTTCGTTGGCAGTGGCGGGAGCGGGCGGCAGGATCTCGGTGCCTGGCACTGGCTTTGGCGGCCCGAGCCGCCGTGGGCGCCGCGGTAACTAAGAAACTCCGCGGCCACCGCGGCGGCGGCAACAGGTCTTTGGTTTCAGGACCCGAGGAACTTAAGCGAAGTCCCGCCTCCTACCCCCCCGGCTGCTGCTCATTGGCGCCGTCGGTTATTTATCCCTCGCGGATTGGTCAGGTCCAGCTGTCAGGATTCGGCAGCAGCCAGACTTCAGAGGAGTGAAGTTCACTGGAGAAAGCGGGTGGTGGGAGCCGTGCAGCCGAGGGAGAAGCTGAATGGGCTAGAGAAGTAGAGGGAGGATGGCCGACCTGTTGGAGAAAGGGCTTTCTCGGGGCCCTGTCAGGATTAGCAAATGCGAGAGAGATTGCAAGGCAACAGAGATGGTGATGGTGGCAATGGAAAAGAAATAGGTTGAGAATTGAGGCCAAAGTCAGAGAATCGAAGGGGACCCCAAAAAAGAAAAATGAGAAGACCACATTGCCGTAGGACAATGTCAGGAAGCAACACAACCTAAAGGATGGTACAGTGAGATCTAAAGAACTCTTGTTGATTCTTCGTACTGCAGGCCTTGAGAGATGATGTGTCCAACACATAAATCGTGTTCTGTCATAGCTGTAGTCCTTATTAGCGGTAAATACTAAAAATATACTTATTTTACAGTAGGTTATCTCCCATCCTTGAGCAGTTGTGGTGACGGAACAGAAAGTCTGAAAACATTACAAAAACGAAATGATTTTCCTACTCTGACTACTGATCATAAGGATGCTGTTGAAAATCGAATGCGCATAATTTGTAGAGCGTTGTGTGCCCATCATAACTAGAACCATTGTTTCTAATTCTTCCTCCAAAGAGTCTGTAGTTTCCTGAAGTATGCACACTCTGTGTAGGCAACAGCAGTGTGTCTTGTCAGGTTGCTTTACAGGATAAAGTACAGAATGCGTGTGTGATAAATCTGTACAGGAGCTTGAGCTGTTGCGGGTGTGGTCGAAAAATGGCATAGTATTAGGGACAACCGGACAAAACACTGAAAACGGTGGATAGTTCAAGAAGAGATTCAATTAACCCTGTAATACCTTGTGGCAACTCTTACTGAATGGACACCGAGTATTCTTGGGTTTAATACTTGGCGAAGGCCAGTGCACTTAAAACAGTTAACAGAAAACTTAAGCAATTATATCGTTGCCAGAGGAAGGAATCCTCTGCTACCCTCGGGAGATCCAGTCCACAGCTTGCTTCACTCCTAAAACCGCAGCATCTTTCTGTTTGGTCCTTGATTGGGAGCTTGCTGGGGTGGGGAAGAGATATTGGAGCTTTGAAAAATTGCCGCGTGGAGGAGTCAAACGGGCAGAAACTGTTTGGGGACTTTGAGAGGAGGGCCCGCAAAATAAAAAGGATTAGGAACCCCTAGTGGACCCTGGCCGCTTTTTCTGGGGTGAGGAATCCCCAGACCCTCGAAGAGGTGCGGGCCTGAGATTCTGCTCTCAGCCGGGAGGCCCCGCCCTCTGCAGGACTGACAGCCTCCGCAGCCAATGAGCGGCGAGGGCACCGCGGTTCCCTGCTCGGGAGGGCGGATACTTCCTACCTCGGCCCTGGGCTAGGAGGAGCGAGAGAGAGAAAGTTCCTCTTCGAAGGATGTCTGCTGGTTGAGGGACTCTAGTGTGAGTGATAAGAAATAAATGCGTAAAAATAAAGGGGTGGAGGTTCCAGTTTCTTCTGACTCCTCGTGCACGTCCCGTTTCATAATTGAGCTACATCTTGAACTCACCACTGCGTCTGAAGCTATATAGTTGATAAGAAACGAAGGTGGCCAGCAAACTAGATGTCGAGATGGACTGATGGAGTTTTCCTCTGAAATGATCTGTAAATGAAAACCAAGGAATGTCAGAATCTAAATTGTAAAGCTTTTCCACGATACTTGGGCATCTTGCCACGGTTAAAAATCTTTATCAATTTAAAAAGTAAAGAGCGTAACTTGAGTGCAGATTTATTCTATACTCGAAACTATTTATTTATGAAGATCATACCTGTAGCACCCTCCAGTCCTTTTCCCACTTACACATTTTCCTGGCTGGACAATTTCAAGAGCTCTTTTCCAGCCCAATAAAACAGCACTTACTCCAAGAATGAGGAAAGCACGTCTGGTATGATGGCAAGGTACTGGTGGAGGAGGGGAGATTTAAGGCCGGTATAATAACATACCCAAATAATAAAAATCAAAATTGTCGTTTTAAATGACCGAAAGCGCAGTTTTAGTTTGTGTAAGTAAGTATTTAAGCTCATACTTCCCTCCCCTTCATCTTCCTGGTGGTTGCAATTGACAGTTTTGGGCTCTGATTTATCACCATAATTTAGGTATTCTTTTCTTCTCATCTATTGTGCCTTTACTGAAATGTAGATTTCTTTTTTTCACTTAAAGATGTGGTCTGAGATACCATTAGAGACTACTGAGTTTTTGGAACCAAACTGTGTCACGTTTTAAAATGTATCTTTGTAATGTTACTAATGTAGCCACCGTTGGAGTATCTGGACAGGAGAGAATAGTGATTACTTAAATGCAATTTTGGAAAAGAAGTTGCTTAATTAGATAATAAGTTGCAAAATTCCTTTCAGGTTTGGTTTCCTTTGATTTTTTTTTTTTTTTAAATAGGCTTTGGTATTTAAAAAATTTGCAATGTAGCTGCAGTTGCACAAAGTTGCACTCTGTCCACATTCCTGGTTTCTTTCGATTAAAATATTTGTCTCTTCAGATATTTGCTCTAGTTAGTACAGTATGCATAAAACATGGCAGTATACTTAGTATAATACTTGAAGGTGTCTTGGAAATGACATATATAATTATTGTTTGCTCTGAATTGCTTTATCAACAATTAATTTATTGACAGTTCCATAAATATAGAGCTAGATGTCTTAAAAAGTGTTTCTTCATACTTTTGATTGTTTCAGTTTACTTCTCCTCCCCTCATTTTTATAGGGAATATTGGTGAGTAACATTTGGTTATATAATTGTAATGAAATATATTTATTTGCAGGATATAATGGCTGTTGAGAATATTTAAATATATGTAAAACTAATGTAGAATGATTCACTCTTAGAGTTATAAAACTTCTAAACTGCTGAAAGATGACCATGAAGCATTTCTTCATTTTCTTGTGCAGGAAAACTTTTTTTTTTTTAACTTTTTGTCAAAATAACTGCTCTGCCATACTGTTTATATAATGTGCTTACAATGAGCTATTTTGTAATAGCTATCCAAGGTGTTAATCAAAACAGTGTATAAATGAATGGAACTTATTTAATTGGTCTGAAAAAATTTAGAAATACATGTTTTCTGTTCCTTAATGGAAGTAGACCTTTCTGTAAACCTTGCCATTGGTCTTCTGTTGATAATCAGTGTAAGTAAATAATTAAAGGTAACTTTTTCATTCCAGGCTGCTTTTGTATAGAACAGGGGTTTTGTAAACTTTCTAAAGGGCCAGACAGTAAATATTTCTGGCTTCGTGAGCCATATGGTTTCTGTCATTATAGTCATGGCCAGTACTTGAACAGTTGGTCATGGCTGTGTTCCAATAAAGCTTTATTTATACAGATAGGATGGAGGCCCACCCCAGCTCTAGAAGATAATACCAAAGATCTAAATATGATTCTGGGCCATTGATACTTGAATTGATGTGGATTTTCCACAGCAGTATTTTATAGCCCTTTTTGTTTCTTGAACTCCCAACCCTGAGATCAAGACCTGAGCTGAGATCGAGTTGGAGGCTTAACCAACCAAGGAACCCAGTACTTCTGGCCTTTTTTCGGTTTTAGACGTTTGTGACAATCTCTTGATCTTTCCCAGTTCCCTCAGAATAATGCCCACTTATTCATACCCCAAATTTTGTGTTTCATCTCAGAGACTTTGTAAGTATATGAACCTCTTTTAGATTTATTTACCTTTTCTGGGTTTTCTACCATTCTTTGCTCCTTGGGGATCCCACACCCATCCTGTGACATTGAATGAATGTGTAACTATCCAGCTTCTTCCTTACTAAACCAAGATGAAATCTGATGTCATATATTTAATCTTTGCTTGATTGACAGATAACACTATTATAAATGTGTTTTGGTGTGTTTCTTTAACTCACAGTTTTCATTTTAAACCTATTGTACTAGGCCTTTGTTGCGTTTAGAAGGAGTTACTGGCATGAGCAAGAGGGTAGGCAGATTTTTTTTTTTAAGAAAAAATTGACTTAGTCTTTTATAAAAGACTTTTTCTCTCCAGTTTAAAAAAAAAAAAAATACTGGAAAGGGCCTGTTTGTGGGAAGGCCAGCAGTCAGGGTGTGTGTAGCCTGGGGATGTGTGGGGTCCCTCCTCCCTTTGTTTGAAGAATTGGCTGTAGGCTGACCTGGGTGCAGCTACTGAGAAGCCTGAGAATGGAATGGAAAATGCAGCAGCTTTGACATCACTTAGTAGAGTTTCCTAGCCCTAGCCAGGAGTGGGTTCTGGGTGTGCCAGAATATTCGTCTCTCAGCGGTCAGGTAGCGCCTGGGGCATTCAGAGCTACCAGGCTAGTTGCCGCCAGCTACAGTGAACCTCTTTATCAGACCTTGTGCACAAATACCATTTTCTGTGTTTACCATGAAAAACACTAAGCCCAGGTTTGTCTTCTTGATTGAGTTACTTGATTTGTTGGGACTATAGTTTTCTCAGCTCAGGTAAGATTGCTTTGAGGAATAAATAAAAACATCTTTGTAAAAATATGGTAGTAGGCTCTAAGTGTTAGTTTCATTTCACTTCTTTCTGTTCAGCAGTAGGAAACGCATCTGCTGTTCTCAGTTTTTCTGATGACAGGCTCATTGCCCAGCCTGGGCCAGCTACCCATTCTGCCTGGGCCTGCTTTATCTTACCAGGCTCCTACCTAGCTCTCCTGCCATTTCTACCTTCTCTGCTTGAATTCTTCCTCTTTGCCCTGTGATTTCCATATTCATAATTCAGTGGTTCCCATGTTTGAGTTCATGTTTTTATGTTTTTTGGAGTATGGGGAGAAGGCATTAATCTTTGGTTCCTCAGGCAGGAAAAAACACAAGAGGCTTGGGGTGGGGTGGTTATATTTTGGACAGTAAAAAATGGGAGTTGCAAAAAGATCCTTAAATACTGATTAAAAATGGCAAAATTAAAAATATTCTTTCTAGTAGTCTTATAATTTTGCTTTTTTAAAAATCCTTAGAGTATTTTCCTCATATTCTCATATTTACCTGGGAGATTAATGTAATTTTTGTTGTGGTTGTAACCATAACAAAGCCACATATCCTCTATTACATTATGATTGGGAAAATTGAGTAGATATGTTTAGAAAAGTTATTGTACTTCTAAAAGGTAAGGAATTGCAAATCTTCCATTGCCTTTTATATCTAACTGGTGGACCATATAGTAAAATAATTTGATATGTTTGCATACTGTCAAAAAGACACCCAGAACTGGATAGTAGGTAATTTTTTTAGGCAAATGGCATGAACTTATCCAAACAATTTATTTCCAGGCATGGTTTGTTATTTAACAAATACAAATAAATTGAAAGATAGACAGGAAGAATGCTTATTGATGGCTTGAATTTATGGGAAAAAACTGATGTTTTATTCTCAGTTTCTTATGGCAGCCTACAAATTAACTTCTTCTGTTTATAGTCTTTAGTGTTACAGCACACTAAGAATAGTATAGTGGCAGGGAACGTATTCCGTAAAAGCTGGCATTTTTTAACATCTTCAACATATATCTAAAGTAAAGTTTTAATATAGTTTCTACATGTGATAAGTATTTTTGTTGTTGAATGGCATATTATTTTCAACTCTGCTTTATCATTTTATGACCTTGAGTGTTTAAAATACTAGCTGTTAATAAAGAGTTGTATTTTATTAAACAGTTCTCTTGTTCCATAATCATTCTCTTTGTTTCTATAAAGGAATTTATTACATTGTATTTAATAGTATTTGACGGTTGCAGGGCACGGGGTACTTTGCTTCAGCCCAGTTTCCCAATACCAGGCCACCAAGGGAGTTGCTGCATCATCCTTGATCATAAAGCTGCCAGTGTGAGAGTACACAGTCTCTATCCTGATGAAGACACAGCCACAGTAAGGAAGATGCTGCTCTTTTGGAGTCCCCAGAACCATACTCTGACTGCCGTGGTCCAGGAAATGGATGCTCTGGGCACTGGCTCTTAATCCTGTATTAGTTTCCTAGGACTGCCCCAACAAATTACCCCAAATCGAGGGGCTTAATGCAACATAATTTTATTCTTTTGTAGTTCCAAAGGCCAGAAATTAGAAATCAAGGTGTCCACATGGCCATGCTGTCTTTGAAGGCTCTAGGGAGAATGTATTCCGTGCTTTCTCTTAGCTTCTGGTGTTGGCAGCATTCCTTGATGTTCCTTGGCTTTAGACATTTATCACTTCCATCTCTGCCTCTGTCGCATGGCATTCTTCCTATGTGTCTCTGTATGAGTCTGTCCTCCTCTTTTAAGGACAACAGTCTCTCTTGCACTTAAAGTTTAGTAAGCTAAATTGATACTTTTTCTTTCAGATTCTTTAGGATACAGATTATAGATTTTTTTTTAAAGAGTTTATTTATTTATTTGACAGAGATCACAAATAGGCAGAGAGGCAGGCAGAGAGAGAGAGGGGGAAGTAGGCTCCCTGCTGAGCAGAGAGCCTGATGCGGGCTCGATCCCAGGACCCTGAGACCTTGACCTGAGCTGAAAGCAGAGGCTCAACCCACAGAATCACCCAGGCGTCCCCAGATTATAGATTTCTGATCTTTTGTTCTGAACAGAATATTTTAGGACTGGGCAGCTGGGTGGCTCAGTTGGTTAAGTGACTGCCTTCAGCTCAGGTCATGATCCTGGAGTCCTGGGATTGAGTCCTGCATCAGGCTTCCAGCTCTGCAGGGAGTCTGCTTCTCCCTCTGACCTTCTCCCCTCTCATGCTCTCTCTCACTCTCTCTCTCTCTCAAACAAATAAATAAAATCTTAAAAAAAAAAAAAAAAGAACATTTTAGGATTGTGCAGAAATTATACCTAAGAGATAAAGGTGCCCAAGTTATCCTGTACATATGTAATCTGAGGTTAGTACTCTTTTTTAAAAAGATTTTATTTATTTATTTTAGAGAGAGAGAGCGTGTGTACATGAGTGGGGGAAAGGGCAGAGGGAAAAGGAGAGACTCTCAAGCAGACTCCCTGCTGAGTGCAGAGCCTGATGGGGGGCTGGATGCAGGGCTCTATCTCATAACCCTGAGATCACGATCTGAGTCGAAATCAAGAGTCGGCAGCTCAACCAACTGAACCACCCAGGCGCCCCTGCAGTTAGTATTCTATTGCTACCCCAAAACAGCTGTTCCAAACTCGAGTTTTCCATTCACCATTATCATCTTATAGTTTCCCTTAGGAGACCTACGTGTATGAGTCACTAAATCAGTTATTTTCAGAACTGGAAGGAAACTTATAAATTATCTAAATTGACCTCTTCATTTATTGGGAGAATAAACTAAAACCCAGGGATGTAAACTTGCTAATCCACACTCTGCTAGATTCCATAACAGTCAAGATTGCCTTGTGTTACCTTTATAATGTTTTTGATAGTAGACACAGTGATTTCTTTTTTTCACTTCTCCTGAATTAGCAGAATCTTGGTCTGTTCATGGTACATGCTCAGTAAAGACTTGCTGATGGAGTGATGACAGTGTACCTCTGATTGCCCACCTCAGGGCCTTGATTTAAGTTAGCAAGTGCTTGAGTACCTGGTTGCACCGGGGTGAAGTATTTCTTGTGCCTCTAAAATGAGCAACAGTAGGGCGTGTTGCTATATCCTCACTATTTAATAGGATCCAAGTGGGACAAGAAATTTACCATTATGGAGGCTAGTCCCAGGAAGGAGCACTTAGTTAGAGGGAGTTCATAGGATAGTAAAGGCTAGAAAGTTCGTGAGTGGTTGTATGGACAATATTTCATAAGTATATACTTCATTATATTAGACACCTTTTTCATAAGAGCCAGCCTTCATGTTGCTTGTCATTTTGGTATATTGAAAATAACTTATGTGTCCCCATTGCTTCTTGTATATATGCCTGAAATGTTTGTCAATGCCGCTGACCAGTTTCTTCCTCTAATATCTTCTCTTCTTGCTGTGATTCAGAGATCACGATTGGCTCTGTCTACTTTACTTCTATAGCCATAACCGTCTCTTAGAAGCCATAACCGTCTCTTAGAACCAACTTCTGAGATATTAAATATTATTATATCTCTGAATTATATTTATATAATATAAATATCTAATATATTAAATATTAAAGTATCTATGAATTATATTTATTATATATGTTCCCTGTTTCAGTGAAAATTCTGCTTTACAAAGCAGAATGATTAGAGATTAATCAAATGAATCCTGAAGGATTTATTCATGATTCCTTGAAAGAGTTATATCTGTTTGTACATTGAAGATGATTTATAAAATTTATACAGTTGTTCAAGAATGTATGGGTGACTTTTTTGCTACCACCAAGATAGGTTGTATTTTCAAAGCATTTGTCCTATTACTATGTTTCTCAAAATGTGGTCCTCAGAATGTCTGTGTCAGAGATTCTGATTTATTAAGTATGAGCATTGGCATTTAAAAACAGGTGGGGGTGCCTGGCTGGATAGTCCATAGAGCATGTGACTCCTGCTCTCAGTGTTGTAAGTTTGAGCCTCATGTTGGGTGTAGAGATTGCTTAAAAATAAAATCTTTAAAAAATTAAATATAAACAAGTACCCCAGATGATTTCTAAAATACAGATTTGGAAAGCCACTGGTCTGTGATAGGAACCCACATTTAAAATAAGTACTGCAGGTGATTCTAATGCAGGTGTTCCTCAGGCCACACTAAGAAATGTCACGTGGTCTTTTTAAAAAATATTTTTTAATTAGAAAAATATTGAGGAGGGCATGTGTTGGGATGACACTGGATGTTTTACAAAACTAACGAATCATTGAACACTGCAGCAAAAACTTATGATGTACTATATACTGGCTAACTGAACATAATAAAAAAAATATTTATTTGTAATGAGAGCCCATTTCTACTGCTAACATTTCTGTCCTGTGGTGTGCAGCCCTTTGGAGCAGTTTGTATCTAATAATTAGACTCTTCTTGTATGTGTAACCTGTGTCCCAGCTCAAACGGGGGATTTTGTGTTGAAATGATGGTTATAAATCAACTGAAATCATTTAGATAAAGTATATATAAATATTTTATAAACAACAATTGCAGTAATAACAGAAGAGAAAACTCCACTTCAAGCAAGTAAAAGAAAATAATACCATCTAAGTATTAGTTTTTGTTCTGTCCCAACAAGTAGTCCCTCGTTAATGTACTGCTTATAGTGTATGCTGTTCTCACCATTTTTGGCATTTCTACAGTATTTCTCTCAGCTAGGTGTGAAAGCTTACCACTTCCCTTACCTCCGAGATGGTTTGCTTTTTGCTTAAGGCTAAAAGCCCTTTGCCTGCACCTAGAGAGTTTGCCTCTAGTCACCATTACCTTACTTCTACCTGTAGTTCTCAATCTTGTTTCTGGGCTTGGCTGTAACAAGCTTTTATGTCTTGCATATCTAGCCATGCTGGAAAGTATTCAAGAACATCATGATGAGTAACCTGTTCCTTTTTCCATGACTGTCTTATTTCCATTGATAACAAGTGTCTGGTACTTGAGTTGCTTCTAACTTCCCTTCTTGTCATTAGATACAGATCTTTGCGTTCAAGTTGTGGTCTTTATTCAAGAAAGCCTCCTTGGTCATTCACTCATTCATTCATTCATCCAGTCATTCATCCATTCATTCATTCATTCAAGGTATGCTTGGTCATTTAAAAACTACTTTCTATTGGTGTTTTTTAACACGTTTTTCTTAATTTGGAGTTCATCAAATCAGTCCAGGCCCTTGTTGTTTATGACCCCGTTTCTACCCCCATCTTTTTTCACATAAGAAGAAGCAGCAGCTTGATAAAGAAGATATTGAAGTCCTGGATTAAGTTCAGGCTCATTTTTATATCTTTTCAAATGCCAAGCACAGAGTCCAGCTCTTAGTGTGAACTAAATATTTACAGAATTCAGTTTAGGAGTTGAGTGTCTAGCTTGGGAGAGGGCATTGGTAATGTGATGAATGGTTCAGATAATTAAATGGAGCCTGGACTGTAACGATGCCCTGATGATGCTGACTTAGCATGTGTCGGGACCCTTGTCTCCCGGTGTGTGGTCCCTGATAAGGCAGTGCTACTACCATTCCTGGGCCTTTTTTGTTCATGTGTTGGGTTGTCATCTTTTGAAAGTCAGTATTTCCACAGTGAGATATGAATGCCCATTTTTCTTTTTTTTGGTGAACTTTGTGGGGTATTTGCATATGCTGTTCAGAAGATGATCCAGTGGGTTGGACAGGGTTTAATGTTAAGCTTAGTTTCACAATGAGGTGAGGTTTCTCTGAACTTGGAAGACGTACATGCCTGAAAGGTGAGGGACAGACCATTGGATCTCTGGGGATCTCCAGCATTTGTAAGATGAATGATTCTGTGATTCTGTTCACTTTATGGTTCTTCTTTTTCCATTTGTTCTTTATTGTTCTCCCCATCTTCCTACTGGGTCCCACCAATTCATGGGTTGAAGAAAGAGAAATTTGGGGGTTGTTGGTAGGTAGCTGGGAGTGAGTAATGAAAAAAATAATCTAAACAAAGATCTAGCTTTATGCTTTTAAAAATATTTCAGTTTTTATTAATCACAGAATATGGGAGCACAGGAATGACCAAACACTGCATCATATTGCCTTGCTCAGCTATTTTTAATGGCTCTACATTAGAACCTCTGCTTTCAGCCTGACTCTGACCTATCTTTCTAGATTCACTTCTTTATACTCTTCTATATTTTAGTCATGTCTGACCATTTTTTTTTTTTTAGTTAAATTTTATATCTTTTCTGGGTTCGCTGCTTTATCTTTATGCTTTTCTCACTTCTTTTAATGCCTATTTTCTATGCTTTAGCTATTCAGTCTCACTCTATTAAAATAATCTTCATCCTTTAAGGCTTTGCCCTAGTATAGAGAATATATAGAAATCCTTCTGCTTCTTTAAGCCTCTAGTACCTATTGACTCTCCCTGTAGTTACTTGTCTTAGCTTCCTTCCTGGAATATAAGCTTTTGGAAGGTATGAATCATGTCCTGTACATATTGTGTTTCCTGCAGGGCCTAGGACCATTTTTGTCAGAACTAGCCATTCAGAGAATGACAGGTTATTGCCTCCCAGTGATGATATGGGGCAGAAGGTCTGGGGAGATCCTAGAGTGAAAGAATGTCCAAAACAATTGAGCAGTTGGTTTCAGGGAAGTCTGTGATGACAGCCAGGTGCATGTCTCTGCAGGGTCCATAGGGCATAGTATGAGAAACATCTTACTATGTGATAGAGATAAAGGTTGATCAGTAAATGGTAAGTATTTAGGGATATTCAGAGATCTAGTTTGAGAGTCTGGGTTTGGTATTTGAATTTTGAATTTTAAGTTCTGGAAGATTTCAGAATAGGATGACATGGGAACCAGGACTAGGAAAAAATGGATAGATATGCCAGACATGAAGTTGGTGGAAACGAGAAGAGTTATGGAGTCAAGACAGAGGTAAATTTGACAGTTAGGGACAAGTTAGAGACCTGGGCAACAAGGAACAAATTGGAATTAGGACGTGAGGTTAAAACAGAACCGACAGTCAGATTAAATTGATTTGAGGCTGATTTATTAAACCGTTTATTAAGTATCCTTATATTTCCCTTCCTTAGAGGCAAGCCCATTCCTAGTTCAAGTTCAGTGGCCTGGCGCCGTCTCTCTGCCCAAGAAAGTGCTGATTATATGTTCGCCAAATGAATCCTGTTTTGATGTTCTGACAGTCCCCTCATGAGGAAAACATTGAACTGAGTTAAATAAAGAAGTGATTAGGTTACTACTGGAAATTAGTCCCCTCTTAAGAATACTACTAACCGAGGGGGTGCCTGGGTGGCTCATTGGGTTGGGGCCTTTGCCTTCGGCTCAGGTCATGATCTCAAGGTCCTGGGATCGAGCCCCACATCGGGATCTCTGCTCAGCGGGGATCCTGCTTCCCCCTCTCTCTCTGCCTTTGCCTACTTGTGATCTCTCTCTCTGTCAAATAAATAAATAAAATCGTTAAAAACAAAAAACAAACAAACAAACAAAAAAGAATACTACTAACCAGGAATTGATGAAGGTTATCCTTTGATTTGTGACCATCAAATGCTGACCTAGAGAAAGTTTGTTCCACTTCAAATAGATACATTTTATTTAGTATCTTTTCATAGCTTTCAATGCTGAAAGTTTAAAAGAACAATCACCAGTGTCAATAATTATTAAAAAAAATATTTAAAGTACTTATAAAAAGGTCTGTGCCAAGTGGACCAAAGATACAGTGTATATTCATGAATTAATGAAGAAGCACATAGGAAATGAGCCTGGAAAGATACCCAGATATTGCATTATGAAAGGCCCCACATACAATACAAAGAAGATCGGCCCCCTCCTCTCCTTTAATATGATTGTAAAGAGTTATTTGTACCTTTATGTTTTCTTTTTTTTTTTTCGTAAAGATTTTATTTATTTATTTGAGAGAGAGAGAGAGAGAGAATGAGGGAGAGCATGAAAGGGGAGAAGGTCAGAGGGAGAAGCAGACTCCCCATGGAGCTGGGAGTCCGATGTGGGACTCGATCCCACCGGGATCATGACCTGAGCCGAAGGCAGTCGCCTAACCAACTGAGCCACCCAGGTGCCCCTGTACCTTTATGTTTTCAAATTTTGGTTGTAATAGCAATAAAAGCTATAGTGCTTTGATATCTTTTTACTGGTTTTTAGGTGATCATAGATCAGGAACTAGTGTCAGAATTGAATCAAGATTATCATAAAGGCAGCCATGAGGTAGATTTGTTAAAAAATGTGTTAAGAAAATGTGTTAAGGGATATATGAGAAAATTAAGTTTAGACTTGAAAATCCAGGCTTTAGTGATAGTATAATATCCTTTAAATTTACCAAGAAAAAGTGTTATTTTGTTTTTTGTAAACAGAGCCTCCTGTAGTATCTGCTTCCTTTTCCCCCCTTTTAAAATTTAGTATTGAGTTAAATTTATTTATGTATTTATGTCTTTATTCAATCTGTGTGTACTTTTTTTAAAATTCATTTTTTAATTTTTTTGAAGAACCACCCTCAATACCTTCTACCCACTTCTAGTTTATTTTTGTTGTTGTTATTTAGTTTTGTTTTTTGTTTTTTCCTTGCTTAACATCCTTCACTTACTATCTTTGGAAAAATTTCCAATCCTTTAGTCTCTTAAAAATATGATTTGAGCCCTTGGCTCTTGCATCTGCTGCGTCTGACACTCCTGTCTTACTGCGGCTACTTGTGGTTCCTTTGTTGCTCCCTGCTTTGGTCAGGAATGTCCTGCTTCTTTTTTGCCTGGTTAGCTCCCACGCATTCTTGAGAACTCACTTCCAGTGTCTCCTTTGCAAAGCCTTGCTGACCTGAGAGCCTGCTTAGGCATCTCTCTTGCCAGCTCTTGTAGCAGTTCCCTGGGATGGTGTCTGTCCGAATACTTGCTTCCTTACGCTCTAAAAGTCTGTTTCTTCCTGTCTCTCCTGGGAAATTGCCTGAATCCTTTTTGTATTTCTAGCAGCTGTAGTAGACCTGTCGGTTGTGCTCAAAAATTGACCCAGTGAATGAGCTGGAGTAGGTAAGAGAGAGGAGGAGTCTAGGAGAGCCCACAGTTTTGGCAGGGAGCCTGAGTAGATGATAGTGTCATTTATCTCCAGTTCTAGAACCTTTTTTCTCCCTACCCCACTCACCCCCACCTTTGAGTAACTGTGGCTTTTTACTGAAAAAGGATGAAATAAAGAAATAAATGACTTAACTTTCTGGAAGATTCTTAGGATATTTTATTTATGCCATGGTATTTGTGGCCTCATTGAGGGCAGTGCTTTATATAGATGGCTCTCACTAAGTGTGAAGGGGTATAGTCTTCCTTTTTTATTGGCATATTTTCTAATTCTTTTGCAATTTTGACTCTCTTTATAGTCTTTAATAAGCAGTAAGTAGTATGGTCAAGAGAGGAAGAACAAACTTTGTCCCAGTTTGGTTTTAGAAGCCTTCTCATGTATTCTACAAAATGTGTTTGCAGCTGGCCTTCGCACGTCATTTTAGTGTTAAGATATCGTATAGGTCCTCCCATACAGAGTACCTACAAATCAGATTGCTCTCAATGGTATAAATTTCTTCTTGTTGGCTAGGGAAAGTGAGAGTTGAAGTACTCTAAGATACAAGGGAATACATTTTGCTTTAGTTATAGTTAAAGTTGTCATAGTGCCTAATGCTGATGAAGAACAAAAAAGAAATCTTAACCGGATCAGCTTAAAATTCAGAGTCCTGTTGTTTAAGCAGAGAGTAGAGAATAACGTGTTCAGTTCTCATTGATGCTACATTCATTAAAACTAACTGAGTGTGGTGGGAGGAGGAGGCCTCTCATGTTGAGTTTGGGCTGTTTGTGGGATAATATATAAGTGACCTTATCTAGGCAATTGGTTATATGGAGCTCGAGCTCAGCAGTGAAGTCTTGCCTGGTGTAGAGCTCCGGGGTCATCAGTATAGAAGGGCAATGGGTTATGTGTGGTAGCAGGTAAGTCTGTTTCGAGAAGGTGTGTCAGGGGTCCTGTTCATCCTTGCTCACTTAAAAGAAGGTAAATAAATACTCAACAAATACTGAAAGAAACTAAAAGTTAACTCATATGTTGCTGTCTGACTAAGTAAATACTATGTAAGGTAAGGTGTTTTCTTGTGAAAACCCAAATAATGCCATTTGCATCCTTAATAAAACTGTGCTTTTAAAACTTCTTACTCTATGCTATCTTTTTAAGATTTTATCATTCTTTAGAGGAATGGATTTTCATAGATTCAAGTTTCTGAGAATAAAATTTAGATATCATCAATTATATTTAACTATTTTAGTGTTTATAAGTCTATAGTCACTATTAACTTGATTTTCAATTTTTTTGTGAGTTTATATTTAAAGTTTGTCATATAAAATCCCAGATAGCTTCTGATGAAAAAACATTATGTTATTCCTATTGCTATTTTAAAATAACAATCTCTATTCTTTGGATAGTATCTCCGTAAAATCATAGTTTCACATAGTAAGTGTGCCAGAGAAAGTACATTTGTTTGTAGTATCTGTTTGTGTATGTTAACAGACACACGCACACAGTTTGGCATGATTTCGTGGTCTGTGAAAAAGAGCAGGAGAGGGATTGCAGGATGGTGCAGGTCAGGATTGAAATAACTTGGCAGAGTTTGGTGATAAAGTTTGCTTAGCAGCTGCCTTGGTTAACTTTGTATAATCCATTCAAAGACTAGTTCAGTTCTGTGATATCAAGAATAAAATAGCAGCAACTGCATTTAGTTTCGTAGAAGGCCAATTTTATTTTATTTATTTATTTTTTTAAAAGATTTTATTTATTTATTTGACGGAGGGAGAGAGAGAGCACAAGCAGGGGGAGCGGCAGGCAGAGAGGGAGAGGGAGAAGCAGACTTCCCTAGGAGCATGGAGTCCAATGCCCCGGGACCCTGGGATCATGACCTGAGCTGAAGGCAAATGCTTAACCAACTGAGCCACCCATGGGCCCCATAAGGCCAATTTTAAAGTATAAAATATAACCATGATTTACCTTATAAGTAAGTACATTGAAAAATATTTTTATTAAAAGTTAGGAAAGTTTTGTGTAACCTACGGGTTAATGGCTTTTACATACTTGCCTTTTCTCCTCCTTTCTTAATTTTCTCTTCATTTGGTTTGCATTGGAAGTCTCTGCACAGTAAAAAAGAGATGAAGAAAATCCAGAGATACAGTTGTTCTTCGCTTTCTTTTTTTTGAGTGGAGAGGAGGGTGGGCAGGAAGAGGGAAAAGGCAGGAGTTTTCACAGAAGTAAAGTAACACACTAGCTTTGTTTTGTTAAACATTGATTATGTCCTACTAACCTAATTATCCATTAGGCAGACTTTGTTTTTAATGACTAACTCAGATCTCAAGAACGTTGTGAGGGGCTGGGTGAGGGTTGAGTGAAAACGTTCACTGGAGAGGATATCAGAGGACCAGCATTGGGGTCATTATTTTACTACTTAGTTCTAGGTGTCAGTTTACTTGTTTAGTTTTTAGGACCATCAAAAGAAATAACTGATAAATCTTTTTAAAACTATTTTCTGGTTACTATAAACTGTAGTATGTAAAGAAAAGAGTATTTTGGAAATTCAGGAATAAGTACATAGAGTAGTATCTAATAGAGTGGGTATGTGAAAAAGCATTAATAAGCTTTTTAAAGTAAGGATAAAATTACAATCATGTGTTAATTCTGAAAAAAAATTTAAAATTTCCCTTTATTTAAATGAGAAGTGTTTTTAATTTTTTTGTGATGACTTTTTGGTTAGTGAGTACTTGTTATAGACCAAAGTCTGTTAAAACAAGCGACCTTACAATAGATAATTCATAAAAATGGAAGCATTCCAAACTACTATTCTATATTCCATAGGGCCTTATCAGCTTTGTCATGATAGAATTCACTGCTATGAGTTATTTAGTACAAGGAATTCAGCAGGATGTTTTTTATAATCAGGTTGGGAAGATGGGTCCAACCTATTTATCGTAGCTCTTTGTTTGTGTCAGTCTTTTGCCTGGATGGTATTGTTCAGTTGCCATGATTTTTCTAGTGTTACAGCAGAATGGTTAGCTTAGTAATCATGTGCTTTTGCCAGGGGTTAGTTGTTGCTATGTGAGTAACTGAATGACATGGCAGAAATATAAGGGAAAATTTATTGTGTTTGTAACGGCCTCTTTTGCCCACGGTAAACTAAACAAATAGAAAGTCTATGTAAAGCTTTTTGGGCAAAGTTCTTCAAAATGGCTGATTAGGGATCACTTGTCTTTTACATCCTCTTGGGGGGTTATTCTGTAAAGATAAACAGAAAAGATAATACTATCTTGCATTTGTATACATACCACTTAACACTTTTGAGAAGTTTTAATATTTTATTCTTGTGCCATAGAAAGCTCTCTGGATTTGTTACTTTAAGATAAGGATTTGAGACCCTGCTGTCATCACATGCTATGTGCTTATTGTGAACCTTCCTTTAGAGGGAAATAAACTGAGACTTAGGGAGGATAGCTAGTTTTTAATTATTCAGAAGTAGATGCTTATGTAAATTTGAATGAATTAGGTCCTGATTGTTAGACCTGTATTTTTGATAACTTCTCATTTTCTAACTTTGATTATTCAACAAGTACTTATTAGCCCTTAATATGTACGGGAGGTAAAGGAAAGAAGAAATGGATTCTGCCCTTAAGTAGTAGTTGCTAGTGTAGTTAATGACTAGGACCTCAGATGGACAGATAACTGATTCACTAGAATACATTAAGACAAATATTTCAGAAGGTATTTTACAAAGGGCCACTGATTATTATATTTTTAAAAGATTTTTAAAAATTATTAGAGAAAGCACACACAAGGCAACACAAGTACGTACTAGGGGTGGGGATGGGCAGAGGGAGAGGGAGAAGGAGACTCCCCGCTGAGCAGGGATCTGAAGCTGGGCTCTGTCCCAGGACCCTGAGATCATGACCTGAGCCAAAGGCAGATAGATACCTAACCAGCTGCACCACCCAGGCAGAGGGCCACTGATGATGAAGCAAGGTTGGCTGGGCAGACTAGCTGGGAAGGGTGCTATCAATAAGATAGCACAGCCTTTGTCAGAGGCACATAGGTATGAAATAGCCTAGAATTTGGAAGAAGTATAAATGGTTATTAGGACCAGACTACAGGATTTAGAAGAAGGAAAGCACTGGCAAACAAGAAGTAAAGCTAAGGAAAGAGTGTTTCATTCATTAAAGGGTTTTAAGCAGGAATATGCCATAATTAGATTTTCATTTTAGATAGATCATTATGGTGAGTGTAAAGAGTAGGAATTATATTGCCAATGTCAGGCAAAATAGTTAATGTTGTAATAGTAGCAAGAATCGTGAGGGTTTGGAATAAGCAGAGAGACATTTGGGAGGTGGAATGAGTAGAGGACCTACGTGGCGGTGAGGGAGTAAGAGGGTTTGCTATGACCTAGGAACTATAAGAGATGACTGGGTAGCAATGCCATTCACTAAGAAAGGGAATATGGTGTAGAACGGGTTGGAGATCTTCAAGATTTTAGACATTTCTGTTTTCGCAATCAGGCAGAAAGATCCAGTAGTGTTGGAAATGAGATTCCGGAGCTACTGGTTCATAAATCACCAGTGTGTAGGAGGCAGGTTATGTGCCAACTGAAATGCATTATTATTGATTTAAATAATCAAGGGACTAATCATTAAAGGAAATCTGAGCAAGAGAATCAGCAGAACTGCTTATTGATCATAGAGCAAAAGATGTATTTTGTGTAGAAATGAAAAAAGCAGATAAAAGAATATCCTATCATGCCCCTTATAGTGGTGACTCACATTACTAGCTGGATTTATTTCAAGCTGGTACTAGATTAAGTAATAGCAAATACATACACGCTTCTTAACTGTAGTTGACAAAAGTCACTGGAACTGATATCTTTATCCGAGAAATTAGAAAGGATCAAAGTATTCTCTTTGAACACTTTGAAAACAGCCACACAAAATGCAAGAAGTAACGGAACAATTGCTTCAGAGGTCTGCAGAGAACAAAACAAAGGGTTGTGGCCAAAAAATTGTATACACAGCCAAATTATGGGTATGGTTCATGTGTGAGGAAGACGGAAGGATATTTTTAGATTTTCAAGAGTTAGAGAAAATGTATTGCATGTATGCTCCTTAAATTTTTTTTTTTTAATGAGAAAAAGTCAAATGAGAAAAGTCAAAATTAGGGAAAAGGACATTTTTGTCCAAAAGCACTGGGAATAAACATTGAAACAAATTAAATGTAGAAACAAGACTAAAGAGTTGTTATACAGGATTGGAAATAGTGTAGAGTGCCGGAAATAACTCAGAAAGATAGGCTGTGGTTATTAAGATTTACAATCTGAGAACTCGGGGATAGAGTATGAGGGTCAAGTGTCATGGTTTGATCAGTCCTTGGCCAACCTGCATCGAATTGTGTATCACAAGATGAATTTCATTTTTCCTTTGATAATCAGCCAAAAAGTGGTTAAAGAAGAAGTATAAAAAAATCTGGGAAGTCACCATTAGTAAAATTTAAGATAAGAGAAGATATATATTTGTTTTCTAAATAGCTAGGCAAGATTAAAGATTATGGCAGAGATGGGGAAAAAAAACAACAAGGAAACAACAAGGTTTTAAAAGACAAGTATCAATAAAACAATTTACATATAGCATATTAAATTTCCCTTTTAAAAGACTGACTCAGACTAAAAAATGATCCTCAACTATGTGCTATTTTTAAAAGGTATACTTAGCACAAATAAACCTAGAAGGGTTAAAAGTAAAAAAAGGTGGGTCAGGATTTATAGGGAAAACACCACAGAAAAGACAGAAGAGTAACAGTACAAATTCCAAAGGAGAATTTAATGAAGAACTTAATAAGATAAAGAACAGTTTTTTAAATTGACTTAAGATGTAATAACTTAATAGACCAATAACTATGGAAGAATTAAAGTCACACCAGTTGCCTTCACAACAGACTTCAAGGCCTGGCTTTTAAATTTTTACCTTTTAAAATTAAATAAATGGAAATCTTCCTATCCATGCCCTTGAGTTAATATATTCTTAATACCAATAATTGTACTGAAGGAGAATGTTTAGATCAACTATTGACTAGGCTACGTTCAACAGATTACTAGAGTTGACCTAGATCTTAATAGAAGTTTTATGGGAGAATTTTGTGGCTAGACTTGTTTGGAAAAATCTGCATAAGGAACTGTTTTGGAGATTCCTAGGGCACTGTAGCATATTAGGATCCCTGAGAAGTTTAGCCCAGGATTTTACAGGTTCCTTTTGTTTTTTTGTTTTGTTTTGTTTTGGTCATTGATTATCAATGAACAATTTATGGGATTCTCGTGTTTTAAGAAACAGAGTTTGGAAAACACTTATGAATGTTGCTGTACAAATCTATAATAAAATTAAGACTAATGGAAGAGTTAAAGAGTCATTAATCATGACCAAGATATTTTTATCAGAGCATTTAAAGATGGTTTAACAGAAAAGATCTAATTAGATGATTCATTACCTCATTTGGTTTAGTAAGAGAACTTGTATGATAAACTTAGTAGAACAGAAAATTGTTTGATATCATTTGATACCTAATCCCCCCCTTTTATATAAAAAGCCCCTTAGATACTTGGGAATATCATTTGGTAGGGAATATAGTCAATACCACAATTTATTACAATTCCATGGAAGTTTGTCCTTATTTCTTCTTATCTGCTATATCTTAAGCTCTTTGAGGATAGGAAATAAGTTGATTTTTATGTATTTTTTGTTACCCATTTTAATATAGAACCTTGCATTTCAAGCATTCTGTAGCTGTTAAATGAAAATATTTAGAAGTATATCCTTATGTAACTTTTAGTTTAAAATGGATTTAAAAATGATATTTTTCTTCATGTAAAATATTTTTAAAACTGTAGGCTATATACTTTTTTAAGCATAAAACGTGTTTTTCTGAAACTGAAATAGATACTCTTCAGGATGGGCCTTAACGTTTGTTTTATTTATTTATCCAGCAAGCTTTGAATTCTTAAGGAAATTTTTAAAGATTTTATAGGAAATTGATAGGAAATTTAAAAGATTCTTGAACAGGAAAGTGGTTTTATAAATACTGTTTAAAAAAGGATTATTCTGGGGGTGCCTGGGTGCTTCAGTGGGTTAAAGCCTCTGCCTTAGGCTCAGGTCATGATCACAGGACCCTGGGATCCAGCCCCACATCGGGCTCTCTGCTCAGCCGGGAGCCTGCTTCCCCCCCCTCTCTCTGCCTGCCTCTCTGCCTGCTTGTGATCTCTCTCCTCTCTGTCAAATAAATAAATAAAATCTTTAAAAAAAATTGAAAAAATATAAAAGGATTATTCTGTTTTTTTTTATGGTGGAGTAATACTCCGTTATATATCATATAATTGTATATATGTAATAATTATACAAATTATATTTGTAAATTCAAATGCTGCTGTGAACATGGGGGTACAGATATCTTTTCAAGTTAAGGTTTTCATTTCCTTTGGATATATTCCCAGAAGTACAATTGCTGGATCCTATGGTAGTTCTGTTTTTAAATTTTTGAGGCTCTTCCATCCTCCATTTTAATTTTTGAGGATTTTTCCATAGTGGCTGTACCAGTTTACAATCCCACTCGCAGTGCATAGGGATTCCCACTATTACACGTCCCTGCCAGCCTTTGTGATCTCGTCTTTTTGATGATGGCCGTCCTAATTTTTTTTTTTTTTTAGGATTTTATTTATTTAATTGACACAGAGAGAGAGAGATCACAAGTAGGCAGAGAGGCAGGCAGAGAGAGAGGGGGAAGCAGAGATCGAGTCCCAGATGCGGGACTCGATCCCAGGACCCTGGGATCATGACCTGAGCCGAAGGCAGAGGCTTTAACCCACTGAGCCACCCAGGCGCCCCATGGCCGTCCTAATTGATGGCTGTTGTAAGAGGTATGAGGTGATATCTTACTGTGGTTTTAATTTCCATTTGCTACAATGTGGATGGACCTTGAAGGCATTATACTAAGTGAAGTAAGTCAGAGAAAGACAAATACGGTATGACCTCACTTATATATGGAATCTAAAACCAAACAAACCAAAACCAAAAGTAACCAAATTCATAGAAAAAGAGATCATCAGACTTGTGGTGACCAGAGGTAGAGGAGGGTGAAGGGAGGGAGAGTTGGAGGAAAGTGGTCAAAGGTTACCAACTTCTGGTTGTAAGATAAATATTAGGGATGTGATGTATAACCTGACTATAGTTAGCACTGTATAGGAAAGTTATTAAAAGAGTAAATCCTAGGAGTTCTCATCACAGGGAGAACTTTTCCCCCCTTTTTTCCTTCTGTTTTTGCTTTTTATTGTGTTTATATGAGATCATGGATGCTTGCCGAACCTGTTGTGATCATTTTAAACATTTCACAATATATATCTATCCATCCTACTGTATGCCTTAAATTTCTACTGTCAATTACTGCTCAGTAAAACTGGAAAAACCGAAGTGTTATCCTGGTCAGAAGTATAATCATTAGTAAAGCAGGACGCATAAGGAGGACTCTTGTGATGGCTGAACTGTTTGTTCGTGTAGGAAAATCAAGGGATTTGGGACCTGAGGCTGGTTGAGAATTATTCAGGATGTGGTTGGGTTTTGAGCTAAACAGTTTTTCTATGGCCTTAGGACTGCCTTACAGCCCATGAAACCCTAGCCTCAAAATGTGGCTTTGTAGGGCTTGAGAAAATTTCATTCATATGCACATTTCTGTAATCTTTCAATTTCCGGGAAGAAGCTGCAGTTACAGTGTCTGTGTAAACACACAAAATAGCCTGGATGTGGTACTGCTTTAGAAGAGTCAGGAAATCTGAGTTCTAGTGTTTTCTTCTTACATAATCTTGGATAAATCCTATAACTTTTCTCTTTTGAGTTTTCTCATCTGTAATTCGGAAATTCTTTCCCGTTCACTCCACTGTGAAGTTTTGAGAAGATGCCCATGAAAACTTTTTTAAATGTACAAGACTGGTCAGTGTGTAAGATGTCAGTTAAGCATATTGGTACTCATTTTGCTGGAAGAGTATGTGTAAACACAGAATTTGGAAACAAAATCATGGCAATAGGGAAACATGAAGATTTTTTTTTCCTTTTTTTTTTTCTTTTGGGTTTTCAGTTACAAATTAAGAATGCACTTTTAACTAATGTTTAAAAGCCTAGGGGCGCCTGGGTGGCTGAGTCGGTTGAATATCCCACGCTTGATTTTGGCTCAGGTCATGGTCTCAGGGCTCTGAGATTAAACCCAGTGGTGGGAGGGCTCCGTGCTCAGCACCTCATCTTCGGCTGGAGATTCTCTCTCCCTGTCCCTCTGCCCATGTCCCCACCCCCCTCCTGCATACAGGCATGCTTTTTCTTTCTCTCTCTCAATAAATAAAATATTTAGAAGCCTTTGCATTACAGAGAGGTAATGTGCAGTGCAATTATGTAATAATTCAGAATCAGTATTTATATTGCTAACATTTTGTTGTGTATTGTAAAGTGTAATTTATTCAGGATATACACTGAAACCTGTTGTTTTAACTGTATCGCTAGATAAAAATATGACAAAAGAGATTTGAATGAGTTTTTTTTTTTGGCAACAATTTGCTTGAGGAATGGGCAGGCTTTTCCTCACTTGACAGATGGCATAGGAAGGGCACTAAGAAGGCAAATGGATTTCCTAAGCTTGCATTTGCTGGGTGATGATAGAGGCAGGGCTAGAATTCATAATTTTTGTTGTTACCTAACATTTTCCCCTTTGGGTACAGCATTTTCTTGTTGATAATTATGACTTTGTAGTAATTTTTGATAATTATCATAATCTTTTAGGAAGACACTCAAATGATATGTAGCTTTTGCTCATCAAATGAGAACCCACATGAAGTATTTTC
>CM052893.1:31609187-31639300 GCA_028534135.1 Potos flavus
GGATAGGAAAAACTGTTTAAAATACTTTATGTAATGATGCTTTAAACAAACACTTATAATATGATTGACTTAAAAAAATTTTTTTTAAAGATTTTATTTTTATTTATTTATTTATTTTTAAAGATTTTATTTATTTATTTGACAGACAGAGAGAGAGATCACAAGTAGGCAGAGAGGCAGGCAGAGGGAGAGGGGAGAATAGGCTCCCTGCTGAGCAGAGAGCCCAATGCGGGGCTCGATCCCAGGACCCTGAGATCATGACCTGAGCCAAAGGCAGAGGCTTTAACCCACTGAGCCACCCAGGCGCCCCTAAAGATTTTATTTATTCATTTAAGAAAGAGAGAGAGAACGCACCAGCAGAGGGGAGACGTAGAGGGAGAGGGAGAAGCAGACTCCACTGAGCAGGGAGCCCAATGTGGGGCTCGATCCCAGGACCCCCAAGATCACGACCTGAGCTGAAGGCAGACGCTTAACCATCTGAGCCACCCAGGTGCCCCAAGATTGACTTTTAATATGAGAGAAATATCTATGTGGGAAAAGTTAAAAGGGAGTAAGTTATGAAACTGAGAATGTCACCTGTTTTATATGTAGTTTTCCATTAACTTTAAGCACATGATAATTCCCAGGCTACTTGAGGAGACTAACAATTATAAATTGGAATCTTAGAGCATTGCATCGTCTTTAAATAATTCAGAAAACAACAAACCCAGAAGCATTAACTTAATTTTTTTTTGAGGTCAGCTATATACTTGACTTGATTGATATGTCATTCAAATCAAATCAGACCTTTTTCCTTCTTGGTATTTTATTTTTCAAATTAACTGATCATTTATTGACTGTTATCCAATAGTGCTGTCCTCTATGAAGATTGTAATAAGGGATCTCTTGGGAATTAATTGTGCATTCCTAGGAGACTATGTTCTGAGGTAGTAACAATCTATAGCTGCTGTTTCACTTGAATAAAAAATCTCCGAATTAATACAACATGACTTACTTGTTTATTTCAGAAGAAACTAGGATTGAGTGGATTTTTGAGACTGGAAGGGATTTTGGAGATCATGTAATCCAGTACCTTCAGGTGATATTTGAGGTAACTAAGGCTCTGAGGGATTGGTCAGATGTCACAAAGAAAGTTCTTAGTAAATGTGGGTTAAGAGTTGCATCCTCTGTGTCATATTCCAGTGTTTTTCCCCTTGTATTATTTGTGTTTGTGAGATTCTCCTCAATAATATTGATAAGATTACCAAAGGAGTAGACAACATCAAAAATAAAGTTCTAAATTAGCAGGGTTCTATGATTCTTAGAGTTCATTCAGTACCATAATGGAAGAAATGATTATTTGGGAAATTCTACCTGATGGTAGACTAATCCACATATTGAATTTAAACTATATTTTAACCTTTAACAGCATAAGGCAAATCAGTTTCTTAAAGATAGCATGTGAAAGGGTAAGTGCTTGAATTGAAATAGAGACCTTGTTGAACTGTGTCAATTAATGAAATAATTGCATTTGTTAGGACACTGGGTTTTATGTTTTAATATAAAAAATGATAAAATGTGTAATTTAAAAATGTCTTTATGTGTTTGACATATTAAACAAAATA
The DNA here is from genome assembly GCA_028534135.1 of Potos flavus. NCBI lineage: Eukaryota > Metazoa > Chordata > Mammalia > Carnivora > Procyonidae > Potos > Potos flavus. The sequence continues at coordinate 31,610,792 of CM052893.1, forward strand.
TGGGTAGATGTTCTTTAGATTTATCTCTGTTCAATGGAAATAAAGAGTGAAATAATCAAATCATAGGCAATAGAGAGAAGTCAATAGAGGGTATCAGAATAATCAACTTCTATATACTTGACCATAATGAAGATTTTTGCCTACAAAGCTGTAAATCCCAGAAGAATTAGGTGTGTACGTAATCTGATGGTTAGCTCTCAGTTAGGGAGGTGTTGTTGGACATACACTAATGGTTTCACCATTCTGGATTTTTTCTTTTGTTTAATTGTGTATTAAATAATAAGTAGATCAGTTTGGCCTCTATTTCTAAATGGACAAGGCTGCTTTAATCTCTTAGGCTTTGAACTGGAAAGAAAGGAAATGGGCATGAGTAAATGTGTGTGTGTGAGAGCGAGAGAGAGAGAGAGAGAGAGAGGGAGAGAGAAAGAGAGTGATTTGCATATGCCTGCTCTCTTATTATGGCCCAAGATTATAATCATGAATTAAGACTTGAGGCTGGTTTTCTGGTTGGTATTCTTGCTGCTAGACCTGTGGCTTTGATTGCTATATGTATTAGGAGTAATTAAACCATCTGGAAGAGAACAATGCAGGGCTTGTAGGGTTATTTTTTGGAAATAGTACTTCTGTTTTCAGATTTTAGGAACTGTTCTTTTTAAACTCTTTGTTCTGTGCTAACCATCTACTTATGGACTATCACACACCCTAATGTTTCAGTAGATACAATCCAACTGATAATCAAGAGTTATTCATTGTACCTTGTGAAGGCGTATTGTGGAAAAAGAACTGCTAAATACAGTGGGAGATTCAGAGGAATCTACTACAGCCTTTGTTATCGAGGACTTTAAAATCTGGACTGATACTGTCATTAACAATATAAGGAAGGTCCTTAGAGGCTCAGAAGTATGCCCTAGGAGAGGGCTGCACTGGGACATCAAAGGAAGGGGAGTTCTCTTTTGATTTGAATGGACTCCATGAAGGTCCCATGGGAGCATAGGGATTTGTGCTGTGCTTTGAGGGGAAGCCATTGCGGTAGATGAAATTAGGATTTCTAAAGCTCAAAAATGGGCCAGTTTGGCAAAAGTAGTGGGACATGAGGCTCTGATTCATTTCCCTTATAGATGCCAAAGTAGTATTTGTAAAATGAAAAACCAGCTCTATAACTCTCCATCTGAGAACCAATCTTGAGATTGTACCTAATAGCCTGAAACTTGAAACTTTTTTTTTTGATTTGTTACTGGCTGTATCTCTGCCAGATGCTTCTGAATACTTCTTCACTAGGTTATGAACTCTTTAATGGAAAGATCCATTTGTTGTTCATCTTTTTATCCTTAGTACCTGCCAGCTTCAAAGAAGAAAGTCAGTACATTCCTGTTGAATAAATAGGGGCCTGCGATCCAGGCTAAGGAATTTGAACTTTATTCTAAAGATAGTGGAGAACAATTAGAGATTTTTAAACAAAAGAATGACATAGTGGAAGATATAGTGGCAGGTATTCTAAGATAATTACTTTAATTGCAGTGAATTGATTATTTTGCATGCTAGCCTTCTAAACATTTTACTCTGAAGTACTTCTGACTTAACGGCAATTAACAATTATAGTTAATGATGTCCAAAACTTGTGTAGGAATCAGTTCATGAAACAAAACTCCAAATTCCTGATGCCTTTTTTTTTCTTTTTTCTCTAAGTTAGCAATAAGAGTCAGTTTTTAGGGCACCCGGGTGGCTCAGTTGCTTAAGCATCTGCCTTCAGCTCAGGTCATGATACCAGGGTCCTGCGATAGAGTCCCTCATCCGGCTCCCTGCTCAACAGGCTCCCTGATCAGTGGGGATCCTACTTCTCCCTCTGCCCACCACCCCCCACGCTCCCCCACACCCATCCCCCTTGCAAAAATAAATAAATAAAATTTAAAAAAAGAGTTTTAAATAACCACTGTTTTTTAAGTTCACTAAGACAAAGCAGGATTAGGTAGACCTTGTTTTTCATTCATTCAGCAAATACTTGGGGGCCTACTGTGTGTCTAACATGTTCTAAGCATTGGGGACACAGTGTTAACAAGATTAATATAGCAAATGACTTCAGAAGGCATTTTAAATAGTCAAATTCATCAGGAACCCTTAAGTAGTTCAAAAATCATGTGAAGAAAATGTAAAAAAATCTTTTCTCTCTTGTATTCTGGTTTATTTTTGTTTTTGTTTTGTTTTTTTTGTAAAAGGATATCACAAATAGAAATCTGGGAGTTTAGAGGCCTCTCCTGGACGTATTTGGACATTGTGTGTATTAGTAGTACCTGTTCCATTTAACAGTTTGATGCTTAATTAACAATAGCTTTTTTAAAAATGATTTTTTTAAATGAAATATGCACATGCCAGATTTTACTTTTTAAAAAATATATTGATGTTGCTTAATATTCCTTGATTATCCCTATATAGTAAGTACTCTAGTAGCATGCAAGGCTTTGACTTTATTCGTTGGGCTGTTTTCACAAATGGTAGGTACGTTATAAATGTGCATAATATTTTACTTAATTGGGTATCAGAATTCTTGATAATAATTAGTTTCTGACTTTATAACCAAGTGGTATTTTTTTGAGTGAGTGGGTAAAAAGCACCGTGCAATTCTGATCAATTTCATCAATTGATAGGCTTGGCTGACTTCCTGTCAACCTATTTGAGAGACCAATTTTACATGGTTATTTTTGGAAAATTCAGAATATATTTTCCATTTTAAATAGTTAAACTGCTTGGATATTTATAGAGCTCTTGCATTATTTTTCTAGATCATTTAGAAATCTTAAAGATTTGGGACTAATGGTGGACTTAAGGATTCTTAAATTTGGTTTGTGTTTAAAGTAGCTTTACCAACTTTAAAGCATGTATATACACAACTAGCACAACACAACAGTGATGGCAGCAGTAATAACAAGGTTATCCTTATCTTCATTAATGCAATGAGAAAACATTCTAAGCCAAAATAGAATACTGCTGGTGGTTCTGCGAGAGTCTGGGGACAAGACACTTCAGAAAGGTACTAAGAAAATTTATATTAAAAAGAATGTCTTCACTCTTCTGTTTCCAAAATACAAACAAGCATGCTAATGGAGACACTGGGCACATTAGTATAGATTTCCACCCTCCCCCTCTGAGGTGTTTTTTTTACTTAGCAGTTACTGGCCATGTTCTATATTTTTCTTTTCTCAAAAGAGAAGCTTTTTTGCTTAGTCTGTGTTTCAGCTTTGCTCTATTAGAATTGGGAATTTGTATCCATCAGTTGAGATAAGCCAGGTTTTCTGGCATATATTTTTTTCTTAAAGAAGTGTTATCAATGATTGCCTCCTTTTGTGTGTGATCCAGATTTGTGAAACTTCTTTAAACATACCTTTTTCACTTTATACCTCCCTGGGAGGGAGGGAATGAATTTCCTCCCATTCAGAATGTGCCTCAGTAAAGCTTTCTTGATAGATCTATTAAAGTCTTATTCAAGTCTTGTTCTGGCTTGAACTAAGAATGTCATTTCTTGAATTATAGTGGTCTAATATAAAACATAAGAAATTTAACAAATACCAAGTTTTGACATACTGAAAGTTAACAGCCACCTCTGACCGTCCATGAAATGAAACCTTTCTGTATATAATGAGTACTCGGAATAGACAGAATACCTCCTATCTGGAAACAGTGCTGCCCGGAATACCTTCTCTGCTCCAGTTCTTCCCCTTCCCGTATCCCCTTACTAAATGAAATCCTACTTACTCATAAGGCCCCTGCTCACTTCTTCAGTAGGAAGAGTTCCTTGACACTCCCCTACCCCACACTCCGTTATATGCTCTCTTATCACCTTGCATTTTTCACTTGCCAAACTTATCACACCACCCATCAAAGTCAGTCTTTTTAACTAGATCACAAGGTCTTGGGGGCAGAGCCCATGTCAGTTTTGTGTAGGTTGTATGCCCAGAGTCTAGAATAGTCCCTGGCATATAATAGGCCCTTAAATGATGGGGTAAGAGTGTAAACATAAAAATACTCAAATGGATTAAGTTAAAGGTTTTTAATTAGATCTGCGTCATTGACGATGTCAGTGTCAATGAAATTGAGTGAAACACAAATTGAGTGAGTCTGAAGAAAATAGAAGAAAAAGGTGGTATAATATGTGAATTGCCAAAAATTGGAAAAGACATATTGGATTAGGAGATTTGATCTATAATTATACTGACTTGCTTCCCATTGTGCATTTTGACCTAAAAATAAATTTACCAGGGCCTTCCAACAAATCAGCTGTGATTGTTTTATTTTTATCTCTCCTAATTTTGTGGCTATCTATGCATTAAATGTATTAAGGTGACAGCTAAATTGCCTTCCTAACAACTAATTCTGGGTTTTTAGCATGTATGATTTTGGCTTTGCCTTACTGATCAGGTTCTCCTCAAAACTTTAATATTATGGCTGATGTTTATGTTTCCTTTCTTGGAAAACATTGATCTCCCCATTCCCCCAGGGTATGATGGATTTGGAAGCTATTTTTGTTATTGTTTATTGCCTTGTATAGTGACCTTTTGATGTCTGCTGAGTGGTGGGAGAAGTTTGATACTATAGATATAAAAGGAGCATACCTCAAAGAGATTTTTTTCTTTGTTTTTAAATGTGCCCTTTCTTTTTCTTAATTGTGTCCAAACTGATTTAAACATTAAAGACTATTATTCTGAAAATTTTCTCACACTACTGAGAGTGTTGTACTGAGTACAAAACGTACCTGTGAACAACACATATGAAGTATAGGTTAATTTATGTGTGTATTTTTTCTTGTATTCTTAAAAATTGAGACCAACGCATTCATGCTAACTCAAGTGTCACCAGGGAAACAGCCTTAGAAAGCTGAAAATTGTTGACTTTGATAAGAAAACAGATACTTTCCTCATGTAGTGTGAACTGCAGTTGTTTTCTACACATTGTATGATAGGTGTTTAAATCTTTAAAGATTTTATTTATATATTTGACAGAGAGAGATCACAAGTAGGCAGAGGCAGGCAGAGAGAGAGGAGGAAGCAGGCTCCCTGCTGAGCAGAGAGCCCAATGCGGGACTCGATCCCAGGACCCTGAGATTATGACCTGAGCCGAAGGCAGAGGCTTTAACCCACTGAGCCACCCAGGCACCCCAATAGGTGTTTAAATCTTAACTACAAATTGGTGAGGGAATAACAATGAATGAAAAGGGCCAGAGAGAGGAGAAAGATAGTACTGCTTTTTGTTTCAACAAAGTTTGCATGAGAAAATTACATGTAACTATATAAAGCTGGGTTTTGTTTAAAGAAGGACTTACTCAGTTTGGTGATTGGTTGCTGGTCATCTTCCAGGTGTCATTTTGATTTCAGTTTCCTGAGGATGTACCAGTGGGTGCATACTGAAATATTGAAAGTGAAAATGAAAATCTATAAAATCATTTTCTTTTTAAAAACATGTATACACAGTATCTTGGCCCTAGATGACTTTGTCTCAAAGGAGCTGTGCAGTGCAGGAAAGAGGATAATTTATGCTGCAATTTTTTTAATTAGCTGCAAGATTTATGGTGCTAGATCACCTTTCTAATGGTCATTTTATTTAGACTTGTGATAAATGTGTTTAGAATAGTAAAATGATTAGTGGAGATTATTTTTACTTGTGAAAGGATAGAATTGAAATGATTTCTGTAGCTTTTGACCTATTATCTTTCTGCTTACTTAATTTTCTGTTTGGTAATGCATTCAGGTGATATTAAGGCATTATCAATTGTCATGTTTGGTGAAATCAAAAATTAAATCCGTCAAAGTAAATATCCTGATTTGTGGAACTTTCTCTTACTTTTACAATTTCTTTTAAAGGTTTGAAATGCTGGCATACTGTGTATAGAACAAGTTGTTACTTTGTTGTTGTTTAGTATTGTGGTTTGCTGGCCATCACGCAGGTTGGCAAGGAGTACCAAGACTAAATGACGAAGCAAGCAAGTAGGATGTCTTGCCACAGCTCCATAGGTCTGAAAGTAGACAGTGAGACTCAGAGATGAGAGCAGAAACAGTTTATTGTAGCACAGCAAACAGCAGGAGCATCAGGATAACCTCACGAATTCTCTTGCTCGCAAGTCCTGTGGAGTAGTAAGACGGGCCTGGATGGTTGCTGTGCTTTCGTTGAGCTGGGTCAGAGTGTTCAGAGCCCAGGGGTATGGGCACAACACCGATGGAAGCAAGTGGTAAGCAGGCCTGTCCGCCTCACTGGGGGTCAGGCAGGGAGCAAGCAGTCTCCCCCAGTCATCCTTTGGTTGCCTTGACCTACATCATTAGCTGCAGCTATGGCTGGAGAACAGAGGATTGGTTGGTGTACTTGTGTTGTAGTTTGGTGTATTTGGTAAGGAGGATGTATAGGGGCTCTTGGGACCCATGATGGGTAGCCTTTTCTAATAGTCTACCCTTTGGCCCTAATTGTTCCACCATCTAGTGGTATTAATTCATACATATTCTGCTCCGCCAGGGTATAGTTTAAGGCTAAAGAGTGTTACCCATTGTGGCTTGTGCAAGAGAGTTTAAACTGACCTACTGATCTTCTAAAGCTCGCGTGGTCTCATGGCTAAAATTCAGGAGCAGTTCCTGACCATTTGCTCTAGGGCGTGAACTCTCCTGCTAGGGAACAGCACTCGAATTGCTTTATGGAACCCTAGTGTGAACCCTAGTAGGGTTGCCTAGTTGGGGCGCATGTTGTCTCTAGTCCCCACACAGTCCAACTTACTGCCAGGCCTCCTTTTTGGTAGCTGGAGGCCAGAGGATGAGTAATTTTTCCTTTACTGACTCAGGGTAGCCCGCATTGCTCCAAGTGTTTGCCTTGGAATTTGCATGTCCTTGTGCCTTATCAGGATTAATGAACCACCCCTGGGCTTTCATGTGAGTCAGTTTCTGTTCCAAAGCCCTTGCTACCTGCTCTTTCTTTGAGCCTATCAGTCAGCATGATATCATGAACGTAGTGGAACCAAGTCTTTCCTGAAGGGAAAGGCCATCTTCCACATTGCACTGGTAGAAGCAGCAAGAGAATTCTAGTACCCCTGAGGCTATTTAGTAAAAACCTATCTTGGAACCTGCAGGTGAAGGTCAACTGATACTGATCTTATGGTACCAAAGGGATTAGGAAAGAGGCATTGGCAGAGAGAGAAAGACAGAGAGAGAGAGAGAGAGAGAGAGGCATGAGCGATGGCCGAGAAGGCATACCCAGTGTGGTCAGTTTGTGCAGTTGTTTCAGTCACAGTCACGGTACTGGGAACAGTCAGAGCAACAGGGGCAACAACTGAATTCGGGTGGTGGCCGTCCACTGTAGGCCTCCAGCTCCCATTAGTCTTTTGCACAAGGCCACACAAGCTGGTTTTATTGAAATATCGCATCTCTCAATATTCTTGCTGCCTTGAGGTTTTTAATCAAAATTGTGATTTCTTTTTTTCCTTCTGGAATTCTGTATTGTTTTTGTTGTATAACATAGGGAGAGAACTGCCTGACTAGGCAATCTGTTATGCACTGTCCTGCGATCCCCTCCAACAAGCACATCTTCCGCATTAAGAAAAGACCCCTTGGATTTAATGAGCATCTACAGTACAACTACAGTACGTCAGACATCAATAGCAAGTGTACATTCAGCAATGAGGGGAACAGCAGCGGCAGTGCACAGCAAGGATCCAAGTGTCCCCACTGGATTGTTCCAGGAACTTCTCCTTTTATTCTTTTTCCAACTTCAGCCAGTTGAGTGTGTGGCTTCTGCCTTCCCTTCAAGAGAAGCTGATGAGATAGCTACTTAAGTATCAGTATCCAAAAAAGCCAGAAAAGCTTCTGTCTCCCACCTGTCTTTTCTTCCCCTGCAGTCCTCTCTTGGGAATGGAGAGATCTTGGCTCCATCTCTGGTCTCCCTTTTCTTTAAAGGCTGGTAAATCAGGGTGCAAGGGCACAAAGTTAGGTATTGGAGGTACTGAAGGAGTAATGTGTTCAAAGGTTGCCACTCAGCTCCATAGTTCTTCCAGTAGTAGGGGATTGATTTTCAGGGAGAAATCTGGATCTATAGAGGCATTTTTGGTTTCAGCCAGATTGATTTGGTTTCAACCAGTTGTATGCTTTGGGTCTCCCATAGTTCAGTTTCTGGACCAAATTTCTTTGGTGCTGATTCCATCCATCTCTTTTCAGGGGTTTCGTGTTTTAACAGTTGTGTCCACGTTGTCTTCTAGCTGGGCACTTTTGGAGGAGTTCCAAAATATCATTGTCTATTTCATATCTCAGCATACTACTTGCACCAAAATATTTAAGGAAGAACCCAAACCTCATAGAGAATGCACGAAGTAACAAGATTCCAAAGGAAATGACTAAGTAAGCAAGCAGGTTGGTTTGCCACAGCTTCATAGGTGCGAAAGTAGGCAATGATGAGACTTAGCTATCAGAGCAAGAAAGTTTTTAAAATACACAAATAGCAAGAGCGTCGGTATGGGTAGCGCTGGTTCTCCTGCTCACAAGTACCATGGTGAGATGTGGTGGACCTGGATGGTGGCTGTGCTTGCAGGGAGTTGGCTTGCAGCTGAGAAACACAGGACTAAGGGCTCAGGCCTTTTGTAGCATGTAGCAACCAGACCTGTCACGTTCACCTAGGAAAGGAGCAATTGTGCTGAAGTTACACTGCCGTTACCTTGGTCACTACATACAGAAAGGGCTCAAGGTCAGCGTACCTTGTAGTTTGGTGCACTCAGTGAGACCATACGGGGGCACGCAGGACCCATGATAGACTGGCTTTCTTGACAATACTTTTTAGGTAAGATCTAAAATATCGTAAGAATAGGTATTTTTCAAATAACATACATGTCATAGTATAGCAATCTATTACATTCGAGTTCTGCTTTCAGAGTTAATAAAATGTATTCATAATTTATGCATCACATCATCTGTGAAGTAGGTCACAGAAGTGTCACTATCTCCATTTTGCACAAAGAAGGAAACTGGTGCTCACTGAGGTTCAGTAACATGTGGCAGGTTTTAAGTGTAAGTAGTGGAACCAGATCTTGGATCCATGTCTGTTGACTCTCATGTTTTCTTTTTACTACCCTGAACCAAGTTTACTTGAATGAATAGAAAATAATCATTTGTAGATTATAAATAAGATTTGTATGCCAGTGATATTTCAGTAAAATTATTACTCTCAAGTCTTTTTTCAAAGTCCTAAATTAATGATTTGCTTAGGAAATATGTCAATGTTAAAATTTAGTTTAAATGTGGCTTATTACATATTTTGAATTAAGATTTAATTGGTTCTAGTATTGCTTGAAAAAGAAAATGAAAAATGATATAGGCATTTAAAAATTTTGTTATTTTTGTTAAGTGTGATAGAGTAAATCCCTGATTGTATGAACCAACATTTTATAATTTGATTAGTTATACATAAAGCACAATTGAGAGAAAAAGTAGATTATCGGCATCTCAAGTTGAGAGAACTCAGGATCATTTAAACTCTGAGTAGAATGAACATTCATAGGATAGTGCTGAGTAGAATATCATCGTAGCAGTCAGGCTGATGTTAGGTCAGACTTTCCATTATTAATTCTTCTTTCGGTTTTTAAAACTTTTGGTTGAAAATTCTTTCCAGGGAACAACTTGTATACAGATTTTCAGCCTGGGAGCAAATATCTCATGACCCACTTACAGATCTCTTTAAACATTCAGATTGATGTTAAGGGCTTTTAAGATGAAGGCTAATTTTATGTTTCAAAATATTTCAAAATATTTATTCTTTTAGAATCAACAACTTAAAATTATTTTATTCATTCCTTGTGAGGCTGCATTGTATTTTTAGAATTATACTCAAAATAGCTCTGATGATAGGCTTTTAAAAATTATAACTGTAACAACTCAATTGAACAGCATTTAACTGATTTTAAGAAGTTGTCAGAAAGAATAAAGAATTTGTATACTAATTGATTTAAAAGTTAAAACTTAACTTCCGGTTTCAATGATTTTAAAAAAAGGAGGGATCATTATTTCATGTTTACTTAATTATTAGATTTATATTACTCTACAAATTTTTTTTTTTACAAACAAATATTAATTCAAGAATACAGTATTGTTTTAGGGTTCTCCAGAGAAACAGAACCAATAGGATACACCTACACAAACGCACATACACCTCTCTCTGTATATGTGGTTACCTCAGCCTGTGCAATTTGCTCTGTTTCTAGCTCCACACATACATACTTATGCATATACACACACACACACTCAGGCATATACACACACACACACACTCAGGCATATACACGCACGCACACACACACACACACACAAGATTTATTGTAAGGAATTGGTTCACATGATTATGGAGGCTGGGAAGTCCTGAAATCTGCCATCTGTAGGCTGGAGGTCCAGGAAAGCTGATGGTGTAGTTCTGGTCGGAGTCCAAAGGCCCTAGAACCTATTTTGTACGTTCTAGTACAAGCGTGAGGGTCTGAGAACCAGGAGTGCCAGTGGGATAACTTCTAGGGTAAGTCTGAAGGCTTGAGAACTAGTAGAGCCGGTGGTGTAATCCCCAGTCCAAGAGCAGGAGAAAACCAATGTTCCAGCTCAGTAGTCAGTCGGAAGGGGTGAATTCTTTCTTGCCCAGCCTTTTTGTTTTATTCAGGTCCTCAAAGGATTAGATGAGTCCCACCCACATTGGGGAGGACAGTCTACATAACTCAAGTCTACCAATTCAAATCTTAATCTCATCCAGAAACACCCTCACAGACACACTTTGGAAACAATGCTTAACCAATATCTGGGCACCCCATGATCCAGTCAACTTGACATATGAAATTAACCATTCCAAATACCATGAATAATTCTTTCCTATACTCTTAGTCATATTATTTCCAGAAGTGCTGGTATTATACTTGAAACAAATGAAACAGATGAAAATGTTCTGATGAAAGTATTCCTTGAACAGTTTTTTTTTCTCCTGAAAATGTATAAAAAATATTCAAAATCCCTAATATGATCAGAATTGCCATTAAAATCCAGTGAAAACCTGTAATTTAGTTCATCTTAGGGTAGTCATATGAGAACATGTTTGCAGTTTTCAGTCAGTTGTAACAAACGTAATAGACTCTAGAGACTCCTCAAAATTTCAGCATGCCTCTACTTTCCTAAATCTGTACCCTGATATTTTCTCATGCAACAGGCAAACCAATTCAAACTGTCAGGTGGAGTTTTTATGCCATTAGTTTTCTTTAATGCTTTTAGATGGCTTAAGATTTAATAAAATTCATACTTAATTGAATATGCTGTTTTAGGAAATGCTAGAATTAAAATAGTTTTTCTATATGAATAATCATCATAATTATAAATTTAGAAATTTAGTCTTTTTTTTCCTGGACATATTTTATTTTGTTCTTTAATTTCACCATGTATAAGGAGGTTGGCCCAAGAAGAGAAGGATGATAATTTTTATTTTATTGGCAACAAGTGGAACTTACTAGAGTAATGACTTTACTAAGTCCGCAGAAGGATTTTTGCTATGTTTTCTATTAGATAAATAGAAAAGGGGGGGTAGTCATAGATTTTATATAGTATTTTCTTTGGTGCATTAGCTGTTATTTCCTTTGCTGTATTTCATATCACTTTTATATGTTTAAAGTGTTTTAAAACACTAACAGAGATCAGCATTCAAGTTTGCAAGTCACTTTTATTTTCACTGAGTGGATTAGGAACCCTCAAACTGGGACCCTAACCGGTGAAGCAGTCCTAGGCAGTTACTCTCCTCTGGAGTTGGGGGAGGGGGCAGATAGGGGCTGGCAAAAGCCAGTGCTCTTTCCAACAGTGGCTGTTATAAACATTGTTTCCCTAAACATTCTTGTGTACCTCTTTTGTGCACATGTGGGAGTTTCTTTGGAATATATTACCCAGCAGGGGAATTGGGAGGTCATGGGGACATTGCCCTCCACTTAACAGTATATGAGAGTTCCAGTTGCTCCACAGCTTGGTTTTATTTTGCTAGAATGTAAAGTTTTTAGCTTGATGATGGATAGAAATGGTATTCCATTGTTAATTTAATTGGCATATCCTTGATTTGTACTGAGATCGAATATTTTTTCAGATGCTCTTTTGAAAATTACCTATCCATGTCTTTGCCAGTCTTGAAAAAGTTGGGTTATCTTTTGTTTATTGAGTTCCTTACAAATCCTAGATGCTAATTCTAAGTTGGTTTTATGTATAACGAGTTTTTTCAAGTTGGTTTTATGTATTATGAGTATTTTTTTTTCTGGTCTGCGACTTCTTTTTGCACTTTTCAGTTGTCTTTCTTGATGAATAAACTGGATTTGTTAGTGTCTAGTGGTCATACCTTTTATCCTGAAGTACATTTCTTTCTACTTTGATGCCATGAAAATACTTGTCTATTTTCTTTAAAAAATTTTAAAGTTTTACTTTTCACATTTAGGTCTTTATTACCGTGTATAGTGCAAGGTGGTTATTCTTACGTATGTAGGCATGTATTTTTTTTCTTATTTAAAATAATTGATAACCAGTTGCTTCCATACCACATACTGAATGATATATATTTCTTTCACTTAAAGCGTAATGCCTGTTCTGTCAGACACAAAGTTTTCATACATGAGCAGTTCTGTTTCTGGGCTGTTTTTTTGTTCTGTTGATCTTGTTTTTCCTGCTTCATTTGTACCTTCAATAAGTCTTGATGTCTATTTGGAAAAGACCCTTTACCTTGGTGATGTTTTCCAAAAAATCTCTTAGCTATTTTTGGTTTCTTTTTCTTTCATATTTTAGAATTAGTTTTGTAGACATACAAACACACACACACATGTTTTTAGGAAACTGTCCATTTCATCTAAGGTTTTTAGACTTACTGACATAAATAATTCTTACTATTACTTGTATTCTTCTTTCCTTCTCCCCACATTTCTTATTCTACTGGATTTATGTAGTTATGCCCCCTGAGAGTCTTCTTATTTATCTTTGCATTCTTTTTTCTTGATCAATCTTGCCATGTTTGTCTGTCTTAATTTTTTTTTTTTTTTTTTTTAAAGAATCAGCTTTTGGTTTTGTGGAGTTTTATGGTCTTTATTTTCTATTTATTTTCACTCTTTTTTAATTGTTGTAATTTGGTAATTAATAATAATAATTTGTGATTAGATGTTGCGTAAAAGATACTCCAGTTTCCATCATAGCGACCAGGTGGATGGTAGTGTTTACCAGTCGAAGAAGAAAAGGGTTGGAGGCTTCAGTTTGTGGGGGAAGATGTTTAGTTCACTTTTGGATATCGGGTTTGTGGTGTCTATAGGAAATCCAGGTGGAGCTGTTTACAGGAGAGGCTGGGCCTGAGATAGTGATTTGCTATTTGTTATTGGTTAAAGATAGTGGAGAGTAGTGGGAGGAAGGAAAGACACAATGATTGGAGGTCAGTGGGAAGCCTTCCTGGCTCTGGTAATACCGTCACCATCCCTATTTCTATTCAACTTAAAGGCCTCTGTGCTTCCGGGGGCACTTGTGCTCCTAAACAAAAAAGGGGTTTATTTTCCTTAGGTAATGAGAAATCTGAAAGTGTAGATAGCTGCTGGCTTTGGTGTAATGTTCAGCGAGGTCAGGACTGGTATCTCTGATTCTTTGTCCTTTTTCCTGGAACAACATGGCCGCTGCAGCATGAGGCGTCACACCCACATTGCAGGCAGGGAGAAAGGGGGAAGGACAGAAACAGCACTCATGTATCTCTATCTCTGTATCTACATAGTAAGGCAGATACTGTATTAATTAAAACTATTCTTTTAGAAATGTCAAGAAAACAATCTTCAGTTACACATTAAGTGACAAAATATGGCAAGTGTAATCAAATTGTGAACATTTCTATTTATGTTTGTATAATGAATTGATACGCTTAATCACTGCATACACCAAAAACAAAAATAGATATCATTTATAGGTTACTAAATGTCAAGCACTGGACTAAGTGCCTTAAATGCATTATTCATGTAATTCCCATAATGAAGATTATTTATTATTTATTTATGTAATTACATAATTACATTTATGTAATTCTGAATAAATACATTTATAAGATATTGTTCTAGATGTGACAGATTTAATAGTACACGAAAAGTCCCAAGTCCCACCTAGTGGTGCTACCACTATCCCCAAGAGGACATTGAGGCTTATTCAGGTTAGCACTGAGTCAGACACAGTAGACTGACCAGCCTCACTTTCATTCCCACCCTCTCCCTTGCATACATCTGCCACAGATGCTAAAAAGCAAATTAGTCATCTCCCTGCCTATATGTCAGCTAAGATTGATCATGTGACCTAGTTTTCCAAACATAAGCAGAAAGTTTCTTGGGACGCCTGGGTGGCTCAGTTGGTTAAGCGGCTGCCTTCAGCTCAGGTCATGATCCCAGGGTCCTGGGATCGAGTCCCACATCGGGCTCCTTGCTCAGCGGGGAGCCTGCTTCTCCCTCTGCCTCTGCCTGCCTCTCTGCCTACTTGTGATCTCTCTCTCTCTCTGACAAATAAATAAATAAATTCTTTAAAAAAAGAAAAAAAAAAAAGAAAAAAAAAAAAGAAAAAAAAAAAGAAAGTTTCTTGCTCCCCCACCAAAAAAAATATCAGCAAAAGTCTTTTGTCCCAGTGAAGCTTGGGAAGGAAACAAGACTGGGCAGAAGGAGCTGAATTGCAGTGGTTTGCGACAAAGGCTTCAGCCAATCCCATGGGACCATTCAGGAGCTAGCCTAGCCCTTCAGGATTGTCTCAGATTGATGCAAGGGGTCTGGACCTTGGTACTCTCACACTGACCAGTCACTGGGTGCAGCTGCCTGGAGCGGGACTCAGCTGGGCGCCTTGAGCTGCCATTACTCCCTGCAGCGAGGAGGACGAGTGCCTCAGTCCTAAAAAGCTATCTGGGGGCGCACCACAGCATCCACTGCAGATGCTGGCTATTGATTTTCAGACTTTGTTCTTTTCCAGGGCATGCACTTCATGTTATTCATTAGTTATTGGGCAGGTTAACTCTTTCCAATATATACTATTTAGTTTTTTGGTCTGCTTGTTCTATTCGTTGCTGAGAGAGGTATTTTTAAAACCTGCAACTCTTGATTGTAGAATTGTCTTTTTTCCCTTGAGTCCTATCAGTTTCTGCTTTATAGTTTTTGGTGGTGTTATTCAAATGTAGAATTGTGTCTCATTATATTGTTGTGTCTTTTATTTTTATGAAATATTTGTCCTTATTTTTAACAATGCCTTTTGTCTTAATGACTACTTTGTCTAATATAAATTTAGTTACGCTAGCTTTCTTTGGGCCAGTGTTCACATGGTATTTCTTTTACATTCTTTTAAAATATCTTCCTGTGTTCCACTGTATAAGACCTATCTTACAAGCATTTAGAATTTTTAAAAATCTGATCATTTTTGTCTTATAATTGGAACTCATAGTTCATTTATATTTGATATCATTACTGATGGGTTTGGACTTAAGCCTGTTATTTATTTTCTGCTGTTCCAGTTGTTCTTTGTTCCTATTTTGCCCTTCCTTTTTGCTTTCCTTTTTTAACTGTTCCGTTTATGTCGTTGTTATTCTACCCCCTGCTCTGTTACCTTGCTAGTTACACATTCTTTCACTATTCTATTAGTGCACACCCTGGGGATTGCCACGCATCTTTGATCTGTTTGAGCCAGCGTTCAATTAGGACTTCTGTTTGTTTCTGTCGCGGATAGTATATTTGTCTCTCTTTATAAATTTCGGGTTTTGGATGAAATTCTCCTTTTTTTCAACTAATTTATAGAACATAGTAATCATAATTATTTTAAAGTTCATCTCTGATGATTCTAAAATCTGGTTTACTTTGTAGACTGTTTCTGTTGTTTGCTTCCCATCCCACCCTTTTTTCAGGTTCTGTGTATGATTTCTTGGCTAGCTTGGTGATTTTTTTATTGCATATCAGGTGTGTATGAAAACTTGGAGAGACTCTGAATGGTGTCACCATCTCCAGAAAGGATTCAGTTTTTTTCCTGGTGGGCATACCACCTTTCATCTTGATCAAGAGGAGGCTGGTCTATCTTAGGGGTCTTGGCTGAATGTCTGGGGAGTTTACCCAGACCTCTGCTCCTTCGTGCTTTCTATACCCACTTTTGTCTCCCCAGTACCATGAGTCTGCCAAAATCTCTGCTTTGCTTTTTTTTATCTTTTATGCTTTGCTTTTTTTTGCTTTGCATTATTTGTAATAACAGACTTACTGGGTGCCTTCCCTTGATTTTTGTACTTAATCATATTTTGAGTTGTAGGGATCCATAGGATTTTTGATAGTGATACTTGTGTATGATCACTGGGTATGTTCCATATATAATTTTATTAATTTGTGGACTTTTTAGTGGGAGAAGGTTATATTCGTGTGCAATATGGTAAGGAGGGAAAACAGAAGTATAAATTGATGAGCCTCACCAGAAATCTTTCCATAGGGCCTATCTAAATTTATAAAGTATTTAGCATAACCACAAAATATTTTAGTCTTATTTCAGTATGAATTTAAGAGGTCTGTTTTCTGTTTTATCTTATTGACTCATTTTATTAATTCCATTTGAAAAACCAGGAGTTTATGGTGGAAAAGGGCAAGCCCCAAGTTCAGTATCGAGGGTTTCAGATAACATGGGCCGATAGAGTATTTCTTAGGTCCCAGATTTTCACTGGGCCAAAAAGTAACAAATGTTACTTCAGATCAAAGGTTGGCAAACGGTGGCCTGTGGGCCAAATGTGGCCACTACCTTTTTTTGTAAATAGAATTGTACTGGAACACAGCCACTCCCCTTCCTTTATATATTCTCTGTGGCTGCTTTGCTCTCACAGAGTTGAGTGAGTGCGGCAGATACTGGCCTGTGGAGCTTAAGATGTTTACCATCTGGCCCTGTATAGAAAAATTTGTTGATCTCTGTTTTAGATGATAAAACTTAAGAGATTCAGTTCTTTTTTATAGAATCCATCATTAATATTCTAAGGAATTGGCTGTAGCTTAAAAAATGCATTTTTCTGAAAAAAAATGCATTTTTCTGTCTTCTCTCGTATTGTCCTCACTTGATTTTTTTTTCCCTCACTTGATTTTTAAAATTGCTTTTCTGCTCCCATTTCTTTTCTTTCTGGAACCTCACTCTGCTGATAGTCTATCAGGAGAGTACAGGTGACATTGAGAGACATTCAGGGTTTCTGCACTGGAGATGTGTTGTGTCGAGGAAGCATGAACGGTGGGAGGAATGGTGGGAGGCGTGCCTTTGCCACACAGTGACCATTAACAAGAAACACTTGAAAGTCACATTTAAGCTTTATTTCAAAATAGGTCATATATTGCAACTGGCTTGAGACAAACTCTGGTTCAAAGCCATCAGAATTGGGGAGCCCTTTGTTCAGCAAAAGGCTTTTTATAAACCCTGCGGCAATCACAAAGAACACTGTAGTTTGGATTTTGCACCAAGCTAAAATTTCATGTCTGAGGACAGTTTATTACAATCATTCATCTTAGGGCATCCAGTCTGCTGACTCGTTTTGGCCGTACCTAAAAAGTCAGAGGTACTTCAGCCACGTCTGTTTCCAAACCAGAAATAACTCAGACGTGGCCTCAGCAGCACCAGAGTTCCACATTAGTTCCACCGGCTGAGGATTTCAGTGCTCGCAGGCATCAATCATCATATTAGAGTTTTAGTGCCATTGTAGGTGTTGTCAGGAATATGAAAAAAATGTGACCCAGTCTTTGTTTGCAAGGATGATTGGAGAGGGCCGGTCTGGCGCTCTCCTCTCTCTAGCGATCCCTTGTCAATCATTGAGCCACTCGCCCCAGACCTCAGTGTGGAAACTTACTACTCTGGAAGGTGTTATTTTTGGGTTGGAGGCAGATGACTGTAGCACCTCCGTAGTACTGTGCGCACAGCCCCAGAGGCAGGCGGTGCTCGGCTTCCATGTTCTTCTTTCGTTTGCACCGCACGGTCTTGGCAGGAGTCACTGCGGGGGCAGACTTCCTGCCCTGCCCTCCAGTCTCCCCCTTCTCCAGACTCTCGGGTCAGGGATGAGGAGGCTCAAGAAAATAATGCAAACAAAAATTTGTTGGTAAAAAAGCCTTCCCGATACTTCTTTTTTTTTTTTTTAAAGCTCGAATCGATAAATTGGAGTTACAAGTGCTTTTAAAATAAAATACTTAATATGATAGTTTCATGAACTCTCACACGGCATTTGTAACCCTTTCCCCCTCCTGCCAGTCATTTCTGAAGTCTGTTAACCTTTGAGATTAGAATTATTATATAAAATTGAAGGGGGTTGAAATAGATAATATACCACATCCATTTAGATTCCACAATGCTGAGATTTGGGATAGAGTGTCTGATTATTACCGGTCATACTCACTTAGGGCTGCACCTTGTGAGGCTGGTGCCTGAAACCATCTTCCTGGGCCATCAGTTACACTTGCAGATTTTTGAGGGGAAAATGTTTTATATAGTCAAGAGGAGAATGAAAACTTTTCCTCATCTCTTAAAAAGAGAAAGTAGACTCTGAATGGGTTTCTCCTTTACGTGGATTTCTAGTCACACTCCTAGCTTCCAGGAGTAAGCTCTCTCCTCAAGCTCATGGAAAAGATTGAGAAGCAGTGTTTTAGACAAAACATTTAAGAACTCTGTTTCTTTAACGCCCAAGAGAAGCAAGAATTTCTGTCTGTGGGACATTGCTAACTCTATGAAAGAAGGGAATGTGAACCTGTTGTTGACTCAGTTTTACTGGATTTTGGAGGGCAAAACCCCTGTTTTTAGGGGCTGGGATTGAGAGGAGTAGGTAAGTAAAATTATGTGTATGAAAACACTTTCTAATCAGTAAAATACTATAGCAGGAATATTAGTGGCAGAAATAACAGAAGAATCAACCCTACTCCCATGCCTAAAGCAGGGGCTGCTAATAAGAGCCCAGAAAAAGAGGCATTAGTTTAATCTGTGGGTTAGAAAGTGACAGAGATTGAATTCCATGGGTTTGCTTTGGTTTTCTTTCCTCCTTTCCTTCCTTCCTGTTTTCTTTTATAATTTTTTTTTGTAGATCCTTTTCACAAGAGCAGTAGTCTTCATATTTTGATGATAAAATAGAGAACTCTAGAGATGAGAACATGTCTTAACATTTTTTGCTGTGCTGTAATGTACTTTGGCTCATGTCTCTTAAACTGGCAAGTATTAAGATGCTTAATTTTTTTTTTTAAGTTCAAAGCTTAAACCTCTATCTTTATTATTTTAAAAATAACTCATCTATAGATGTTGTCTGAAGTAACTATTCCAAATATTATAATTTGCGGAGTAAATCAGTTTATATATGAATTTGAAACTAGTGAAGGACTTCAGATGGCTTTTAAACAAGGAGGAGATACAAGAGACTTCTGTATGTGCCTGAGATGTTTGCATTCTGCCTCAGTTTTCCTTTTTTAAAAAATACTTAATAACATATTAGAATGACAGTATTGACAATGGCAGGAATCCATTGGGATCGTCCAGAGCTCCTGCTGCTGCTGCTGCAGCTTCCCCTTTCTCCTCCTTCTGCTAAGTTACTAGTCAGTGTCCCTGAATAAAAATACTGTTGCTTGTTTCTGTTCCAGTTTAGACCGAGAAGAAAGTTGAGCCTGAGCTGCTTCCTTCATGTTCTTTGCCCGAGTCTAAAACAGCCTTATTAGTGGGGCCAACGCACATGGCAGTTTGGCAGCCATTGCTCATCATTTTCAGCCAAAGTGTCACTGCTGGACACAAAGAGCTAAATTGCATATTGACTGAACCCATTACCTGTTAAATTCAAATACTGTGTAGTTCTCAAATTTAGTTGTGCATCATTATTACCTGTCTTTCTACTTATTTTTTTTCCTACTTATTTTTTTTTTTTTTTAAAGATTTTATTCATTTATTTGACAGAGAGAGAGATCACAAGTAGGCAGGAGGCAGGCAGAGAGAGAGGGGGAAGCAGGCTTCCTGCTGAACAGAGAGCCCGATGCGGGGCTCGATCTCAGGACCCTGACTGAGATCATGACCTGAGCCAAAGGCAGAGGCTTTAACCCCCTGAGCCACCCAGGCGCCCCTTTTTTCCTACTTATTTGTTTTTAATGGAGAAATACAGGTTCCACTCACAGACCTGTCCAGTCAGAATCAGAGGATGGGAATGGGCGGTGGTGTGTGTGTGTGAAAACCTCCACACATGATCCTGATGGCCAGCTAGGGTTGGCTGATTCATAGTATGTACTCAGGATTAATTTTATTTAAAATCCTATATTAGAAAATAACTAATATTTAGGTTTAAATAATTATTTACTATGGGAGAAATATATTAACGCGTAACTAAGAAATGAAGGAAAAGTATTTACTCAGTCTACCCTGCACACTTTGTTTCTGGCTTGCTCCTATGTATCTTTAGGAACATTCTTGCATTGGACTTAATCCTTTCCCCTATTTAATAGAAATATTAATTTTATATTAATATCAATAAATTAATAAAAATTAAAATCAATAAAATTTTAATAAAATAAATATGTTAATTAAATTAATAAATTTAAATTTTATACTAATAAAAATATGGAGTCTATTTCTTATTAGGTTTGCTGAACTAGAGGAATAGTAGTAAAAAGATAAGTAAAAAGGTGGCTTACTGTTAAATAGTATTTCTTTTTCTCAAAGAGACATTTAAATTTTTTGTTGTTGTTGTTAAGAATGTGAAACACTGAAGTTTCAGGGAGGAAGAAAGTGCCACTTCTCTTCCATATTGTTTTATAATGAGTTTAGCGGAAAGGAGGGTGGTGAGGAAACAGTAAAATTTCGAGGTCTTAGTAAGTCCCATGTATTACTATTTTACAAGTATAGGATTTTGGATTAGCTAAAGCAAACCAAAAAATTACCTGCATATTTTTAAAGACATCCACTTTTTGGCATTTTTGAGTTCTAATAATGTGATCCACTAGCTTTTTCAGTTTAAGGAAAAGATGTAACTTTAATCTTAGAATTAAGTCTCAGAATTAAAGAAGGCAGAATCAAAATATTAGATAATAATTTAATTACTTAATTAAATTCATCGGGAAGTGAGTTACAGTAAAGCCAAACACTGATTTCAGTAACTCAATGGATATGGTAGGCGATTAGTTGAGTGATGTGTGCTCATTTAGTTTTTGAGTTGGTGGTCCATTGATTAATCTAAGGATTCTGTTTTATGTGGTACAAAGCTTCATATCTGAGACTTTTAACACATCAATATATATTAAGGAGGAAGATAAAATTGAACCAGCAGGTGTCAGCAAGAACCGTAATAAAAATATTAGTCCTGGTTAACTCAACCTTTATTTTGTTACTTCAGGGATGCTTCAATATCAGTCAACCTTCAAATGATATTTCATTGGATACTTATTTGCATTTTAATGTAGAATCCTTTTTTCAGCTATTTTAGAGAACATGCCTTAAGTATAGCAATAGCTCTAAAAACATTTAGTTCAAAGAAAAAGATGTTTGCCAAGTGCTATGAGCTTTTCCTCATTTCAGTGTCTTGAAAAAACATTACACGTAAGTTATCCCAAATCAAAAAAGCTTATATTTAACAGTTCACACATTTCTCTGATGATCTGCATTCTATTTTTTTTCAATATTCCATTCCTACTGACCAGTTTACCATATACATTTTATAGAAATAAGAGTAGGAATTCATAAACAACTGTCATCATAATGGCCTTAATTTTGCAAAGAAAATACAGCATTTTTATTCTTTCAGCATATAATTAGCTGTTTTATTTTAGACCTAATTCATTGAACAATCAGGAGAAGTAGTGTCTATTTTTTTTACAAAACTGAAAGATTTATCACGGTTCTTATTTTCCTATAATTTTTATTAGAAATCCTATCTCTTTTTTCCTTCCTCTTCACTCGATGACTTGACAAAAATACAAATCCAGTACGCAAATATAATATCTAGTATTTTGTGATAATCTTACTAGGACCCTATAGTTTTGGCAAGGAGTTGGGATTTTAGTCTAAGTGCAATGAGAGGGTCACGAGTTGATTTATGTTTTCAAAATATTACTGAGAATGGTGGAAAAGAGGGCCAATTAGTAGGCTATTGTAATAGTTCCTGGTGGAGATATAATGATCTTATTTGTGGTGATAGAAGACCGTGGACAAATCTGAGATATATTTTGGAAATAGAACAAATGGCATTTACTGATGTGTTAGACATGGGGAACTGGGAAGTGAAGGGGAAAAAAAGAATGAAGAATGAATTTTAGGTTTTTGATTAGACCACCTCTTCCTGAAAGTGTAAGCTCCAGATTTCTGGGGATGGTGAAGGTGGAGGGTTGGGTAGGGACCTTGAGTCTCTTTCAAGTGGTCTGCAAGATCAGATGATTTTTGTAATACTGCGACATTATTTTTAAGCCATTGATGTCTTAGCTTGAATCAGTGCACACACTAGACTGTACTAGTCTTTGTGTTGTTTACATGTTCTGAATTATAATAAAAAATGTGACTTTCATTTTTAAATGTCTTTGGTGAAACAGTTTAAGAGTATTATTTTCTTTAATCAAATCTTGACCTTTGAGTACATGTCTTTTAATATGCGTGATGAAATGGGAAGTTTACTTAGTTTAGTACTACTGCAGCAAATCAAAGTTGTATCGAGGAGAAGCATTTGTGCAGTTGTTTGAAGAGCAAGGCAAGTGCTGCTATTTTCAGGGAGCACCGTTTTTACTTGAAAGAATGACTGAAAGACAAACTTTGGTTCTTCAGACTTGAGTGCTTTGTAGACATTTTCTTGAAAATTAAGTGCCAGTCATTTAAAGAAAAACAATTGACACTATTTGTCACTAATTACAAGATTCAAACTTTTAAAAGAAAAATTAGAATTTTGGAGAAGTTATATTCATCACTATGACCTTGACATCTTCCTGGTATATAAAGACTTCTGATGAGATTAGTTGTGGTATTAAGGAAAATTTTTTTTATTTGTATAATGAAATGGTCAACATTTAGATGATCTTAGTAACCCAGTGAACTAAAATTTTCCAGATGACCAACGCGTGGTGTTACAAAATCAAGCATGAGTAAAAGGTCTATTCAAAGAGCAAGAGAGACCATTGGATTTTAACATAACAGAGTATAAAAGTTCATTGATTTGAGAGTCTACATGGCAGTTAACCTTTAAGAATTTGCCACCTGTCAAGTTTGGTGTATTATCAAATGAGACTATCCACAGTGATATCCATATTGGTTATTAAAATATTCCTCTATTTTCCAACTATACATTTGTGTAAGATGATTTTTTAAAATATATTTCTTCCAAAACAACATATTTGAACAGATTGATGCAGAAGCTGCTTCTCTGAAGACAGACATTAAAGAAACTTGCAAAATGTAAGACAGCGCCTCTTCTAATTTTTTAAAATGTAGTTATTTTTCATAAAAATGTGTATAAACATGTAATAGTTTTATTGCTGTTATTTGTAAATGAATTAATATGTATTTTAATCATTTTTCAGTTTTAATTTCAATTATGCAAGATACTGATAGAGAGATTACCCACATGAACAAAAGGTCTTTGGGGTCCTCAGATAAAGAGGTCCAGAGACCCAGAAGCTTGCAGATTTTCGGGCCGGACCAGCTGAGTAGATGATGATATACATAAAGAGATAAAAAAATATTAAAGGAAAAGCATTATTTTATTTTATTTTTTTGGAAGGATGGGAGATGGAATCCTCGATTCAAGATGGTGATATCAGATAGACAGTTGGATATTGGTGTTGATAGCTCAGAGCTCAGACCATACACCTGTGGTAGAGACAGAGATTTCAGAGTAATTACATAGAGACCGTATTCAAAGTCACGGGACTGGATGGTATGACTTCAGCAGAGACAACAGGTTTTTTAAAAAAGATTTTTTAAAAAAGATTATTTATTTTAGGAGGGGTGAACAGAGGGCATGCACACATGAGTTGGGGAGGGGCAGAGGGAGAGAATCTTGAAGCAGACTCTGCACTGAGCACAGAGTGTGAGGCAGGGCTCAATACCGCGTTCCATGAGATCATGACCTGAGCTGAAACCAAGAGTCGGATGCTCAACTGACTGAGCCACCCAGGTGCCCCGCAAAAAAGAAGATTTAAGTCTTAGAGCACTCCAATATAAATGTTAGATGGAAAAAGGAACTCAGAATAGCTATAGTGTGGGAGAAAAGTGAGAACAGTAAGAGATCACAGAACATTTTGGGAAAGTGAGATAGTTGTGTTGAAAGCTGGGTGAGGTCAAGAGGACCATAGGGGGCACCTGGGTGGCTCAGTCCATCAAGCATCTGCCTTCAACTCAGGTCATGATCTCTGGATCCTAGGATCAAGCCCCATGTCAGGCTTCCTGCTCAGAAGGGAGTCTGCTTCTCTCCCTCTCCCCCTCTGCCCCTCCCTACCGCTCATTCTCTCTCTCTTAAATAAATAAAAATCTTAAAAAAAAAAAAAAAAAGAGGACCTTGATGAGGGTCATCATCTCTTGACTGTTGCCATAGCTTCTTAACTGATCTTGCTTATGGTTGTGAATTCTTCTACTCTGTCACATGGCAAGAAAGACTGTCTTTCATAAATAGTGAAATCCTCTCTCTTAGCTGCTTGAAACCCAACATTAACTCTCTGGTACCAACTGAATAAAGTAAATACCATAATTTTTTTCATGAACTGACACCTCTCTGTGTTGTTAAAGTAACCTACTACTAACTCTACCCCTATCTCCTACTACCTGCCAACTTTAATTTGAATATACTTATAAAGTGTTGTGCTCTGCTTTTGAGTATTTTGATGTGTTTTTTGCTTTTCTCAGAATTCCTCTCTTCCTTGGCTCATCTAAACATTGTTAACTTTTCCTCTTCATTATTTAAGATCCAGTTTAGGCAACACCTTCTTTGGGCTCCCTTTTTTGATTGAAGTTTGCCAGATTTGTTGAATTTGATCATGACTTTTCTTATCATTGACTTTAGACATATTAAACAGTACAATAATTATTTGATCTTTTTATGGCGGACATACATGCATTAATTAATTAAATAAATGTTGATTCTGCACCTATTTTGTGCCAAGCATTGATCTAAGCACTGAGGATACAGCTGTGGATGACACATACAGGTCCCTGCAACATGGAATTTATAATTTAGAAGATTGAATACATAGTTAACATGTTTTATATCTTAAGATGTGTTTTTATTTTATTTAGGAGGAGATTAGTGGAAAGATAAAATAAGAATATTTTTTGGCCTTTGAAAATATGATAGTGGTATGAAATCAATATATAACCCTTGACACATTCTTACTTTGTAATAGCATGAAGAATCTAGTGATACATGGAATCATGTTAGATATTATGCAAAGAAAACTCTGTTGCTTTTTATTCATAGTACTTATTAAGCTTACATGAAATATGAGGATTTCATACAGATATTAATTTTCCAAGCAGAGGCTATTTGACATTTGTCAGGAATACAGTAGAAGTGAGTACCCTGTTATGCAGATGTTAGGTTAAATTACTCATATGGTTTCTTTGAGTTTATTGTGTGGTTTTTTGTTTGTTTGTTTTTTGTTTTTTTACTTTGGCTTCCTTCATAATTTTATTGATTTAGACATTGTCATTCATCTGTAGGTATGATAAAACCCACTATATTATAATCTAGCACAAACTTCTCAAGTGTGTTCTTGGTATTAGTCAAGCTGTGGGATATTAGAAAATGTTACACAAAGAAAACATTTTATGATTAAAAAAGTTAAGTATAAGTGAGGCTTTAAATGAATTTGTTTTTTATCAGTTGCAGGCCTGCTTGGATCCTTTAGTATGCTGGCATTAATTATGATGCTGTAAGAACAATTCATGTAGCAAGTAGTATTTCACAGAGGTCTTTGACCTGGAGGCCCTTTTTTTCATGACTGTTTTGTGAAACTATCTGTGGGACACTAGATGTGAAATACTGATTTTAATGATTTAGATTTCACAGTAAAAGATACTCTAATTCATTACTACAGTTCTCTTTTCTCCTTCCCTCTCCTCCTCTCCTTGGATCTAACACTATATAAAATCCAATCCAAAAATAGAAAATATGGTATATGTCATGACCAAATGAGGTTCATCCCAGAAATGAATACTGGCTTAACATTCAAAAATGAATCACCATACTTTAACATTTTAACAAACAAAAACTATATAATTATCTCAGATATAGAAAAAGCATTTTACAAAAAGTTAACATCTATTCTTTGTAAAATCTCTTAGTAAAGTAAGAATAGAAGGGCACTATCTCAACCTGATAAATTAAGACATCTATGGAAAATGTACATCTTTAATTCATATAAAGAATGCTTTTGTAAGGGAGCATATTTTTCTAGGATCTATCTCTTTGGCATTTTGATTACTTTAAGGGGGTTATTTTTAAGATGCTGCAAAGCCTAAGATGTAAGATTATATACACTTCTGGATCTCTAGGGGGCAGAAGACATCAGTGGAGAGAGTGCACCTTGCCTTGATCATGGTTGATATATTCAGCTATACATCCCCTCAACCACCTCTCACCAAAATGACTAGGAGGAGGAACACCCAACAGAGGAAAAATTCAGAAACTGTGCTCTCTCCCACAGAACTATTGGATATGGACATAAACAGTATGTCAGAAAGGGAATTCAGGGTAACAATTATCCAGGCAATGGCTAGGTTGGAGAAAACCATTAGTGACAACATAGAATCTCTAAGGTGGAAGTGAGAGCCAATTTGACAGAAGTTAAAAATGCTATCAATGAGATCCAGTCTAATTTAAATACTCTAACACCTAGGGTAACTGAGGCAGAAGATAGAATTAGTGATCTAGAGGACAAACTGAAAGAGAAGAAGGATCAGGAGGAGACCTGGAACAAACAGCTTAGAAGCCATGAAAACAGAATTAGGGAAATAAACGATGCCATGAAACATTCCAATGTCGGAATTATTGGGATGCCTAAGGGGGTGGAGAAAGAGAGAAGACTAGAAGATAGAGTTGAACAAGTTCTGGATGAAAATTTCCCCAGTCTGGGGAATGGAATAAGTGTTCATGGCCTAGAGACAGAAAGGACACCCCCCAAGATCAATGAATCTAGAAAGACCCCCAGACACTTAATTGTGAAATTCACAAATCATAATTTTAGACAAGAGGTCACAAGGGCAGCTAGGGGGAAGAGATTCCTTACGTACAGAGGACGGTCCATCAGGATAACGTCAGACCTGTCCACAGAAACCTGGCTGGCAAGACATATTCAGGGCACTAAATGAGAAGAACATGCAGCCAAGAATACTTTATCCAGGGGTGCCTGGGTGGCTCAGTGGATTAAAGCCTCTGCCTTCGGCTTAGGTCATGATCTCAGAGTTCTGGGATCGAGCCCCGCATTGGGCTCTCTGCTCAGCAGGGAGCCTGCTTCCCCCCCTCTCTCTGCCTGCCTCTCTGCCTACTTGCGATCTCTCTCTCTGTCAAATAAATAAATAAAATCTTAAAAAAAAAAAAGAAAGAATACTTTATCCAGCAAGGCTGACATTCAAAATGGATGGAGAGATAAAGAGCTTCCAAGGCCAACAAGGTCTATATGAACTTGACCACCAAGCCGGCTCTAAAAGAAATATTAAGGGGGGTTCTATAAAAGAAGAAAGAACCCAAGAGTGACATAGAACAGAAATTTACAGAGATAATCTATAGAAACAAGGACTTCACAGGCACCATGATCTCAGTAAAAACTTCTCTTTCGATAATCACTCTCAATGTGAACGGTCTAAATGCTCCCATAAAACGGCACAGGGTTGCAGACTGGATAAAACAACAGGACCTGTCTGTATGCTGTTTACAAGAGACACATTTGGAATCTAAAGATACATCCAGACAAGGTGAAGGGATGGAGAACCATCTTTCATGCCACAGGCCTCAAAAGAAAGCTGGGGTAGCTATTCCCATATCAGATAAATTAGACTTTAAGCTAACGACTGTAGTCAGAGATACAGGACACTGCATCATTCTTAAAGGGTCTATCCACCAAGAAGATCTAACAATTGTAAATATTTATGCTGCCAATATGGGAGGAGCCAACTACATAAGCCAACTGTTAATCAAAATAAAGAGTCATATTGATATGAATACATTAATTGTAGGAGATCATAACACACCACTCTCAGTAACAGACAGATCATCTAAACAGAAAATCAATAAAGAAACAAGAGCTTTGAATGACACACTGGACCAAATGGACCTCATAGATATATACAGAACACCCTAAAACAACATAATACTCATTCTTCTCGAGTGCACATGGAACTTTATCCAAAATAGACCACATACTGGGTCACAAATCAGGACTCAACCGATACCAAAGGATTGAGATGATTCCCTGCATATTCTCAGACCACAGTGCTTTGAAACTGGAACTCAAACACAAGAAAAAGTTTGGAAGGAATTCAAACACTTGGAGGCTAAAGACCAATCTGCTCAAGAATGTTTGGA
>CM052893.1:31639800-31659800 GCA_028534135.1 Potos flavus
TAGAGCAGAGATCAACGAGTTAAAAACTAGAGAAACAGTAGAATGCATCAACAAATCCAGAAGTTGGTTTTTTGAAATAATCAATAAGATTGATAAACCACTGGCCAAACTAATCCAAAAGAAAAGAGAGAGGACCCAAATTAACAAAATTATGAATGAAAGGGGAGAGATCATGACTAATCCAAAGGAAATAGAAACAATCATCAGAAATTATTATCAACAGCTATATGCCAATAAGTTAAACAACCTAGAAGAAATGGATGCATTCCTGGAAACCTATAAACGTCCAAGACTGAAACAGGAAGAAATTGACAACCCGAATAGACCAACATCTAGTAATAAGATTAAAGCAGTGATCAAAAACCTCCCAAAAAACAAGAGCCCAGGATCTGACAGATTCCCTGGGGATATCTACCAAACATTCAAAGGAGAAATAATACCTATTCTCCTGAAGCTGTTTCAAAGAATAGAAGCAGAAGGAAAACTTCCAGACTCTTTCTATGAAGCCAGCATTACCCTGATCCCCAAACCAGGCAAAGACCCCATCAAAAAGGAGAATTTCAGACCAATATCCCTGATGAATACGGATGCCAAGATTCTCAACAAGATCCTAGCTAATAGGATCCAACAGTACATTAAAAAGATTATCCACCATGACCAGGTGGGATTTATCCCTGGGATGCAAGGGTGGTTCAACATTCGCAAATTAATCAATGTGATAGAACAAATCAATAAGAGAAGAGAGAAGAACTACATGGTCCTCTCAATTGATGCAGAAAAAAGCATTTAACAAAATACAGCATCTGTTCCTGATTAAAACTCCTCAAAGTATAGGGATACAACTTCCATCAAATCTATCTATGAAATCTATGAAAAACCCATGGTGAATATCATTCTCAATGGGGAAAAGCTGACAGCCTTCCCTTTGAGATGAGGAACACAACAAGGATGCCCACTCTCACCACTGTTGTTCAACATAGTGCTAGAAGTGCTAGCAACAGCAATCAGACAACAAAAAGAATTAAAAGGTATTCCAGTTGGCAAAGAAGAAGTCAAACTCTCTCTCTTCGCAGATGACATGATACTTTATATGGAAAACCCAAAGACTCCACCCCCAAACTCCACCCCCAAACTACAGCAATTCAGTAATGTGCCAGGATACAAAATCAATGCACAGAAATCAGTTGCTTTCTTATACACTAACAACGAAACTATAGAAAGGAAATTAGAGGATCGATTCCACTTACTATAGCACCAAGAACCATAAGATACCTGGGAATAAACCTAACCAAAGAGGTAAAGGATCTGTACTCGAGGAACTACAGAACATTCATGAAAGAAATTGAAAAAGACACAAAAAGATGGAAAAGCATTCCATGCTCATGGATTGGAAGAATAAACATTATTAAAATATCTATACTGCCCAGAACAATCTATACTTTCAATGCCATCCTGATTAAAATTCCACTGGCAGTTTTCAAAGTGCTGGAAGAAACAATCCTAAAATTTGTATGGAACCAGAAAAGACCCCGAATTGCTAAGGAAATGTTGAAAAAAAAAAAACTGGGGGCATCACATTGCCTCATTTCAAGCTTTACTACAAAGCTGTGATCACCAAAGCACAAAAACAGACATATAGACCACTGGAACAGAGTGGAGAGCTTAGATATGGACCCAAAACTCTATGGTCAAATAACCTTCAACAAAGCAGGAAAAAATACCCAGTGGAAAAAAGACAGTCTCTTCAATAAATAGTGCTGGGAAAATTGGACAGCTATGTATAGAAGAATGAAACTTGACCATTCTCTTACACCATACACAAAGATAAACTTGAAATGGATAAAAGACCTTAACGTGAGGCAGGAATCTATCAAAATCCTAGAGGAGAACATAGGCAGTAACCTCTTCGACATCAGCCACAGCAACTTCTTTCAAGACATGTCTCCAAAGGCAGAGGAAACAAAAGCGAAAATGAACTTTTGGAACTTCGTCAAGATAAAAAGCTTCTGCACAGCAAAGGAACAGTCAACAAAACATAGAGGCAATCCACAAAATGGGAGAAGATATTCGCAAATGTCACTACAAAGGGGTGATATCCAAGATCTATAAAGAACTCAAACTCAACACTCAAAAAACAGATAGTCACGTCAAAAAATGGGCAGAAGACATGAACAGACACTTCTCCAAAGAAAACATACAAATGGCTAACAGACACAAGAAAAAATGTTCATCATCATTAGCCATCAGGGAGATTCAAATCAAAACCACATTGAGATACCACTTTACGTTACACCAGTTAGAATGGCCAAAATTAACAAGACAGTAAAGAACAAATGTTGGAGAGGATGTGGAGAAAGGGGAACCCTCTTACACTGTTGGTGGGAATGCAACCACTTTGGAAAACAGTGTGGAGATTCCTTAAGAAATTAAAAATAGAGCTACCTTATGGCCCAGCAATTGCACTACTGGGTATTTACCCCAAGATACAGATGTAGTGAAAAGAAGGGCCATATGTACCCCAATGTTCATAGCAGCAATGGCCACAATTGCCAAACTGTGGAAAGAGCGGCTATGCCCTTCAACAGACGAGTGGATAAAGAAGATATGGTCCATATATACAATGGAATATTATGCTTCCATCAGAAAGGATGAATACCCAACTTTTGTATCAACATGGACGGGACTGGAGGAGATTATGCTGCGTGAAATAAGTCAAGCAGAGAGAGTCAATTGTCATAGGGTTTCACTTACTTGTGGAGCATAAGGAAGAACATGGAGGACATTAGGAGAAGGAAAGGAAAAGTGAATTGGAAGAAGTCAGAGGGGGAGATGAACCATGGGAGACTGTGGACTCTGAGAAACAAACTGGGGGTTCTGGAGGGGAGGGAGAGTGGGGGTTAGGTGAGCCTGGTGGTGGGTATTGAGGAGGGCACGTATTGCATGGAGCCCTGGGTGTGGTGCATAAACAATGAATCTTGGAACACTGAAAAAATAAAATTAAAATAAATGCTGCAAACATGGGAGAAGTTCTGAAAACTGAGTATAAGTTACCCTTTTGTATGAGACATTTATATTTCTTTTCTTCTTTTTTTTTTAAATGCCTTTGCCTTTGTCTCCTTTTTTTTAAAGATTTTATTTATTTATTTGTCAGAGAGAGAAAGTGCAAGCACAGGCAAGGGAAGAGGCAGGCAGAGGGAGAAGCAGGCTTCCTGCTGAGCAAGGAGCCTGATGCGGGACTTGATCCCAGGACCCTGGGATCATGACCCGAGCTGAAGGCAGTCTCTTAACCGACTGAGCCACCCAGGCGTCCTGAGACATTTATATTTCTAAGAAAAATCTCCATTAGTAAGGTGTCTCCCTTGCTGTACCAGGAATAGGGTTTGACTCAATTTCTAGAAACTATTACTAATAGAGATGGCAATGAGTTAATCTGCATAACAACCTTACTCTTGTTTACTGTGCTTTTCCTGGTAACCTCCCATAACTGACTCCCAACATCTTTCGTCTTTAGCTAAAGATGGTATTTAAGTTGATGGCTTTGACCATTTTGGGGAGTTGCTCAATTTTCCTGAGTTGCTTCTATATGTATAGAAGGTATATATTTTATCAAAGTTTTCTCCTGTTACTATGTCTCATGCCAATTTGATTCTTACAGCAGCTAGAAGAATCTTGAACAGTGAAGGGAAATTTTTCCTTTCCAACACTTTCTTCCTGCTAGGAACAATAAAAGGATGTCTATTCTCTATTTAGGTTCATTGTACTGGAAGTTCTAGTCATTAAAATGAAGCAAGAATCCCCCCAAATCTACTTGAACTAATAAGTGAGTTCAGCAAGTTTGCAGTATGTGTGGGGCTGTGTGTGTATTTATATGTAAATATACGTTGTCATTTGATATATGGCAAGGGTGACATAGTAGTAGTGTTGTGGGGGTTCATCATTTCAATATATGATTTGAACTCAATTGGATATCCATATAGAAAAAAACCTAAATATTGACTTTACCTTGTATCATACAAACATTTAATTCCAGGTCAATTATAGATCTAAACTTGAAAGGTAAAACAATAAAGCTTATGTTACTAGATAATATATGAGAAATTGGGAGTACAGAAATAATTCTTAAATAGTACACAAAAATATTCTAAAGGAATGATTGATAAGACCATATTACATTTATGAATTTCTGTTCATTAGTTAATTAAAAGATGCCATTAGAAAGGTTTTAAAAAAGAAAAGTTACAGAATGGAAGGAAATATTTACAAATGCCCATGCCATTTTTTAACTGTTTTTTAAAAGAGTATAATAAAGTGAGGATGTGTTTTAGTTTCTCTGTTAATCCCATTTAAATGGATCCTAGTTTTTAACACTTACATTATATTTTAGTTTTAAAATAACACTTGTAAGGAACCTAGAAATAATTGATGTTGTATAGAAAAAGTGTTGTTGGGTTGGGCAATAGATATGTCTTGTTTGTAGTTCAATTCTTGAGCCTTCTGCAGTAGGTGACATAGAATTAGTCTTCAGTTTATGTTAACTGAGTTAATGGCTGAGTGTTCTTAATTACAAGCAAAGTATGCATAAAAAAGTAAACCCCTCATAGGAGGACTGGCTTTTAAGTTTAAACCTGAAAACTACAGTAAGAATTATAGTTGGACATATATAACAAAAGTACTAACATTTTTAGAATACGAAGATGAGGTGCATTTTAGAGTTGTAGAACATTTACCACATTTATGGGAAGCTTATGGTAATTATCTTTGCATATTGGCATGGGGAAGGGAAGCCTGGTCTGTAAGGTTTAATGGAGAAGAGAGACTTTCATCTCATAAAATAGGATTTTCTAAGCACATAACACTACTTTGGAGAAGTGGACTTAGTTGAGACACTGAATACCTTTTATTTTAGCTAAACAGAGCTTGGATTTAGCAAATGACAGTTGTAAGAGTATGGGATATCTTAATGGATGCTTTTTGAAACATTAGGTAAATCCAGTATTTTAATGCAAGCCTCAGGCATATGATGAGCAACATGACTTGGTAATGATTACGTTATTTAAATTTCAACTTTATATTTTTGCAGAGTTCTAAAGTTCCTGTTGCTTCAGACAATGGATGAGCAATCACAAGGAATGCAAGGGCAACCTGTTCCCCAGTTCCAACCACAGGTAATTTCTTCTAATGAAGGCTGGCGTGTGTGTGTGTGTGTGTGTGTGTGTGTGTGTGCACGTAGAAGTTCCTTTAAGAAATAAAATAGCAAAAAAAAAAAAAAAAAGAAAGAAAGAAAAATAAAAGAAATAAAATAGCCAAAAAATGCTAATTGTGAATTCCAAGTTTTAGTCAGAATTGTGTATATTTTTAAATAGTGTTTTAGAATACTTAGTTCTCATGTACAAACATTAAAAAAGGGGCAGCTTTAGATTTTGACTTAATTGAATGACCTGTAGGCTTTGAGAGTTAATATTAGACTTACAGAAAAAAGAACACACATGAGGCTGTGCCCAGCTTGTGGGGGTGCCTGTGTATTTGGTGCCTGTCTTTGTTTTGGCTGGCTGATCTGCCTTATCCACAACTGCCTTCCATTTTGCTACTTCTCTCATGTTCTCTGACTAGTAGTATGTTTCTCCTGTTAGGTGGTTGCTTGTTTTTTTGTAAAATAAGATGAAGTAAAAAGAATGTTTCATACAAAGCTTCCCATTAAGCTCAGTATGTAATGATATGGTTGCAGTAACAAACACCCCCATATAGGGGCAAAACCTCATTTTTGTTGTCATTCATAAAAGCCACATTTCTCAGTTTTGTGTATGAGGCATTCTGTAATATGTCTCAAATTTACTCTGCTTTTCTCAATTTTGCTTAGATACTAATTCTGAAGTTGTTTGAAGAATTGATGGATGTTCTTTCAAATGAGTTCTGTAGTCATAGTTGGGGGTCATGGGCCAACAGTTACTTTATGACTATCCTCCCTCAGAGCCTTTCTTATTCTAATGTGCATTTTAAATTTCCAAGAGGAGGACACAGGGTGTAGTGTTTTTTACCTTTATTTGACTGTGGGACCCCAGTGGGACTTTTGTTTAAGTGCATCTATTGACTTCTTCCAGAATTGGTATCTAAAACACAGTCCAGAAAATACTGCCAACACATACACTACCTTTTCTGCCTCTGCAATTTTGTTCACTTTGCACCCTCATTTGTCTCTCCAACTTTTGAAATCCTGCACATCTTTCAAGCACCACCTAAAATGCCATATCTATTGTGAAGCTTTTTTTTTTACTTTTTCGAATGTAATATCTTTTCTTGGAAACTTGATGATACACATTCTTTATATGTCTTATGGTATTTCTGACACCTTTGTGTTACTTTATGTGGACATTTTCTTATCTACCGGGTTAAACTCTCCTTGAGGAAGAGGACTTTCTCTTACTTTGGTACTGTACTTCCTCACATGGAGCAGGCCTCAACAAGAATATGTAATTGAAGCCAACCAGGGACTCGTTCAAATGATGTTTAAATTAGCCCTTTACCTAATTGAATTTTACATTGCTTTTCTTTGTGATACTTACCTGAATTCTTTGTATTCAGAAAAGAGGCCCTGTAGCTTAACGTAAGGGCAATATTTTAATTTCTTTATTTTTGAGTTTTGAATTAAATTCCAGTTCATTGATATACAGTGTCCAATATTTTAATTTCAAGATGGTTGTTTTTTAAGATCTACTGTCTATATTTTGTGTTCTGGTCATAAATTATGAGATTGTACTAAGCAACTTCTAACTATCAAATAGATATAATCACATCTTAGTGCCTATTTTACACATCTAGGCAAACACTGTTGTTTCATAGTATACTGTTTCTAGTGAAGACAGTAAAAGAAACACTTCTGAAAATTAGATGGTTCTTGTTATGATTTTGAAATCCACAGTTTGGAACAGCCTTTACTTTCAAAGAGGGGGAAAAAGCACTTTCATTTTTGCCTCCTACTGAGTCACCAACCAGGAAAGGTCGGAGTGGCAGTAGGAGGCAAAAATGAAAGTAATTGTTTTCCTATGAGACACCAGGCTGCCACACAGCATAAATTTCAAGATTATATACGTGGTTCTGCATCTCTTTTCACACTGTTCCCTTTAGTTTATGCCTCCTGCTGCTGCTCCTATGTGGGTGGACCTCTCTCCCTGTTGGAAACAGGCAAGTGTCATCCCAGGTTCTAGCTGCCTGTGGCCAGTGGGGGAAGGGAGAAGGATTTTTCCCCCTTCTCTGCATTCAGACTGATAGTGTGAGATAGTGAAAGAAAAATTACCTGACAAGAGCTTATAGGCGTTATTGCTTATTAGGTCTGTGAAAAATGTTACTGCTCCCGGTAGCGTTATTTTAAAGGGCTGGGAAAGGACAGCGTCTGCTCGGGGTTGACAACCTTCTTTTGTTTTGTTCCACACCATTGGCCTGAATAACGCGGGTGATATGGCAACATATGGTTAGCCAAGGGACTTCTTTCACTTTTGTAATGCTAATATCAGTGTGGACATAAACAGAAATCTAGGGAAGTCAGCTTTTTAAGTGTCAAATAACAATTATGCCGTTATAATGATGAGTGATGTGTATTCTTGGCATATCTTTCCTTTCCTTGTTCCAAGATGAATACTCTAACCCCAAAATGCACAATATATGGTCTAATTTTTAGTATAGGAGTTTCTTTCGTTTTTTGTTTTTTTGAAGTTTCAGATTGTGAGATTTATGTATTTTTTCAAATATGTTTTTCTATTACTGTCGTTCTCTTGAACTTAGGGAAAATTTGTCCTACCAGCTTCCATTTTTTTTCCCCTTCCATCTTTCCTTCTTTGATTCCCTCCATTAAAGCCTAGAAGGTACTGCAAGGATATTTTGACCAAATTTTTATTCTATATATTCTTATTGCTTTAGAACTCTTGTTTGTGGAACAATGGATTTGGCTTAATTTAAAAAAAAAAAGACTGTGTACAATATAGTGACGGATAAATAATAAAATGTTTGCTTTCTACTATAAGACTAATTTTGAACAAGGGAAGTTTACAACTAACATTTTGTGAGAATTTTGATTTATGGTCATCGATTGAAGAGGGCTATGGTACATTCACATTTTTATCATAAATGTAAATATAGAACAATTATCAGCATAGTTCTAGTGATTTCTGGGAGTGATTAGAAGGGGGATAAATTTTAATTATAATAATCTTCAGGGCTTAGATTATAATTATTATTTGTAAATTTGTAGATAACTAGTGTAACACTTTGGCTACCTGTGAAGGAGAGAGAGTGCCCCACATTTACAGGTAGAAAAATAGGCAGTCTTTGTTTTATAGCTTGGAAGGTATGAAAATCTTGTCTTGCTGTTTTCCAATCTAGGCAGTAAGGTAGACTGACCATTCCTTAAAGCCTCATGGCAGCCCAAACTACAATCCACTTGTGCTTTTTGCATCTCTGTGAAAGGAACATGAAGAGTTGAGATGAGGTTTACCTCATAGCATGTCAAGCTAGTAATCCAGGTGCATTGTGGGCCAGAGCGACACAGCCCCCAGTAGACTTTGTTGAGTAGATAGGATTTTTGGACATGAGAACTATATTATCTTCCTCTGTCTTTAGCTTATCTTAGAGAATTACTTTCTTTGTGAAATAAGGTCATCATTTAGCTGCTTTTGATAAATTGTTTTTGCCAAGGCAGCTATCATATAGCATCGAGTAGAGCTTCTGTTTTGGGGAATCGTTATATGTAATGTTCTCCTTTTAACAGTTTAGTTCATTGAATAACATTGATACAGGTATAGGAGAATGAGCAGCAGCTGTTTTGAGGACAGAAGACTCTTGCCATAGTTTAACGTCATGACCATGAACCTCAAGTAACCCTTAATTATATATGTCAGCAGCCATATCCTGAGTGCCTCTGCTCCCCCACCTCGTCAGTGACTACTTCTTCTTTTTTCTCCTCAGCCCCGAATACTTTCTCCCCACTCCTCTCTCAGCTAATGCCCTTGCTTCCTACTTCACTTAAAAAAACTGAAACAGTGAGAAGAGATCGCCCACAGACTCCTGCCATGGATAACCTCCTTCCAGAACCTTGTATACTCCTATGATCTGCTTTTTCTGTTATCAGATGAACTGAGCCAACTGTTCTCAAAGGCCAATGCTCCCAGGAGCCCCGGATCCCATCTCCATCCCCTGCTTATTTCAGCTTTCTCTACTGAGTCCTTCCTGTTACATACTATTGTGCTGTTATTTCTTCCATTAAACAACAAACTGAACTAAACAAACTCAAAAAACAGCCTTTGAAGTCCTTCTTCTCTCCAGCCGTTGACCTATTTCTCTGCTGCCTTTTACTGCAAAATTCCTAGAAAGATTTATTTGTAGTTTTGTCTCATTTCTCCTTTCACTCCCTGAAATGTACTCCCGATTCAGCTTTCTCCCTGACGATGCCACTGAAACTGCTCTTGCCAGGATTGTACTTCCCATGTTGTACAGTCCAGCTGTCTGTTCTCAGGCCTCATCTTCCTGACTTACCAGCTCCATTTGATAGAGTTGATCATCCTTTCTTCTTTGAAGCCTGTTCATTGCTTAATTTCCAAGAACTTTGTTTTTCTCTTGTCTTAGTGGTCCCTCATTTGCTGATTTCTCCTCACCTCCTGAACCTCTAAACAATTCACCATTCTGAGTATGATCTATATGCTGGTGACTCTCAAATTTATATCTCAATGCAGACCTCTGTCCTGAATTCTAAACTCATGTGTCCACTTGGATAATTGACATCAGATTTGCATGCCCCAAACCTAACATGTCTGAAACTGGCCTCTAAATATTCCTCCTAAAACTGTTCTATCTACAGTCTTCTCTCTCTTGCTCTCTCTTTTTTAAGATTTTATTTATTTGAAAGAGAGCGAGCACAAGCAAGGGGGAGAGGGAGAAGCAGGCTCCCTGCTGATGAAGGAGCCAGACGTGGGGCTCGATCCCAAGACCCCAGGATCGTGACCTGAGCCGAAGGCAAATGCTTAATCAACTGAGCCACCTAGGTGCCCGGCTACAGTCTTCTCTGTCACAATTAGTGGGAGGTCCATGTTTTCATTTGCTAGGCTAAAATTTTTAGAGACATTCCTGACTCCCCATCCCTGTCATCTAATATCGAATCTGTAATAGATTCCATAGCTTATTGTGATAGCCTCCCACTTGGTCTCTGCTTCCACCCTTGTCTCTCTTCACTCTACTCTCAACACAGAAGCCATGATAAAATTTTACAAAATTTAAATATAAAATATAACATTATAGTCAGACGTCTGTGTAAAACCTTCTAGTAGTTTCTCATAAGCTTGCTCACTCATGTTCAACTATATATTTAAATATCACATACTTTGATCATTCAATGAAAATTGAAATTTCACTCCAACACAGTATGTCTTTGCTGCCATATTTTTTTCTCCATAGAATGTATCACCTTAGCACTCTTTATTTTGTTCATTGTCATTGTTCTGCTAGAGTATAAACTTTATCCCTAGTCCCTAGAATAGTACCCAAGTACACAGTAGACATTCAGTAAGTATTTGTTGAATGAATACAAACTTGGTGTGAAATCGATCAATTCTCTTTCTAAGCATCACCTTTTCGAATATGAGTATTAAAATATACAAATATCTACAGAATTTCTCTTTCACTGTACAAGTAACTACCTACATCCCTCATTTCTTACTGCACTTTTTTTCCCCACTTCTTTGTTTTTAACTGGAATGTACCTCTTTCCCCCAAGGACACTTTTTTCCCCCTTAACCCTCCCAAGTAGAGGCTACTTGTTCTCTAATAGTCATAAACCATAAAGATCAGGAGGAAGCAACAGCAGCCTTCTCCATCCGCAGTACCTCTTTCTGATCACTACTTCTTTCTCTTGGGGGTAGAAGGGGGTGAAACCTGCTGTACTGAGGCTTCTGCTTCCCACCTTTCTGATAGCTGTTATCTTCTACCCTCCTCATCACTCCTCACATTAGGTGAAAACTTGACCACCTGGCTCACTGTCTTGCCACCTTCATCCTGCTTTTGTCTGGGTTAGTGGTATGGCTGTTACTATTGGTACCTACTGATTATTGAATTCTTATAATACACCTACCTTGTGCTAAACATTTTGAATACATTGCCTCATTTATTTCTAACAAATAACATACAGAGTATTATTTTTCACAGTTTACAAAGAGACTGGGATTTGACCCAGGGTTGTCTGACTCCAAGCCAGTGATTCTTTCGTTTTCACAGAGAAAACTCCTCATATATTTCCTGGCCAGTTTGATCTTACTCACCATGACCCTTGAATTTTTTTTTTTTAAAGATTTTATTTATTTATTTGACAGAGAGAGAGATCACAAGTAGGCAGAGAGGCAGGCAGAGAGAGAGGGGGAAGCAGGCTCCCCGCTGAGCAGAGAGCCCGATGCGGGGCTCGATCCCAGGACCCTGGGACCATGACCTGAGCCGAAAGCAGAGGCTTTAACCCACTGAGCCACCCAGGTGTCCCGACCCTTGATATTTTTATAGGTACCTCAAGTTCTTAGTCTTCAAGATGAAATTTATTATATTTTGCCCAAGATTGCCTTTTTGCTTGTGATTATTACCACCATCCATCTGGTTGCCTGAACTACAAACAAGGGAATCTCATATCTTATGTTTAGGTGATTTCCATGTTTTCTTGATTTTATTTCCTAAAAAGCTATCAGATCTGCTAATTTTCTGCATCCTGGCTTTGCTACTCTAGTTAAGATTATTGTCACCTTTTGCTTGGATTATTGCAGGAACTTTGTGTAACTGAGTTCTTTACTTTTCATTTAACCATTTCTAGTCCATTTTTTACATTGTAGCATGAATTATCCTTTTAAAGTGTACATTTCATTAGCTCATGCTCCTTTTAAAGGGCTGCTTTTTTATTGCTCTTAGGGTGAATTCTGCATTTCTTTATATGACTTAGAAGGTCTTGCATCATCTGGTCTTCTTTTATTTCTCCAACTACATTTTGTGTCATTTCTTATTTTGGACTCAGATTCAGTCATGTCTTGCTTATACTATGCTATTTTTCATCTTCAAGTCTAAGGTAGCAAGGTAATGGTATTCAAGGATATTTAGTCACTAATGTAATGAGCATAAAAGCTCATTATAATGTTATATAAACTACATTTCATGATAGAGATACTAGGGAAAATGTTATAGTTATGGAAGTATATAATTTGGAAGACAACGTAAAGATTACTCTCAGAAAAAATAATGATTATTGGGTAGTTCCTTATACTCATATGGTTCCAATAAATTATACTTTGAAAAGATATATGCATTCCTATGTTTATTGCATTATTTATAATAGCCAAGGTATTAAAACAATCCAAGTGTTCACTGATAGGTGAATTGATAAAGAAGATACGTTGTGAACTTGCCATTGATGACAATGTGAATGGACTTATAGGATATTATGTTAAATGAAATAAGTTCAATAGAGAAAGAAAAAAACCACATGATTTCACTTATATGTAGAATCTGAAAAACAGAACAAATGAACAAACAAGTAAAAAAACCAAACAAACCAGACTCTTAAAAACAAAGAACAAAATGGTGGTTGCCAGAGGAGAAGTGGGTGAGGGGATGGACTAAGTAGGTGAAGGGACTAAGAGGTACAAATTTCTAGTTATGTAAAATAAGTAAGTCACAAAGATGAAAAGTACAGAATAGGGAATATAGCCAATAATATTGTAATAATTTATGGTGACAGATGGTGACTATATTTACCATGGTGAACCTTGAGTGACCTATAGAATTGTTGAATTAATATGTTATAAACCTGAAACTAATATAACATTGTACATCAATTTTACTTCAATTAAGAAAAATAATATACTGTATCAGCAGTGCAGTGTTCACTTTTGTGGATCATATTTTATGTCAATGATAGTAGATAATGGCTACTCAGTAATGTTTGTTGGATGAATGAATTAATCTCTAAATAAATTAATCTCTAAAGGCCTACCTCAAGAAGCTAGTAAAATCTCAAACAACCTAACCTTACATCTAAAGGAGCTAGAAAAAGAAGAACAAACAAAACCCAAATCCAGCAGAAGGAAGGAAATAATAAAGAAATGATATAGAAACTAAAAAAATAGTAGAATAGATCAGTGAAACCAGGAGCTGTTTCTTCGAAAAGATCAACAAAACTGATAAACCTCTAGCCAGATTCATTAAAAAAAATAATAATAAAATAAGGAAAGCAAAAAAGAGAGGACTCAAAATCAAGAATGAAAGAAGAGAAATAACAGTGCAGAAATACAAAGGATTATAAGAAAAAATTATGAAAAATTATATGCCAACAAACTGGACAATCTAGAAGAAATGGATAAATTCCTAGAATGTATAACTTATCAAAACTTGACAAGAAGAAATAGAAAATTTAAACAGATCAATCACTAGCAACGAAATTGAATTAGTAATCAAAAACTCATAACAAACAAAAGTCCAGGACCAAAGAGCTTTACCAGTGAATTCTACCAGACATTTAAAGAAGAGTCATAACTATTCTTCTCAAATTATTCCAAAAAATAAAAGAGAAAGGAAAACTTCTAAATTCATTCTATGAGGCCAGCATTACCCTGATTTCAAAACAACATAAAGACACAACAAAAAAAGAGAGCTACAGGCCAATATTTATGATGAACATAGATGCAGAATTCTTCAACAAAATATTAGCAAACCAAATTTAACAATACATTAAAAAAAAAAATCATTCACCATGATCAAGTGGGATTTATTCCTGGGATGCAAGTTGAATATTTGCAAATCAATCAGTGTGATACATCACATCAATAAGAGAAAGGATAAAAACTGTATGATCATTTCAGTAGATGCAGAGAAAGCATCATGCTCATTGATGAAAAACAGTTTTCCCTTGAGGTCAGGAACAAGACAAGTATGTCCACTCTCACCATTTTTATTCAGAGTTGTACTGAAGTCATAACCATAGCAATCAGACGAGAGAAAGGAAGTTAAGGCATCCAAATTGGTAAGGAAGAAGTAAAACTTTGACTTTTTGCAGATGACATGATACCACATATAGAAAACCCTAAAGACTCCACCAAAAAACCATTAGAACTGATAAATGAATTCAGTGAGGTCACAGGATACAAAATCTATATACAGAAATCTGTTGCATTTCTGTACACTAATAATGAGGCAGCAGAGAGAGATATTAAGGAAACAAACCTACTTACAGTTGCACCAAAAATAATAAGATACCTAGGAATAATCTTAACCAAACAGGTGAAAGATCTATACTCTGAAAACTATTAAACATTGATAAAAGAAATTGAAGACAACACAAAGAAATAGAAAGACATTCCATGCTCATGGATTGGAAGAACGAATATTGTTAAAATGTCTATACTACATCTACAGATTTAATCCAATCCCTATCAAAATACCAACAGCATTTTTCACAGAAGTAGAACAAACAATCCCAAAATTTGTATGAACCACAAGAGACCTCAAATGTCCAGAGGAATCTTGAAAAAGAACAAAACTGGAGGTATCACAATTCCAGACTTCAAATTATATTACAAATCTATAGTAATAAAAACAGTATGGTACTGGCACAAAAATAGACACATAGATCAAAGGAAAAGAATAGAAAAACCAGAAATAACCCCCCAATTATATCATCAATTAATATTTGACGAAGGAGGCAAGAACATGCAATGGGAAAAAGACAGTCTCTTCAACAGATGGCATTGGGAAAACTGGACACCAACATGCAAAAGAATGAAACTGGGCCACTTTCTTACACCATACACAAAAATAAACTAAAATGGATTAAGGGCCTTAATATGAGGCCTGAAGCTTTTACAGACCTAGGAGAGAGCACAGGCAGTAATTTCTGTGACATTAGGTATAGCAACATTTTTCTAGTTATGTCTCCTGAGGAAGGGGAAACAAAAGCAAAAATAAACTATTGGGATTACATCAAAATAAAAAGCTGCACAGCAAAGGAAACAACCAACAAAACCAAAAGACAACCTACTTGAATGGGAAACAGATATTTGCAAATGACATATCTGATAAAGAGTTAGTATTGAAAATATATAAAGAACGTATACAACTCACCCATACCCGAAGGATACAAAAAGACCCCAAAAAACTAATTCAATTAAAAAAATGGGCAGAAGACATGAACAGACATTTCTCCAAAGAAGACATACAGATGGCCAACAGACACATGAAAAGATACTCAACATCATGCATCATTAGGGAAATGTGAATTAAAACCACAATGAGATATCACCTCACACCTCTCAGAATGGTGAAAATCAAAATCATAAGAAACAACAAGAGTTGGCAAGAGCGTGGAGAAATAGGAACCCTCTTGCACTGTTGGTGGGAATGCAAACTGGTGTTGCCACTATGGAAGCCAGTACGGAAGTTCCTCAAAAAATTAAAAATAGAATTACCCCACGATCCAGTAATCACACTATTTAACCAAAGGATACAAAAACACTAATTTAAAGGGAGTCATTCACCCCTATGTTTATTTTGGCATTATTTACAATAACCAACTTATGGAAGCAACCTAAGTGTGCGTTGATGGATGAATGGTTAAAGAAGAGGTAATATATATGTACAATGGAATATTATTCAGCCATAAAAAGAATGAAATCCTGCTATTTGCAACAACATGGATGGATTCAGAAAGTATAATGCTGAGTGAAGTAAGAGAAAGACAAATACCGTAGGATTTCAATCATATGTGGTTTTTAAAAAACAAAACAAAGGGGGAAAAAAAGACAAACCAAGAAACAGATTCTTAACTATAAGAGAACAAAAACAGGTGGTTATCAGAGGGGAGGCATAGGGGGACGGATGAAATAGGTGAAGGGGGATTAAGAGTAATTTACCTTGATGAGCACTGAGTAATATATGGAATTGTTGAATCACTGTTTTGTACATCTGAAATGAATATAATATTGTATGTTAAGTACACTGGAATCAAAATTTTAAAAAATTGTCATTACATTTA
The DNA here is from genome assembly GCA_028534135.1 of Potos flavus. Lineage (NCBI taxonomy): Eukaryota > Metazoa > Chordata > Mammalia > Carnivora > Procyonidae > Potos > Potos flavus. The sequence goes on from CM052893.1 coordinate 31,655,837, forward strand.
GGATATCTTTATATTTTGTCTTCCTTTATATCATTACTTTGAGATTATGACTTTTTCATGTGACTATTGTTATGTTTCAAACAGCTTTCTCACTAAGTGTTCATAAAGCGAATATTTCTTATATTTAGAAATTTTGATAAGTACCTCTTTTATCAACCACATTTATATAGAATAAATTTAATTGTGCATCATTTCTTTTTCTTTCTTGACTGGATCTCATTAAGTATAGATCAGGGGGATGTAGATCAAGGGAGAACAAGGGAATGGAGGAGGAGCTTCTAAGAGAGTTATGATAGGTTGTCCAATGGGGGATATCTGGAATCAACACTAACTTACAGAACCAATAAATGGGTGAGATTGAACAGTGAATTAGATTTCCCATAGTGAATGAGTAAAGTGAGAAGAGAAGGCCAAGGATAGTACCCTGTGGAACACACCAGCATTTATCTGTAGAGTTTCTGGAAGGAAACAGAAGGACTGGCTGTGTAATGCGGTGGTTTGAGAACATGAGCTCTGAAGACAGATTGTCGAGGATGAATTCTCAGATCTCCCACTTTCTAGCTATGTGATAGAAAGCAAGTTATTTAACATCTGTAAAACGTAGTTATCAATAAGTGAGAAGAATAATATTTTTTACTTCATAGAGTTGATAGGGAGCTTTCTTTTAATATGGTGCTTAGCACATAGCACTCATTAGTTGATGGTGATGATGACCATGTCAACCATGACTATGGTAGTGACAGCTTTCTGCCAGTAATTACTCGGCCCACAGATTTCTCTACTCATTGATAGTTTGTATGTCACATATAATCTTTATTACATTTTTATTGCCTATGTTCTGCCCAAACTGCCTCTCCTTTCACCTTGTTCATCCCAGTAAATGGCATCAAGATCCTTCTGTGTGCTCAAGCAAAAAATCTATGACTTATCCTTCATTTCTCTCTGTCCCTCACTTCTCATATTCAATTCATCATCCGTTCCTTTGACTCTATGTCAAGATTATATCCTGATTCCAGCTGCTGTCATATCTCACTATAATTCCCAGGTCAAGTCCATTACCTATGTCCAGACCTCCAGCTTCCACTCTGACTTTACTCATCCTCCTCTCCAGTTCCTTTTCCACGCAGCACTGTGAGTTACCTTTGTAAAAGGTATAGTAGATCAGAGCACAGTGCTTCCCATGTAAACCTCAAACTCTTTACTCTAGCCATCAGAGCGCTATGTAATTTTGTCAGTACTTACCTCTTGAGCCTTATTCCTTACCATTGTCCCCCTTGACAGCCACACTGTCCTTTTCACACCATCATTCTAGAGACATTTTATCCAGCTGTTCTTTCTGCTGCTTCCTTTCCTTGAGGTCTTTTAGTTACAATGTAAATGTCACTTCCTCAGTAAGGTCATCCCTGAATTACCCAATCTAAAATAACCATCTACTCATTTTCCCTTATGTCACCCTATTATGTTTCTCTGCATAGTACTTAAGAATGTGGAATAAATATTAGATACTATTATGTATATGTTTACTTTCTTTTCATTGTTTTTGTATTATGTATTCATTTGTTTATATCCCCTCCCCTGTTAATTCTTGTGAATTAAAATTCATTTATGAATGAATAAACTTTAGAAAATCTCTTCCCTCTATTTTTCCCTATCTTTATCTCTGTATTCTCTCAGTAAGAGATTTTCCTTGCCATATTTAATTTTTCCAGGTATAGCTGGTGGTGCTCATGGGAGGAGTGGGAGAGATGGGAGTAGCTTTGTCATTAATCAACTATTCTGCTCATGATAAGGTGGGAAAGCTAGTATTTTTGGTTACATAATTTAGATATAGTAATTATTATGCTAGGTAGTATAACTAATGATGATTAAATGATACAAATACTAGGGTCTTATAATGTTTAACTAGGTAATTAGTTATATTTGGTCCCTCATTTTTCTTTTGCTATAATGAATTCCCTCCTTTGGTAAAAAGCCAGTAGTAATGATTAATGGCATATTGTTCAAACTGGTGCAAATCTCCAACACTTAGTATCTTTAGGAATTGGTTACCTTTGAAATAGTTCAAGAAATTCTAGGGAGGTAATTGTTCAAACGTGAAAAAGCATGGATCATTAGACTTTGTTGGTCCATGTGGTGTTTTTTTGTGTTGTTGTTCTGTTTTTTTTTGGTTTCCAGTGAGGTTTGTAGAAAGTTTGTAGAAAATAATATTTGACAGAGTTGTGTTAAATATTGTTAAAAGGCTATTCTAGCTGGTGATGAGTAATACCATTTTCAAGACCAGAGCATGAACTTTATTGCTAAGTAAAGTTGAAGGGCGTTTTGAAGTTTGTTACTCTTAAATTTTGGAGAAATCCAATAACATTAATATAAAATATAAAGCAGTTTATTAACTTGCATAATTGGTAATATGAAAACCACCAGTAAGAGATAAAGTTGCAATAACAATGAAAACCTTATTAATGATGTTAAATATTGTAATTAATACTGGCTTGTATATTAGACCATTGATAACAATACCACTAGGAATTATCAGGATATAATTTTCTCCCTGGGGAGTTTATTGAGTCCATGCTGTGACTCTTCTAATTTCCCGAGAGAGAATTGTCATCATAATGTTATCCTGAATTATCTTATTGCTCATTAAGTGTCCTTGCCTTCAAATTTAAAGCAAATTAAAGAAATTAATTTAGTCCTAGGAAATCATTATTTAAAGAGTCTGCACCTGTGAGACTAAGAACCAGTGGCACAACAGAATGAATTTCATTTTAAAAAGAAAAGTTTTATATGAAGGAAGCAGTAAGCACAGCCTGACATGAAGAAGTTAATCCCAATTAGTTAGCAAGATCTGGTGTTACATGATTAGGGTGCATTCAGATCAACAAGAGATGCATTAATAAGAAACCAGAACATTGAAGGTGTTATATAAAGCTTCATTCACTCTAGGGTTTGATTTCTTAGTTGTTATCTATAATTTTGAATATTTACTTTATGTTTCTGATATTTCAGGATACTTTTATAATATAACCTGTTAGTCTGTTAGATCCAGGAATGTTATGAGGCTAAACATAATAATTTACCACAAAAATGTAGATAAATGTTTCCAAGAACAGTTTTAATTAGACCCTTTAAGTCAAGAGTTATGGGTGTCTTATGGTTAGTAATTATGAGAAAAGTAATATTGAGAAACAACTTATATAGGCTTATAGTTATGTTATCCATGTTAATTAGTTATGTTTTAAGACTTCTTCCAAAAATTAATCTGTTTGAAAATACTTCTGTGGGATATGTAGTCTTTATTTCAGTAATTCTAGAAGATGCTGTATACTGAATTAGCCATGCCCTTTCTCAGTTTTCTTTTGTCATGAAGCCAGGCAGTTTCAAACTCGTAGGGTTTATGGGCTTTGAACCAGTTATTCTCCTCTTTAACGTGCCTGCCGTTTTAAATTTCATTTTAAGCATGTTCTAACCAGATAACCAAATTGCAAACATGGTGGTTTTTTTGTACTAAATGCCCTCCTCACAATAATTGTTAAAAGGACATTGGGCAGAATAACTGTAGTTGGATCCACTGTATTGTCACCTAAGTAGCCTCATATCCAAGGGGTTAGGCTAGCTTCATTTGTGAATCAGGAAGATAATCCACATGATAAATGAGGTATCCCAGTTGGAAGGCAGAGCCCAGGGTTGGGTGATACTAAGAACTCCTAGTAAGTGTGCTCTTGGCATTGGGAAGTCTAGCAACAGAAACAAACGAGAGGACATTAAAGGAGGCTTTTCAAACACAAGAGCCCTGTTAGGAGAGTGAGTTGGTGGAACATTGTCACTGCTGGTACTCTTGGGGAAGGGAAAGTCTTCTTTGATATTGAGTATGTGCTCTCTGCTTGGCTCTGTCCTAGGTACTTTATAATCATAATCTCACTCAGACACAATTCTTTGGGTAGGCTTACCCCTATTTTACAGAAGT
>CM052893.1:31664800-31691359 GCA_028534135.1 Potos flavus
TTGAATAGAATACATGTTTGTAGGCTTGTCATAGGTATCACCTACTTATGTGAAAACAGTCAATGATTGTGTGAATATTGTGTGATTGAAAACTTACTCTGACTTTTTTAATTACAGAAGGCTTTACGACCGGATATGGGCTATAATACATTAGCCAACTTTCGAATAGAAAAGAAAATTGGTCGCGGGCAATTTAGTGAAGTTTATAGAGCAGCCTGTCTCTTGGATGGAGTACCAGTAGCTTTAAAAAAAGTGCAGGTAAGATGATTTTAATTATGTAAATCAATGTAAAATTATACTATATGAATAATAAATAGAGGAAAGTATGTCCTGAATGATTAGATAATGACAGTCTTAAGTTGAGAATGCTAGAAAGGAATAAAAATTATACTTTAAAAGCTTGACTTGAGTGTAGTACACAGTGGAAATTAATTTTTAATTTTAATATTACTTCTAGGCTTTAAAAATTTACCTGGTTTTGTTCACCCAGATTTAGTAGTGACTGGCATGATCCCAGAAAAGCTTTTACAACTCTAGATTTTAAGAGGCAGATTTGAGTTCTTACCACTTACTCCTAACTGGACAGGTGACTCCCAGCTGCAGCTATAGGCCTCACAGTAGGAAAATAGACTTTACAAAATGTATTGCCTAGAGTTAGTAAGTGGCCGTCAAGATTAGGGTGGGTTATTAAATTAAAGTGGAGAACCACACTGGCAATAAATGAAGGAACAATGAAGTTAACTTTATTTATTGGAAAATTTAAAAAAGAATGAAGTGGAATGATTAAATCAGCGGATTGATGACCTGTTTGAAATTTCCATCTGGTATTTGTATCATTCTAGAATCAACTTTGCTCTCCAATCCTGACTTTTCTTTGTTTCCCTCAGATTCATTTATCTTGTTCTAGATCCTCTTAACCAAGTCCTGCCATAACCCTAGTGGGCTAGTCCCACTGAGCTACCCTGCAGTGTACTTGCCAGAGCCCTGGAAGTTTCATTTGCCCCAACGAGTCTAGAAAGTCTAATTTCACTTGCCCGCTGGTCTAGAAAGTACTTGTTTTTGTGTCTCAGAGTATGTTTGACATCACACAGTTTTGCTTCCCATTTTTCAGATAAGGTAGTTATTGTTCACACCTGCCCACAGACTTCCTATTTTACTCTGCAACCCTGATATCTTTTCTCTGTAGTGACCTGTGAGACCAAAGTTTCCTCAGTTTTGTGTGTGTGTGTGTGTGTGTGTGTGTGTGTGTGTGTGTGACTTCTAAAAGATGAGTGTACTTGCAGTAGCCATTACAGAGATGAACAGTTTTCCCTTATCTTTTTAAGGAAATATTAAATGTTTCTAGAAGACGTTATGTGGCATATATGATATGAGGAATAATAGAAATGCCCTCGTATCCACCACCCAGCTTAAGAAATAAAACATTAAAAATTTTTTTTTCATCTATATCTGCCACCCCTTCCCTTAGAGGTAACCATGTCAGGAATTCTGTGTTTAACATTCCTTTGCTTTTTATTATAGTTTTCCCCACATCTGTATAAATTTCTAAATAGATCTGTTGTTTGCTTTGCATTTTTGGAGCTTTACATCAGCGTCACGTGTTGGTGCATACAGCTCTACATTAACCTTTTCACTGCTGTACCGTATGCCATTGCTCTTGTTATGTGTTGCTTGCTGTTTGGAATGTTTATAAGTTGTTTACTATGGTGAACAGTACTGCCGTGCTAGGCTTCCATGTCTTGCAAGCATCTTATGTGACATGCAAGCATTTCTCTTTTGTCTGGGCCTAAGAATGGAGATGGTGAGCCACAGGGGATGCGCATGGTTGGTTCTACAGGTTAATAACAAGTTATTTTCCGTAGTTGCACCGGTTGACTTTCTCACGGGCAGCGTGTAAGAGTAGCTGTCTTCTCTCGTTTAATGTGCCACTTATAGCTTAAGAAAACATAATATAGAATGCAGATATTAATGTCCATGAAGCAGATGACTTTTGGAAGGACGATTCCCTTATAAAAAAACTCTGATCCATTTTTTAAATGTATTTATGAAATTTCTACTATGCATTACTAGGCAACGAGGGGAAATAAAAAGGAAGCTAGTCATATTATTCCTGCGTTCCAGAGGAAAAAGAGTCTTTGTAGAACAATTAAATGTTAAGCCTTGTGGCATGGATCCCTGATTTAAATAGGAGTTTAGAGAATGGAGATGTCAGTTTGAGCCGTTGGTGGAATCGGAACATAGGCCAGGCTCTCAGTGTGAGACCAGCTTCTGGAGAGCACTGAAACCAGGAACAGGAATCTGAAGAATAGGAAAGTAAGGATTCACTATGGATCCTCAAGTAGTGTAATAATCTTTAAAATTCATTCATTTAAAAGGAAAATTACAAACCAAGTGCACAGAATGGACTGGAAAGAAGTCAGCTGCTTATTTGCTGCAGGTAGCGAGTGCCAGAGGATAGATGGACTGAGAAATTACCCGGAGGTCTCGAGGCTTCTCAGCTTCCTTCTCCACCTTCCAACTGATTCTGGGTGTAGAGAGAGAGATAGGGCTCCATTCCGTCTGTACTTTCTTCCTTTTGATTGGAAATTTGAAAGGACATGAGTTAATTTGGGCATTCATATTTCCATTCAGTATTAGATGCGCCTCTAACTGCTCCCATTTTGCACCGTGATAAACCTCAGACAGCTATCTCCTGCTGTGTGGAATCCGTTTGTCCTCTTGGATTAGACTGTTCTCTGCTTTTTTTTTTAAAGATTTTATTTATTTATTTGTCAGAGAGAGAAAGAGCACAAGCAGGCAGAGTGGCAGGCAGAGGCAGAGGGAGAAGCAGGCTCCCCGCTGAGCAAGGAGCCCAATGTGGGACTCGATCCCACGACCCTGGGATCTGACCTGAGCCGAAGGCAGACGCTTAACCGACTGAGCCACCCAGGCGTCCCTGTTCTTCTCTGCTTTATAAAGTGTTAACGTTGGGGCATCTTACAGTTTAAACATAACTTCTTTATAGAGGAGAGAGATGCTTTTGTAAAGATATTCGTAGCTTATTTAATTAGGGAATGGTGTCTTAAACCTTTGTGAGGAGAAATGTGTTTGCATTTTAGATATGGTATTGATTTTTGTGATGTATTACACTTGTGCTGAACAATGAGTCCTGTGCTTCTTCCTTAAAAAAAATCTCTGTAGCTTAAAATGAAAATGTTTAAAAATATTGTTAACCGGACTATCTTTCTTTCTGAAGAATCTTAGCCCTTCTTCAAAAAATTCATAAAGAATCAAATATTGGACTTACTCCTGCATCTTGTTACTTGTCTGAAGATCTGTATTACTGTTCCCAGCTCTTCTAGAATCTTTCCTGAATACTGTGCTTGGGTTCATAGGCTGAAATGCTGCTTTTACAATTCACTTGTCTGCTTACATATCATTAAGGAGACACGTTAGAATTACCATCCAGATTCCTCAGCTTAGTTTTCAAGGCATTTCTTTACTTTCTCCCACGCTATCAAGTTTCACTTTCTCAACAGTGTCCTAAGCTCTGGTGACTTTCCTATAGGTTTGCCTGTTACCCGTGTGTGGAAAGAAGAGTGTGTGTCCTGAATGCCTGATCTCATAAAGAGATCTGAGAGCCTCCAGTTTATGGCAACATTAACCAATCTTTTCGAAAATGTACCCACGTCCCATCATGATTCGTTCACCAAAATTAAGATGGTGCCTTAGCTGATGTGACATTTTTTGAAATTCCATGAACCGCCTTTGCTTCTGTCTCCCTGTTTCCCTTCTTTGACACTTACTTCCCTTCTTACTGCTCACTCATTCCACCTCGTGTTAATATATGGATCAACTCCTGTCCAGTGGTCAGTGTGGAAGGCTTTGGGAATACTAAGATAGACAAATAAGAGGACTCATGGGACTCCCAATAGAAGTGCAACAGAGAGACGTCTGAAATCACAGGATAGGCACTGTAATGAGAGCCTCCAGGAACATGGGTGAAGGGGAGCTTGGGATGAGTCTTCACAGAGGATGTGACCTGGGTCTCAGAAGCTCAGTTCTTTGTGTTGGAAGACTGTCAAAGAATTGTTTTGATCTGGTACATGTCATCTCTATTTTATTATGCTTAGTTCATTGATTAGAGCTATGTAATTGGAATTGATTTTTATTTTATCAATCTTATGGTACTATGTGAATTTTGGGTCTCGCTGTGTCTCAGTCCTTTGATCTTTGTTACCCTAAATTTCTGATAGTAGGTGAAATATTTTGAACTTTAGTTCTCTTTGCCTAGTCTTAAGTTATATGTCCAGATAACACTGTTTTCCTATGGGACATTCATTGTCAGAGATATTTATTAGAATGGAAAGTACTGTTGTATAGTATTAACAAAGATAAGTTACTAATGTATTTTGTTCAAATTCACCCTTTTGATACACAGGTTATCGCAAAACAACTTTCTGAAGAAACAAGTATTCTTTGATGTTTATTGCTTTACTTATATTTGATTATTATAATAAAACACTCGTCAAGAAAATCACTCTTTAAAGTATATTGAGTTTAACTTGCTTTTTTTTACATCTGTTGATTTTAGTTTCTAGCTTCTGCATGTATTCATGTATTAGAAATTGGGATTGCATGTATTTAGAAATTTGTGAGCAATGATAGCTTCTTCAGTAATGCATACAGATTAGAATACATTCATAATCTCTACAACTATATATCCAGTCTGTATTTCAGTGTTCACTGTGCTTACTGAATTCATCCTGCAATTTTTATCAGCTTCATTATTTGATCTCTGTAGATTTCCTTTGAACCTTACAATAGTTATTTGGACAAATGAAAAGTAGGAAGCATTTGTAAGAATAATCTATACATTATATATTTTTTTAAATTGGGGAATAATTTAGTAATTGATGTTAGTTTAGTTGTTAAGGAGACACAGGTTTTATCTTAAAAATGAAAGCTTCTTAATTTTATTTATTGTACTTGTAATTTTATTTAAGGCATTTCTTAGGCATATAAGAAATGAGAAAATTTTTAGTTTTATTGAAGGTTTAGAGAATAGGGCATTTTAGTTAACATTTTAGGGTTATAATGAATTACTCACATGGCATAAATAGATTATCAACATTAAAATATTTAAATGAGACAATGGGTGTCAATGAAACAATTTAGTCCTTTGTCCTTTTTTTTTTTAAGATTTTGTTTATTTATTTGACAGAGAGAAAGAGATCACAAGTAGGCAGAGAGGCAGGCAGAGGGAGAGTGGGGAAGCAGGCTCCCTGCTGAGCAGAGAGCACAATGCAGGCTGGATCCCAGGATCCTGGGATCGTGACTTGTGACCTGAGCCGCAGGCAGAGACTTAACCCACAGAGCCACTCAGGCACCCCTCTTTTGTCCTTTTTTGATGTTTCACATTGTTTTTTTTCTTTAGCATCTTATGGTGCCTTAGGGCTTTTATTATGCTAGTATAAGTTTTGATTGTATGGGTTCGTAAACGCTTCTAGTGGCCAAGCCCAGTGAATAAATATAGTTGAAGTAACTTTTTATTTATAACTGTTGAAGAGTTTTGATATGCTCATTTAATATTTACTGAGGACCTACTATGTGGCAGATACTGTACTCGACACTGAGATACAACAATTGAGTTCAACATTTTTGGTGGGGGATATAGACAATAAGTCAAATAATTATAGCCAAGAAGGAAGTGACTGTCATGTGACAGGAGAGAAAAATTAGGTGGGGGGAAAGGAGGGCTTTTTGATAGAGTATTTAGCAAACGCTTCTCTGCGGATGTGAAATTTAAGCTGAAGTAGGTAAGGAATCAGCCATCTGAACAGCAGGAAGCAGAGGATTCCAGGTATAGAGAACAGCCTTGAACAATAGGATTGACTTAGAATATACTAAAAACACATCGCCATGACCCCCATATATGGAGTGAGGAAGAGAAGTAACATGGGGTTACAGAGCATGGCAGGAACCAGAATTTGAGTGTTTTGTTTGTGACCCATGAAGAGAGGTCTATGTATTCTTTATGTGTTATATGTTGTTGTAAGGGTAATGTATAGCCATTGGAGGAGCTTAAGCAGGTGATGATAAAATCTGGTATATTTTTTAAAGATTGCACAGACTGTTGTGTAGAACATGGATTCATCCTCTTCAGTACACAGCGATAATAAGGCCAAATATTATTAATTGAAAAATATTTAGCTATTAAATAATTAATATTATTGGCAATATAAACAAAAATTACAAAATAAGAGATTTCTAAAACATTGTAAACATTAAAGCTATAAGAATATATAAAAGCAAATAGAGTCATATGATAGTTTTCATGTAGAAGGCAGGTTTTAAGAGGTAGTACGTTTGACCTTTTTTCCACAAATAGTTCTTTAGTTCTTGTTCTTCAAATGAGTCTTGCTTTTCCTCTGACATTTACTCTTCCCTCACAACTGTCACCAATGTCATGTGCTTCTCTTTCTTGACTTGGGACACAGTGGAATCATCTTCATTAGGGCTTGCTTTCCCTGCCACTTCAGACCACATTCTATACTCAACCATCAGTCATTCCTCCATCTTTGAAACTAGTGTCATCCACTTAAATGTTTTTTTCCCATCTTTGTCGCTTGTCTGCTAGTCTGAAGTACTTTTTCTTTCTTTCTTTTTTTAATGTTTTCAGCCCCTTGCACTCATTTTTTTCTCCGCCTGTTGCTTGATACCATGTTGACTGTGTTGAGCCCAGGCATCATAGTTTCTCAACATGCCTCACTCCATGACGCTCAGTCACCTCTCCAGTCCATTGTCAGGGCGTACCCTACACGTTACTGATTCTACCTCATACTCTCAAAATTCCCTAATTAAATTCCCAATTCTCTCCCATTCCCTCTTTCCAGTAAAACTTGTTCTTTGACCTCATCTTGATTACTGGATACACTATTCCATATTCTCCAGGCCTCTTATTTAAGGTCTGATTTCAGTTATTCACTTCCGTGGACCTTTGTCAGCGATTTGAGCAATGCAGATGCCCCTACTTTAGAATCTCTCCCTGTGTTGCTAATTCCCAGTCATAGTTAATCTCCACCGTGTATTTCTTCATTTCTCTATTTACGTGTAATCATTGTTTCGTGTCCCATAGCGCAGAAGAGTTAAGGGCATGTCTTGGAGTTCTTGTTGTTGTTTGCTTGGACATGCACTCTCTTACACTTCCCACTTGCGTATATTTTAATCACAGTATAAGAAGAACCCCAAATCAGCAGATACATGATTATAATGTCCACAGTGGAAATTAACAACTACTGCCGTGAAGCCTCAGCCTCTACCCGAATGCATTCACGTTCAGTAGGGAATGCTGCCTCCTGTTTGACAGAAACAGTCTTTGCGTCTATTGTGTTTTCACGATCACATAGCTGTTCTGATTCTTCTTCTGCTAACTCTACCTGCGCTCTGGAAGGAATTTTTCTTTCCTGTTTTCCTTTGAGACATTTTCACCAGTTGCCCCGTTTCTCCCACATCAGCCTCGCATCTCTGTCTGTAATGTCATTATCTGACGTTCTCACTGACACCACTCTACAACCTGTTGCTTCAGCAACTGCCTGTAGCTTCTTTTTTTTTATTTTAAGATTTTATTTATTTATTTGACAGAGAGAGACACAGCGAGAGAGGAAACACAAGCAGAGGGAGCGGGAGAGGGAGAAGCAGGCTCCCCGCCAAGCGGAGAGCCCGATGTGGGGCTCGATCCGAGGACCCTGGGTTTATGACCTAAGCCTTTAGGACCCCTGAAGGCAGCCGCTTAACAACCAGGCCACCCAGGCACCCCCTGCCTGTAGCTTCTTAAAACTTGCTTCTTGTGTTTTCTGGGATTCCATGCTCTTGATTCTCCTCCCTCTCTGGTATCCCTCTTCTGTCGCCTTCAGTCCCTTCTCTTCCATCCCCTTCAATTGATTCTCTTTTTGGGTCATGTCTTAATGTTTTAACAATTTTGGATCTTTTGCTTCTCCTCTAGCCACATTCTCACTCACAGCTTTCAATGTACCTCCGTAGGATAGCGTCTTAATCTGTAGAAGCCCTGACTAAGCATTGCTGAGCTTTAAACTCTCATAAAATCTGAACAAAATTTTAAAATCCAAATGAATTTCCTATGATAATTTTTAGAGGTTTTCTTTTCTTTTCTTTTCTTTTTTTTTTTAATTTTAAGGAAGCCTATTGAACAGGGCTCCCTGCTGCACTTGAAGTCAGATCACCTCTAGCCTATTGAGTTAAAAGGCATTTCCTTGGAAACAAAAGTTTTTTTAAAAGTCAAAGAATAATGAGTACCACACACTGATACCTAGCTCCATACCATCATTTGCCAGGACCTTAAGGAAACCACAAGAGAGGAATTGAAGCCTCTCTTGTCATTTGCAGTTCAAACATGTTGATGTATTGAGAGAGGAAGGCAAACAGAAGCTAGATCGCAGGCCCCGGAGTTATAAAGGGAGGAAAGGGAGGGAAAAGGGAGGAAAGTTTCTGGCATCCATGTAACTCTTCCTGTACTCACCTTGCTTAAGTTTTGCGCCCCCAGCCCAATCTCTCCACCTTTTAGAGTGCCTCTGGCTTAGTCAGGGAAGTGCTGGTGGTAGAGACTTTAGTTATTTGGACTCTAACTTGTTCAGTGATTGTGATTTATATCTAGAAGACATCACAGCCCTTCTGCTATGGATTTTCCACCCCCCCCCCCCCCACCCGTCCTCTATCCCTTAAAAGAAAAAAGAAAGGCTCTGTAAGGGAAAGTCTGCCTACCAGTCAGCAAGTAGGAGAACCAGAAATTTGCAGGCTGATAGCAAAAACATTCCTTAAAGCTCCTTTCCTCTCACTCCAACAATGGTTAGGGGACAGTCTGTATAGGCATCAGTGAGTTGGAATAAAGGGATGGAAGCATCACTTGGGCACTGGGTCAAGAGGGGCAAGAACACTGGGATGAAGAATGGCATAATCCAGGGGTGACTGAGATTTGTCACATGGAATACAGGGACTCAATTTAGGGACAAGTTGCTCAGTTCATTTATTCAGGCTCTATAAAGCTGGGGAGGCCCAAGAGATAATTTGGTTAAGATTTTCATTTATATAAGACTTCTTTAAAGTGAGATAATATCAGGTTTTTCAAACTTTCTAGTATACATTTTTAAGTACTTTCATTGCTGCATTTTAAGTGTTTTTTCTTCTAACAGATTGACATATGCCTTTTCAAGGACATTTCTATTAAATTACTTGAATGCCTCTTTTTCCTCTTAAAGATAGCCTTTTCAGTTTCAATAGTCATGAGTAATTTTTGGCAAAATTTAGAAATGACAAAAGAAAACTTTTAAAATGATTCAGAAAGTACCAAGAACTTATTAGCCAATACTTGCCTAAACACTGTTAAGTTTGTCTTACCAAGTATACAGTAAGTTTAAAAACCCACAAAAACTTTAGTAGAGCCCAGAAAGATACCTTCTGAAGATAAGCTTGTAAATATTCTAAGAAAAGTTTTTTTTTTACTAAATCCAGATTTTTTTTCCTTATGTGTTGTCTTTTCTTGCTCATGAAATCAGACAGTCTTGAATCTATGTCTGGGAATGATTTAATCTAAAGATGCAGTTTTTATTTTTGTCTTGACTTGTTGGCTAAGAGAAAAAGAAAGATAAGATGCTGCTGAATTCCCAATTAAGTGTATTTATAAATGTATTTGGTTCAGAATTTAGTTTTGCCTCAAATGTGCCAGCAATACTTGTCTCTCAGTGACTAAGGAGAGACTTTGCTATTACTGAGAATTCAGTTAAAAATAAAAGTTAATTTGTAATAATTATTTAAGTTGAATTAGAACTTTTTTTTTTAAAGATTTTATTTATTCGTTTGATACAGAGAGAGCTTGAGCAGGGGAAAGGACAGAGGGAGAAGCACAAGTAGACTCCCCACTGGGCAGGGAGCCCAATGCAGGGCTTGATCCCAGAACCCCTGGGATCATGACGTGAGCTGAAGGCAGACGCTTAACCAACTGAACCACTCAGGCACCCCAGAAATTCATGATTTCTATGGAACACACTTTTTTCTTGGTGTTTTGTGTCTAGTTAGGGTTTCCTAAAGCTCTTGTATACATCTTTTTCTCATCTCATTCACTAGCTTTTGCTTTTTAAATATTTTCCCCATCATAGCGACATTGATTATTGGGAGATTAAATTTATACATGTCTCCAAGTTTGTGATTTTCTTCATTTTAGTCACTAGTACCAGAATTATCCTTTCTCTTTCTCCTTAAAAAAAGTTTTCAGGAATTCCTTCAAAGTCAAAGACATTTAAAATGTTGTACTTCCCTGCATTTCTTTGAATTATCTCAAGTCCATTGTGACTAGTAGGTCCTGAGAATGGCATCAGCATTCATGATTTGGAGGGAATCTGTTATTTCTCTTGCCACTTTGATTTTTAAACATAAATTGTGTGTGTGTTTGTGTGTGTGTGCATTTCACAACTGTAACTAATATCAAGCTCATCATTTTATTTACATTAATATTTGTTGTCTTATTTAACAAGTTACATTAGTAACATCAGTTTTTCCAGCATCATTTGGCAATTTGGGGAATGAGTGGCTTTTCTATATGAAGTTGCTAGGTATAAAGCTTATTCCTTTAGATTAGAACTACATCTATGTTTGGATATTAAAAATGTTATCGAGCAGAAGTTGCATATTACAAATTATAATTATACCCCCATATTCTGTATTACCTCTTATGCCTTCGGTATCTGTTGTTTCTGGCTAGAAGAACTTATAATGTCTTCAAAGTTCAGCTTTAATGTTACCCACTCCTCACACAGGGATTCCTTCTTTAGATTTCTCATACTACACTTTGCACACACACGTACTTTAGTACTTATTAGCTAGTGGTATATGCGTTAGACTTCACAACAGCCTGAGACATTGAAGAAAATGCAGACTCTGGAGCTAGAATGATCTGGATTCAAGTCCTTTTCTGTCACTTACTAATTTTATGACCATAAGCTTCTCTGAGCCTAAGTGCTTATTCTAAATTGGAGCCAGCACTACCGACTTTATAAGAACACGGGCAAGATGATAGCAACATCTGAATGTAAAGAGGCTACACCCTCTGGTGGGTGTTCAGTAATTTCTTCTAGAGTCAAAAAGACTTGGATTATGCCCTCCTTTCAAGTTACATACCTACTTTTCCTGGAACATATTAGCTGTCTGAATCAGGAAGAGTTGGTCAAGTTGATGACTATAAATGTTATTAAAGTTGTTTTGTTATGTGACTAGAGTTTTAATCGGCTTATAGTAGTGACTTATCCAGGTATTTTCTACACTGTTTAGCATACTGATTTTTTTATTATTGTTTATTTTCCATACTCTTAGAACATTGAGAGTTGTTTTCAGAGACATCCTAAATATCCCTTTGATTACATTATTTATTTTTATGTTTTCACATTAGATCAGTATTTCTCAACCTTTTCTTCATTATCACCCCAAGGAGCCTTTTTAGATTTTTTTTTTCCTAATTACCCCCCTCCCTTATGAAGTTTTAATTCCACAGATAAGAGTATATCTGTTTTTGTGTTGTATGTGTATCTGTGCTTTATCCTTAATAAGGGTGAGACTCTCTCTCTGTTCTCTCCAAAGAACCAATTTTTATCTTCTTCAAGTGCTATCATCCCAGTCAGGGTGTGCATTAGACCTTTTAGACATGATTTGATTGTACAGATAATGGTTCAGAGCTTGGGATATAGTTGGATAACTCAGAGTGAATTCTGGCTACTCAATTAATTAGCTGTATGAACTTTTGTCAGTTTCTTAAGCTTTCTAAAACCTGCTTTGTCTCATCTATAAAATGGGAATACTAATGTCCTTGTCTTCCTAAGGTTTAAATGACAATTAAATAGTAGTTAATGCAATACGTTTAGTACATATTGTTAAATATGTATTAGCTCTCATTTTATTATGACCACAATATCCATTCTATTTCATCTGAACCTGAGACTTGAAATATCTAGCAGTTCTCTTTTCTCATTTTTTTTTTTAAATTTTATTTATTTATTTGACACAGAGAGAGATCACAAGTAGGCAGAGAGGTAGGCGAGGGGGGGGGGGGGAAGCAGGCTCCCTGCTAAGCAGAGAGCCCGATGCGGGGCTCAATGCGGGGCTCGATCCCAGGATCATGAGACCATGACCTGAGCCAAAGGCAGAGGCTTTAACCCACTGAGCCACTCAGGCGCCCCTCTCATTTTTTAAAAAGATTTTATTTATTTATTTGAGAGAGAAAAGGCAGGAGTAGGGGTAATGACAGAGGGAGAGGGTGAAGCAGACTCCCCACTGAGCAGGGAACCTGACCCAGGGCTCTATCCCAGGACCCTGAAATCATGACCTGAGCTGAAGGCAGACAGATGTTTAACTTACCGAACAACCCAGGAGTCACTCAGTTCTCATTTTTAATACTGACGGCCTTTGGAAGGAAAAATGTAAACTCTAGAGGTAACATGAAATAAAATACTTATAGTTCTTCATAGCTCCTAAAAAGCTAATCAGGAAGAAAATTTCTTAGTATGTATATAACTATATGTGAACTATTATAATGTATTTACATGGTGTCTTGAACCATAGATTATTATTTTATTAAATAATTCTGGATTCTCTTTTTAGATATTTGATTTAATGGATGCCAAAGCACGTGCTGATTGTATCAAAGAAATAGATCTCCTTAAGGTAAATAAATGAACTATTGACTATTTTGAACATAGATGAGTGCATGTTGATGAAAGTGATTTATGAAAATATTACACTTACAAGCAAAGGGATTTTTTTTTTAAAGATTTTATTTATTTATTTGACAGAGAGAGAGAGAGAGATCACAAGTAGGCAGAGAGGCAGGCAGAGAGAGAGGGGGAAGCAGGGTCCCTGCTGAGCAGAGAGCCCTGGGGTTCGATCCCAGGATCCTGAGATCATGACCTGAGCTGAAGGCAGAGGCTTTAACCCACTGAGCCACCCAGGCGCCCCAAGCAAAGGGATTTTTAAAACTTAACTTATGCCACACTGGTTTGAAGCAACATTATTGTATCTCAGTACATAGAAGAATGTAGTTATTTTTTGAGTTCATTGTAAAATATTTAACCAGATCATTTGGTAGGATTAGCTCCCCTCCCCTGCCTTTCAAACTAGGAAATAGATAAAATGGGCAAAAAACATTGAAATTTTTTCTTGACTGTCCCAATCAGACATATTCTAAAGCTTAAGTAACATAAATGAGTATTAGTATTATCTCAAGATGTAATATATTGAGAATGTGGACTGATCCAAATGGGCACATGCGTTTTATGATATTTCTGTATCTTTTTTCCAGATTTAGAAAGGATCATATAAAGAGTATGTCAGAATTAGCTTTTCAGTTTTTCATCCACTCAAAGAATATGACTAAAATTTCAGTTATCTCTGCACTGCTTTTATTCTAGTTAAATTTCCTTTGAGGAATCCTGTAGCTTATGTTATATTTTTAACTGTTAGATAAGACTTGGATGTTTTTTATGCCATACATTTTGTACCTAAAATGAATCCAATTTATGAAGAAAGATAAGAGTAAGTTCAAAGTGAACCATGCTTTCCATCTTTTCTGTTAGTTGTAGTTATTTCCTGGGCCATGAAGTAACTGCTTTAAAAATATATATAAGTCGTTATTAGAGAAATAATGTATTAGCATAGAAGATGTGGAGGAAAAACCTATAAGTAGAAAGAAAAGAGGAAAATCATGTATATACCCTCTAGGAGAATTCTTGAATAATTTTCTTTGAGAAACTATTTGTCTTATCTTAACTTGTTTAAGATTGAACAGAAAGCAAATTGTACAAAAGGATTGTCAGTATGTAGAGACTGATGCATATATTTCTATAAGGTGAAATTTTTCTTAGGATCATTTAATGCATCAACCCTGTAGGTAAACTCAGTATGTTTTATACTACTTGATGTAAAAGTTATGTTTAGATAGAATATAGTAGATGTCCTTTTATTTTGTTTTGTTTTAAACCACTGGCTGCAGTTATATGAGGAACAGGCCACTTCAAAATAGGAGTAAAAGGAATACTTTATTTACCACTGAATACCCTTAATGACAGTTCCCATTTTGAAGGATATAATTTTTAGGAATTGGTGCTATACTTCTGCAATTCATTTATATTTATATATTTATTGGACATAGAAATACATACTTTAAAAAAATTTTAAGTGTGTAATTTATTCTATTTCTAATAAAGAGTATTAAAATAAAATTAATTGGTATCTAGTATTACTTTCAATAATTATAATACCTGTTTCAAAATTCACTGAAGAAAAATATACTCTCATGTTAAGATGTCTGTAACTTAAAAATGAAATGCAGTAACTAAGTTTATTCTTAAGTTAAGAAACTGTAAGTGATTCCTGGGAATTTACAATAAGAAAACTTTCTGGTGTTTGTTTTTGTGTGTGTGTCTGTGTTTTTCCATCAGCAACTCAACCATCCAAATGTAATTAAATATTATGCATCATTCATTGAAGATAATGAACTTAACATAGTTTTGGAATTAGCTGATGCTGGTGATCTGTCCAGAATGATAAAGGTAAGGTTTTGTTTTGCTTTTTTTAAACTGAGTATTTTTTTTCTGATAGAATTGCTCTTTAAACACATAGGTATATCAGATATTTTAAAGAGCTCGGTGAAATACTTTAAGATACGGTAGATATATAATGAATGACAGATAGTAGTGATGATTATGATTATGAAGCTGGTTTACCTGGTAGAGCTCACTCTACTCAGCTGAGATGTGTGGACACTCAGAAACCAACTTGGAAATAGACCAACAGATTTGTCTTCTGTAAGCTGAAGTTCAAATTTTGCAACTTGATTTTCTGAGCAGACCACCCTTGATCCTTTATCTCTGGACATCAGGCAGAGGGGGACAGAAGGAGATTCTAGAGAATCCTGATCTGTTCCTGGGAAGGATTCATCAAAGAATAAAGTGGGCTTTGCATTCGGACTTCGCACATCAAACCCTAATTCAACCACTTTAAAGTTTATTTAACTTTCTTTTCCAAGAGCATATTAATTGGGTTTAAGTTCAGCTACAAGTTATAGAAACCCCCAGATTAAGTGTTCTAAAAATTGCTTGTCCTTAGGCAGGTTACTTTTGTATATGACAGTTTCTCAAAAACAAAAAATAATAGAACCTACTTCATAGAATTGTTACCAATGACTAATTATTTGACATTTATTAAGACCTAAGAACTGTCTCACACATAGTAAGGCTATGCAAATGGAAGCTACTGCTCTATTATTACTGTTATTAATTATATTTCTCTGTTACATAAAATTCTGGAGCTGATATGGCAGCTCTGATCTGTCAAATTCTCAGAAACCAAGCCTATTTGCAGCTGATCAAGTCACTTCTCCGAGGCAGGAAGGGACACGCGGTTCTTGCTGGCTGTATCTTGAGGCACATTACTGGATTCTGCCACACAACATTTTTAGCTTCATCCCTTTGGCCAGAATTTCATCTTATGAACATATGTAGCTGCAAGGGAGGCTGGAATATATAGTCTTCATTTGGTTGGTCATGTGCCAGCTGAACTTCTGTTACTCAGGAAGACGTGGGAATCAGTGAAGACCAATTAAATGAGAAAAGCAAGGCTCTTTACTCTGAGCTTGCTATAGCGAGGGAGTCAAGCATTGTCATTAACATCTGACAGAGATTCATAGGCAGGCAGAGGAATAGGAAATCTTTATAATGGGAAAAATAAGCCTTAGGTATGACCTGATTAGAGGTTGTTGGCACGAAGGAGCTTTACATGAGCTACTTAGAAGTGGGACATCTCACCTGGCTTTCTCTGATTGCTCCTAATTTGGAAGCAGGGACAAAAATTAGAGAAGCTGTCAGTTATTTATCAGGTCATGGGCATTTGGGGCTGATTGTTACAGAGTTATTGCTTAGCTTCTTGGATTGTCGCTAGAGATGGCAGTCTGGCTTCCTGCACATCGGACATAGTGGACTGGTGTCCTGGGTTGTTTGTTAAGGATAAAAAATTGGTTTCCTGGTCAGGTTGCTGAAGGTTGTGGTTCAAAGTTCTGTTTTTATATGATGTGGGCATTGTCTGTATATTCAGTTTCTCAACAGAGCACAACTAGTAATCCCTGTACATGGAGTTATTGTAAGGCATTCTTAAAAACATTGTTAGAGGGCACCTGGGTGGCTCAGTTGGTTGGGTGACTGCCTTTGGCTCAGGTCATGATCCCGGATTCCCAGATCGAGTCCCACATCAGGCTCCCAGCTCCTTCTCCCTCTGACCTTCTCCACTCTCATACTCTCTCTCACTCTCTCTCTCTCAAATAAATAAATAAAATCTTTAAAAAAAAACAAACATTGTTAGATGCTTTATATACATTACCATATTTATTGTTCAAAAGGATTCTAAATTTGCCACTTAGAGAAGATAACCGTCATTACTAGTAAATAGAAGAACTAATGTTTGAAATTAGGGTTTATCTGATGCAAGATTTCATGTGTTTTCCTTTAGTGGCCCTTATAGATTTTTATATCACACAACTCCTTTAAAAAATCAGATGAAAACCCATGACCTTCTCCCCAGAGAGATGATGCATACACACTTTGCCTTCCATCACTAAGCCTTTACAGATTTTCTGATCAAGGTGCTCACTGGTTCTCTGGCAGTAGCTAGGAACCCTGCTCTCCAGTGCGAGCGCCCTGTCAGCCGGGTCAACTCTCCTGCCATTTAACTTCTCTTAGGCTTAGTTGCCTCATCCATAAGATTGAGGCAGTTTTGAGATTGCTAGATTATAAAAATAAATTGCTAAATTATAAAAATACTCCATGACAGGGAGTTAATATTTTTATTATCACAGAATGCTATCAACCTGACTCTTGTTTAAAGTCCCATGATGAGAGTGACTCAATTCTAATCGGTTATCTGATTTTCTGTTTTAGGGACTTCTCAACACTAGTACCATCTTTGCAAATTAATGAACACTAAAAAAAAAATAAAAATAATAAAAAATTCATGGTTTTAATTTTAAAAAGAAACACAAACACAAATGCAAAATTTATTAAATAATTATCGATCAAGATGAGATATATAAAAGCTAATGTAAGTAGTCCTTTTAAGAGAGACAACTAATATACAATTCTTGGCTTAAACTTTAAGTGCAAGAGTTGTTTAAATACTTACAGTAGGAAGCAAAGAGAGCAAATCTTCATTGGGCAAATACCAGCTGAAGGTTTCAGTTTCAGTTATCAAGTCTTGCCCTTGATTGAGAGGTTGATGATTTAGGGTTTTGAGTCTCTTCTAGAGTTTTTTGCTCTTTTCCAGTCTATTTTTCTTTCTTTGCAACTGTTCCTCCACACCTAGAGGTTGCTGTCCCTGCCCATTGCCAAGGCATGCCTGAGCCTATAACATTCACCTTGGAAGAATACTCCTGTCCTTTCCACAACTTGAGAAAACTAGGGAAAGATCAGAGTGCCATAGAAGAAGCCCTGTGATCTGCATCTTTAGCAGATTCGAATTTCTTAGACTGGTGAGGGAGGAAAAATTTATCAGTGTGTTTTTATATTTATTGTGGTGATGAACTCAGCTCCCTTATTTAAATGGCCCTTGCCATCAGTTGACATTTTCAAGGAATTTTTTTTATCAACTGACCCAGTGGACATAGTAAGATCCATTCAGAACAACAGATTCTGTGTTTGGTAATGAATAGTAACATACTGTTATAGATTGATAACTATACTCTTAAAGTATCCTTGGGGCTTCTGACTAAAATTTGAAGTTATCTATCATGTAAAAGATTACTTAGGAAACTTTTTTTTTTAAATAAAAGATGTCAAGTGATTGCTAGTAAGTTTTATGTTTATAGAACAATTTATTGTACTTTGATAGAACTGAAGTAGTTCTTCAGAAAATTGGTAATATCATTCTTCCTTCTTGTCGAGTAGACATTATTGTATAAGCCTTTAATGATCCTATCCTTTATTGTAGGTACCCTTAGTGTACCTCATCAAGATATAAGAGATTCTGGGTCAGATTTCCCAGATCCTCTTGGAGCCCTCCTAAAGGTGGAAAGTTACATTGCAAACTTACAGATCTTAGAATAGTCTCAGCGTCTTGGCCATAACAGAAAGTTATTCCAGTGCCCATAAAAGAAAGTTTGACTAAGAAGTTTCACATGAGTAGACTATTTTTAGATCTGGTTACATTTATGTATGTCTTTTATGATAAATAAAGAAGGACAGTGAGGAGGCAGGGGTGTTGCTGTTTTAAGTAAGGTGATGGAAGAAGGCCGTCCTGACTTCTGTCTTGCACCCCCACCTCCACCTGCCTTTTCCTTCTTGCTGTCCTGGTTCTTTTTTTCTTTGCAGACAGTCGCTCCTGACCCTGTTCCCAACACCACAAGAAATGGTTCTTGAGGGGTGCCCGGGTGGCTCAGTCGGTTAAGCCTCTCTGCCTTTGGGTCAGGTCATGATCCTGGAGTCCCAGGATCGAGCCCCACATCTGGCTCCCTGCTTAGTGGAGAGTCTGCTTGTCCCTCCCCCTCAGCGTCTCCCCCGCTACTTCTGTCTCTCTCACTCTCAGGTAAATGAATAAAGTCTTAGAAAGAAAGAGAGAGAGAGAGAGAGAGAGAGAGAAAGAAAGAAAGAGAGAAAGAAAGAAAGAAAGAAAGAAAGAAAGAAAGAAAGAAAGAAAGAAAGAAAGAAAGGAAAGAAAGAAAGAAAGAAAGAAAGAAAGAAAGAAAGAAAGAAAGAAAGAAAGAAAGAAAGAAATGGCTCTTGAATGCCCTCTGTCATTAAATCCAGTGAACTTCATCCAGCGCTCACTCCTCTTGATCTCTCAGCTGCATTTGGCTCTGCTTCTCATACCCTCCTTCTTAAAATACTCCTCCACTGGCTTGTTGAGTCCCATTGTGCCTTGGTTTTCATTCCTGCCTCTCCAGACGCTCTGTTTCTTCTTAACTGAGTCATTCTTTTCTCTTGGCCCTTCATGATGGAGTTTTAAAAGTTGCACTCCTGGCTTTTCCCCCCTTTTTGCTTTATACTCTGTCTTTGTAGTTGATGTCATTCATGCCTGTGGATTCAGTACTTTCTGTGTGCTTGTTTTCTAATTTTTATCTTTAGTCTGGAGCTGTCTTTTAATTCTGAATTCATGTTAGCTCAACACCTCTATAAAGAAATTCATGATCTTCCCCAGACTACCCTCCTCTCACGTTTCCTAACTCAGAGTTCAGCACCCGTCTGCCCAGTCGTGCATGCTAGAGCCTGGGACTCTCTTTCACACTTCTCTCTCCTTACCTCCCACTTCAGTCTGTCACCAAGTTCAGTTTATATTTCTCTTAAATGACTTTCAGATATTCCACCCAGCCCTGTTTCCATTTCTCTCCCTGTAATGTGAAGTACTGTCATCTCTTGCTAGAGAGCGGGAGCTCTTAAACTAATCTTCCAGCATCTGTTTCTCCATCAGTCTTTAAGAGAGGTGAGAAAGGAGCAAAAAAAAAAAAAAAGAAAAACCTCTTTTTAAATCCTTCTTGAGTTTCCGGTTGGTGGTAAAGATGTTTGTCAAGATTTACTAAACCTGTGTGATCCAGAATATAAGCTCTCAGAGGGAGGAATCTTAGTTTGTTTTGTGACCTCACAGATCCCCAGTGCTTAGGACAGTGCCCTGCAGAGTAGATGCTCAACAAATATCTGCTGTAGAAGGTGTAGAAACCTTCAGTTTCTAGGGAGGTACTTGGCTGCTAGTAGTAACTCAATAATCACATGGTCAGTGAAGTGCATAAAAGGTGATTATCTCCTCCCACCGTCCCTCCCTTCCTTCCTTCCTTAATTCCAAGTTGATTCTTTTGACCTCTGCAATGCTTCTCTGTTCCAGGGACCAGTAGGTGAATATGGGTGATTGTTTCTTGCTGTTTCACTCTAGTCTCACGGGGAGTTGCTAAGATATTGAGTGGTATGCTGGTGAGAGAGAAGATGGTATTCTGAGCTGATACAGGAAGGGTATTTTTTCCCCCAAGAAATTAAAAAGTCCTTCTCTAAACATTCTTATTTGTGCTATAAGCTGTTCTTTATAAAAGAGACTACATTAAGAAAAAGTCATAGAAACTTCTTTTATGAAGGAAAATCTTTTTTCCTTTTTCACCATCTTTTATGATGGTGACTTAATGCTTTATAAAAGACAGCAGTAGATACTTGAATTATAAGAAAATGATTCATTTCTTTTTAGGGAGTAATACTGTAAATCATAGTGCATCATAACAATATATTTCACTGTATCAAGTCTTCAGCTTAATTGGGGTAGAAGAGGAAATATAGCTCCTGGTCTGTATTCTAGAAACGAACCTCTGGATAGCATTGCATCAAAGATTTTTACAAGTAAATAATTAATTGGTTTGGAGCAAGCTGACAAATATAATTAAGCAATTTATAGTTGAAATATTCAGTATTTCTCTAATTAGTGACAAAGGAATACCTGAGGCTGTGGTCAGATGAAATACTTCCCTGATGAGTTTTAGGATAAAAGGAAATCTAGAATTTTTCATCATATATTTCTTTATCATCAGTAATCAGAATTTTAAAGGAAAATAGACTCTTAAAAAACATTTCAGTTTATCAAGTTGTGATTTATATACTATGTGTTTTCTTGATCATATCTTAAATTGGACTAGTAGATTCTCCATTTTGCAGTATGCCTTATTAATACTGTTTATATCACTCTTTGAACATCAAGAAACAAATTTGGTGATAGAGACTTAATATAGAGAAGATGAGAGACAAATTTCAGAAGGGTATAAACAAAAGCTTTGTTTTGTTTTTTTTTTAGGTGTCAATAGAAATATTGCTAAAATGTGTTTAAAATTTTCATAGCCCATTTTTCCAACGTATAGTTTATTCATTAAATTATTTATAATTTCTTATATATTTATAGTTACCTCTTAAAAAGTCAGTTTGAGACAAAAAAGTGCATGTCTTTAACATTTTATTTGTAAAAACCTTTATTTTGCTAAAATGTCAGTAAAATACATTATAACCCAATGTAATAAATCTCTCAGAGGGAAACTTAGAAGTTTGTTATATGCCAAAAAATTTTTGTAGCACAGCACACTCGCTAAGAAGTAAGTCAGCATTATATTTGCATTTTTTTATAGAGATATATGGATTTACTGATTTAAATGGATATCTATTTTGTGTCAAGAGTTTGGCACAATTCCGAATAATAAGTTAAGGCTATCTCTTTTTTCCACCGTTTTATTGAGATATAATTAACATACATCACTGTGTAAGTGTATGGTGTACAGTATTGTGGTTTGTTTTATATGTATTATGACATGATTGCCGCAATAAGTTTAGTTAGCATCTGTCATCTCAAACAGATACAATAAAAAGTCTTGTGATTACAACTCTTAGGATTTACTCTTATAACAACTTTCCTGTGTATTATTCAGCAGTATTATATGGAGTCATTGTATTGTACATTCCATCCTAATACTTATTTATGTTGTAACTGGAAGTTTGTACCTCCGACTACCTTCCACCAATCCCTCCTCTGCCCACCCTCTGTCTCTGGAGACCACAAATCTGGTCTCTTTTTATGAGTCTGTGTGTGTGTGTGTTCAACTCCACGTATAAATGAAATCATACAGCGTTTGCCTTTCTCTAACTTACTTCACTTACCATAATGCCTTCAAGGTTCATCCCTCTTGTTGCAAATGACAGGTTTTTCTTGTTATTTTTTTATGGCTTAATAATGTTCTATTGTGTGTGTGTGTGTGTATATATATATATATATACTATAGAGATATATTACTTCTTTACATATTTTGAATATTAACCCCTTTTCAGATACACGGTTTGCAATTTTTTTCCCCATTTCATAGGTTGCCTTTTTGCTTTGTTGATCATTTCTTCTGAAGTTTTTTAATTTAATATGATGATCTTTGTTTATTTTGTTGTTACTGCTTATGCTTTAGGTGTCCTTTCTGAGCAATTGCTGCCAAGACCCACGTCAAGGAGGTTTTCCTTATTTTATTTTATTTTTTTTAGGAATTTCATGGTTTTAATGGAAATTCTAGTTTCATTCTTTTTCATTCTTTTACATGTGAATATCCACTTTTCTCAGCACCATTTATTGAGGAGACTATTTTTCTCCATTGAGCATTCTTAGCTCTCTTGTCCAATATTTAGTTGACTGTACATGCTTGGGTTTATTTCTGGGCTCTTAGTTCTGTTTCATTGATCTGTTTGTTTTTATGATGGTACCATACTGTTTTGATTACTGTAGCTTTATAGTATAGTTTGAAATCAAGAAGTGTGATGCCTGCCACTTCGTTATTCTTTCTTAGGAGTGCTTTGGCTTTCACTATTTTGGGTCTTTTGTGGTTCTGTGTGAGTTTGGGAATTGTTTTTTCTACTTCCATAAAAAAATGCCATCGGAATCCTGATAGGGATTGCCTTGAATCTATAGATGGCCTTTGGTAATACTGACATTTTAACAATTTAAAATTCTTCCAACTCCGAACACAGATACTTTTCCATTTATTTTAGTGCCTCCTTTGATTTCTTTCATCAATGTCTTATCGTTTTTAGAGTAGACAACTCCTTGGTTAAGTTTGTTCCTAAGTATTTTATTGGTTTTGATGCTATGAGATCATTTTCTTTATTTCTTTTTCAGATAACCTATTGTTAGTAAATAGAAGCACTACTGATTTTTGTACATTAATTTTGTTTTGTGTAACTTTACTGAATTCATTGATTAAAATTAACATTTTTTTTGGTTCGGTCTTTAGGACTTTCTGTATATATAAAATCATGTCATCTACAAACAGAGACAATTTTACTTCTTCCTTCTTCCTTTCTAATTCTGATACCTTTTATTTCTTTCTCTTGTCTGATTGCTCTGGCAAGGACTTCTATGATGTTGAATAGGAGTGGTATGAGAATAGGCATCTGTGACTCGTTCATGATCTAGGTTACCTTTTCTTAATATATTTAGATATATGCTGTCTTCTTGAATATGCAACTTATATTTTCTGCATTGTTACCACTTGTATGGCATTCCCTTTAAATTTGGTAGAAGCCTTAAGACTCCTTTCCTTTATACACACATAAAGTTACTTTTATATATTGATTTTTACTGTGTTTAGAAATTCACTTTGTATTTTTCTTTTATTGCTAATTATCACAACGTTAGCGACTTAAAACAATGCCAATTTATTATCTTATAGTTTCTATAGGTAAGTGAGTTCACATACTAGTTAGTGGGTTCTCTGCTCAAGGTCTTAGAAGATTGAAATTAAGGTGCCAGCTGGGGCTGTGATTTCATCTGAGAATAAGGGCTTTCTTCCTTCTTTGCTGGTTGATTAGAAGAATTCATTTCCTTGCAATTACATGACTAAAGTCCCTGCTATCTTTGTGGTTATCAGCTGGGGACCATCCTTGGGTCCTAGAAGTCTCCTGCTGTTTCCTGCCACATGGCCCTCTCCATAGCCTGAC
Source organism: Potos flavus (assembly GCA_028534135.1). NCBI lineage: Eukaryota > Metazoa > Chordata > Mammalia > Carnivora > Procyonidae > Potos > Potos flavus. The sequence continues at coordinate 31,688,314 of CM052893.1, forward strand.
AGTTTGTTCCCTTGAGGCCAGCAGTCAAGTCTCTCTGGTTTTGAATCTCTAACTTTTATGAAGGGCTTACTGGGTTAGGCCAGGCCTACCAACGTTAATCTCCTTTTTGGTGAACTCAAAAGAGGCTGATTTGGAGCCTTAGTTACATCAGCAAAATCTTTCCTGCCATGTAAGACAACATGATAGAAGAATGATAATTCATCATATTCACAACTCAACTTACACTCAAAGGGAGGGAATTATATACCAGAACTTGGGGATTTGGGAGGGTGAAGTTTGTCCTACAGTTCCACATACCATAGGCTTTGATAAATTAGCTATAATATTAATAGTGTTTTAAAGATAATTATTATCTCCAAATATTAGAACTTACAAATCTTGTTCACCTTTTTGGTTTGGTTGTTTTTTTACATTTGCAGATGCATTTTTATTTGTACTTATTCAAATTTAGAGGTTGGACTAGACGTAAAATCACTTTGAAATGTCTTTTACACTTTTGACCTTTGAATCCTTAAAGCAATAAAATCTTCCCAGTAGTACCATCTATCTTGGATAACTCTGATTTATAGTTTATTTTTGCTAGTAATTCCAAATGTGGTCTGTTTCCCTCTGAGTCTTTTGTATAAAATTGTTGTCTATGTTATATATGACCTTAGAATTATTTGGAAGTTTAAGGTTATAGATCGGTGGCACTATTTGAAAAAAAAAAAAATCCATACAGAATTGAATATTATATACATATGTATATGTACATATTTACCCACTCATCATGCACAGGCAACCATGTGTTTGTGTATCCATATAGATTTATGCCTATATTGGTACATACGTGTAGGTGTGTTATACATAATTATTTGTATAAAAGCAGTGTTACTGATAAAATATCACCTGGGTTTTCTTAGATACTTAAGTAGCTTGATATAATCCTGATGACCATTATGTAATTCTGTGAGTATAACTAAAAGGTGATATGTAACTTTTGAACTATATTTACTTGGAAAAATTAGAGATAATTTTTAAAGGACGTCTTGCTCTTTACATTTTAAGGTAACACTGATCTAAAGCTGCCTTTAAAAAATCCTGTAACATCACGGGCAGGCATACTGGTAGCTATAACAGTTAAGTAGAGAAGAGATACAGATTCCCATCCTTCCCCCCACCCCCCACCCCCCCAATGGATTTCTGCCAAGAGACTTTTATAGTCTCATTATTCTGCTGTGTTTCCCTTGTCCATTAAGAATATTGAAATATCTTTCCAACTATCTTACTGATGTCTGGTAAAACAGAACCAGGAAGAATGTATTAAAGAGACAAATGTTTCTGTTTATCTTTGTGACCTTGTGTCTTCCTGAAGATTAACGTTCTGCTTTTGTGTCTCACTCTTTCTGTCTCTAGTATTCCCATGCAGCAGAGAAAACGTCTTAGATTTCCAAGTATCTTCTCTATTAGTTTTAGTAACATAGAAGCTTCTCTTAAAAATTATCCATGTGGCAGCAATGCAGGGATTATTGCTTGTAGTAATTCTGATCCATTCATCTAATTTTATTGATTTTTTAATATCTTAAGTTTCCTCAATATCAATGTGTTAACGTTTTGAAGGCAACTTCTTTGGGGGAAAAACATTGTGACTTTATAGGAACTTGTTTTTCTTGTTTGCTAAATAACTTAAGAGTTTTTTTTTTCCCCAAGACTTAATTGGTCAGAGAAAAATCTTTACCTTTCCTATCCTAAGATGAAACATATTTCAGCTTCCTTAATAACCTGTATAATTTTGATATGGGGGAATGAATAAATTATATTGATATTCTATTAAATTATAATCTAGAAACAGCTGAATATTCTTAGTGGGTTTTCTGACATTACATGAAAGGAAAAAGACAAGTGGAGCTTGAATGGGAAATATTTTATCAAAGTACATAAACTCAGATGTCAATAATAAGTATTTTCAGTGGTCTTATGGCTGCCAGTCCCATTCCACTTCACACCTTCTAGAATGACTTCACATTGCTGAATTTTATTTGGGGTGCCAAGAGTGAAAATATTCACATGCTGCAAATTAGTATTATAAACCAAAATTCTAATTGAGACATAACTATTTTACACATTTATATAATTCTCAAAATTGTGTATAGCAAGTATTTGTGCGATTTAGTCTGTTGAGACCTCCTTATACCTTCAGAAGAAAAATGTTTCTGCACAAAGGTTAATATGTAATACAAATCACACTTGGAACCATCAGTTACGCTTTCAGAAGCTTTCTATCCTTTCCATCACCCAGTCTCTGTGCATTGAATTTCTTTGAAACAACCATTGCAAAATGTAGTCTTATGAAAATGCATTATAATTACAGAGAGATGTTTGTCTGGGAACATAACATCCCTACTGATGGTAAATGTTTGACCTATTGCAAGTTTCTCTAACTACCTGTCATCTCATGTGAAGATCATTTATAGTATTAACTGGACCTATGGGAATCTCTGAGGTATTACTATTATTATTATTTGGTTTGTTTTTATTAACTGGAGACTTAAGGGATAGGACATACCAGGAAAGTAGCATTATTTTTATATGTGAAAATGGGCCAAGCAAGCATTTCTTTATGTAAGTTTTATTTGTATCTGAGATTGTAGAACCTTTGATTCTATTTTAGAGGCATTGGGGACCTTAGAGCTCATCTCCAAACTCTATTCAATCTAGAGAGGAAACGGAGGCCTACCAAGGTTAAGTGACATGCTCAGGGTAACACAACCAGTTAGGTCAAGGCTGATAGTCAGGTCTTTATAAAAGCTGATAATAATAGATATGTTAGTGGCACATTAAACATCTGATGACATTCCTAAGCAGGAAACATGTCCTTATATTTAATATGAATTATTTACTTCCTCTCGTTAGTTACTTGGAAGAGATGGACTTGGGGCTTGTAATTCTAGTTTTCTTATTACTTCATAATTTTCATTATTTAATTACCTTTTTTCCTGATCTTCTGCGGGAATGTCTTGCATACCCGGGATCACATTTGCCGCTTTTTTGTTTTTGTTTTTTTTTT
>CM052893.1:31691859-31884416 GCA_028534135.1 Potos flavus
AAAAAAACAAACAAAAACCCCCTACACTTAAGAAGTGGTGGAAAACTGCATGTGGGGAAACAAATAAAACATATTGTGAGATACCAATGACATAATGAAACTGCCTCTGATTTCTTTTATGAGCAAATCAAATTCATAAAATTATTCTTCAGAAACCCTGTTACTAATTTGGACACTTACATTTTTGCCAGGTCATTCTGTCTAGGTAGCATCATATTGATGTCAATTTATTGTCTTCATCTTTAATTTGTTGTTCAAAGAGATAGTCTCAAAGAATATAAAAACATGAAAATGATCAGACCATCTTCCCTAACGGTGCATTTTGAGTGCTATTTTTTTTCATTCTGCTTTTTCCTATATATATGATTTATTTTTTAAATAATGAGACTTTAAAAGTAAGCTGCCAAATTAATTATGATTATGATGATTTCAGAATCTATATTAAAGCATGAAATTTTTCTTTCATGGTCTGATGCTTACATGATGCAGTATATTTATTTTTGAATGAAAAGAAACCTGGTCCCCATTTTCCTGTTGACATCAAACAGTCTTCTGATATGCTAATCCAGCATCAGGGAGAGCACATAGACAGGCTTTATTTGGACTCATTCCAAATCTGAAAGAAAATTATGTGTATAGAACTGATTTTGCAGCATGCCCCCTTTGAATGAAAAGTGATGTTGACACAGTCTGCAATTAAAAACACTGAATACTGAAACATAATATGGGAGGTTTTCAGCATTTTAGTAATACCCTGATTTGCTCTTTAATTACCTGGTCATCTAATTGTTATTTGCTTTTTGCTCCTGATGTTAATAGCCCTTGAAATTACTAAGTTCATTTCCATAGTATGTGTTATAATAAACATTAACCTAAAGTTACAGGCTTTTCCTTAAAGATTTATCCTTTTGGTATATTGGCTACATACGAGACAGTAGATATAATCTTCTGCTAAGTATGAAGTAAGGGATATCAGCAGATTTCCCTGTGTTGTTTTCCTTTCAGCCTACCTTCAACTGGTCACAGGGGTAAAAAATTGACAGAGAAACTTGTTTTGGAGTTATCCAAATTACAGTTTCTCCATTTTCATTAACAAATCAAATCAGTTGAACTTCCAAAAACATTTCCTGAAAAAATGCACTATAGTACACATTTAAATGTTGATATCTATTAAGAACTATTTGTATATTTAAAAAGTTAAAATTATCAGAAAATGTCATAGAAACTTGTTTAAATGTAGCATTTCAGGTTGGTCATTTGTAAATATTGTTAAATAGGAAACCAGTTGCATTTTTGTTTTAGAAAAATAACTTTTATGTGATAAATCTTTATGAATTTTAGGAAACTAAAAACTTTGTTCTTCTAGCAAATGTAATATAGGAAAATGGGCATAAATATAAACTTCTGGTTTGCAGTTCTTTGGGTGATTGCTGTCTTATGCATGAAGGCCCACTCTTTCCCAACTAGTTTGTTGGTGGTCAGCTTTTTGCCTGGACCTTCCTATAATGTTTTTCTTTTTTTTTTTTTTTTTTTATTATTTTATCCTATAATGTTTTTCTTCTGTGAAGTTTGGTTTCATCCATTCAAAGTCCAGATTACTTATAATGTGCAGTAGAAATATTCATGAAAACTTTTTACATAAATCTCTTTTATTTAATTTTTAATAAATTAACTGATATTTCAAATCACCATGGTGGTTCCATATTTAAAAGGAATTCTATAGTGAAGCCTTCTGTCAGGAGAAGAATTGTCTTTTAATGAACATAATTACCTTCAAGTTTTCAGACTATTTTATTCTGGGTTTTCTTAAAATGAAATTTGACATCATCCTTTTAGGATAGGAAATTATTTTACATAGAGTTTAATTTTTTGAAATATCAGACATCACAAAGATGTAGCATTATATGGCCTGTGCTAACTTTAGATATAGTGGTGAGAAATTTAAGCTAGTATGTCAGGTAAAATTTTTGGAATCATTTCACTGTGGGAAATCATATGCTTTTTAGTTGGCAATAGATAGATAAAAGTAAGTGTTTTTCTGACTTAAGGCATTTTGCATGTCAGAATGTAGTCTGAAGATATTTTAATTCCTAATAATTCTTATTTTTATTTTTTTAAAAAGCATTTTAAGAAACAAAAGAGGCTAATTCCTGAAAGGACCGTTTGGAAGTACTTTGTTCAACTCTGCAGTGCATTGGAACACATGCATTCTCGACGAGTCATGCATAGAGGTAGGATGAAAATCACAAATAATTTCTAAAGTTGTTTTAAGTGATTCAGGTTATTAGGCAATATAAGAATAAATACCTTCCAGTCATGGCATAGTATCATGCTTTCTCAGCTAATTTATTTCCAAATTGTCATTTACTAGGATGAAAAACCTTTAAGTAAAGCCCTACTTGTTTTAAAGAAGAATGAGAATTAGTTATTGTTTCTACTTGCCTCTTCTGAACATTGTACTGATTATGTTGGTAACTTAAAAAAAGAAAAGGTGCAGGGAAGTAGTAATATAAGTAAGGAAGATTCCTTTTTCCAACGAACAGTGTGTATTAGGGCCACTTTGTTTCTTAATTTTTAACATTAGCTCTTAATATATTCTTGATTGTCAATCAAATAGTTCGGCAGAGCATGTAAAGATGACATCACTTAGGAATTGATCCTCCAATTTTGGAGTGTGAAAAAGTTCAATACAATTTATTTAAGCAATTATGATTTGTAAGGTCATCTAAATAAATAATTATGTTCATAGTAGAATTATGATTTTATATTTTATGTAAATCAATACATTAATGTTTAATAAGATATTTAATATTGATATAAAATGGGCATATTTGAAAATGCATGTTAAATGAAAATTAGTAGCAATCTCCATCATGCTGCACTGATGATGATTTCTTTATCAGAGGACTAAGAACTCAGAAATAATAAGGATATATCAAAATTATTCAGAATAAAGCAGTTGTGTCAAAATTCAAACTGACTTTATTTCATTTTTAAGACAGAGTTTAAATTCTGCCATGAAAAGTATTTTAATCCCTTGAAAATACCTAAGCTGACATCATCTTTCACCTGATCCCTTCATCTGTCCACAGATATAAAACCAGCTAATGTGTTCATTACAGCCACTGGAGTGGTCAAACTTGGAGATCTTGGGCTTGGTCGGTTTTTCAGCTCCAAAACCACAGCTGCACATTCTTTAGGTAAGAGACACAGTATAATTTCATTCAGTTATCGTGTGCATGTGTGTGTGTGTGTGTGTGTGTGTGTGGTGAAAAACAACATAAGGGATGTACTAATTATATGCCAGCTCTTACATTCTAAAGACAACTATTTTTAAAATCATCAGATCCTGAGTAGATCCCTATAATTCTGTATTAGACATAATGTGTCCATTCGCATGACAGTTGGATACTTCTGTTAATTAGACCCCAGATAGACATTTGGTTAAAAAAATCGCTAATAAACAAACTTGATTTTAACAGTTGCCATGGAGCATTCCTTTCATTCTTCATTTAACAACATTGAGATAATATGGAGATATGATGATTAAACCATATCATGAAAGAGGACTTCACCTGACTATTTAAAAATACGGTAGTAATTTGTAAATGTTCATTTATTAAAATAACACATATAGATGTGGTTACTGCAGAGGTGAAAACCTAAAGACGGTCTATAACTAATGAGGAAAATATTCTCCTAAATTATATAGAAGATATCTGCAGTTTATTCATTCTAGAACTAATAATATAGCAGTGTCCCTTGCATATAAAATAGAACTGAATGTAGCTATTACAACACTATATTAATGATGGAAAGGAAGTTGTCCACTTCGGAAACAATAGAAATTACTAGGAAGAAATAATTTTTAAATCTAATAACCTAAAGAGAGTGACAGAGCTTCTCTTAAAACTCTTCAAATCATATTTTGTTCTTGTAAATATAAAACTTAGATAAAATGGTAACAACCAGAATAAAATAAGAATTAAGATAAAAATAAGTTGACTTTAATTTAATGGTGCCCATCTTTGGTGTCATAATTTCATTGAAAACTATTAAATCTTTTTATAAAATTGTGTTTAAATGTGAAATAAAAAACTTTAAAATGGCCTGAAGAAGACTAAGTGAATTATACTAAATAGTACAGTGAAACGAACATCTGAAATGGTTGACTAGACTTTTTAAAGATTTTCTGGCTTCGTTAGTAAGACTCTGTGTGGCCCTGAACCTGCCATTTAATTTTTTTTATGTCTAGAACAGTATCTGGCACATAAGTAGGCCCCCCCATCACTGTTTGCTGAATGACAAAATATTGGATCCTGGGTTAAAGAGTGGTAGAAAGATAATACTTTACCCTTTTCACAGAGTTTTAATTTTGACAAGTATTTTAAGAAAATAAAGTTTCAACTGATGTCGAGTAATACCGTCTTGTTCCCTTTCACTTTACATTTATTTTTAGAGAGCATTACAAATTTTTCTGGTTAAGAAGATTTGATAAGAGATGCATAAATTTTAGTGGCACTTTCACAAGTTTTATTTAGAAGTTAGAACTCTTAACAATGCAAATAATAGAAGATTTCTATGAAGAAAACGTGGACTATTCCATGTCAGTGTCATTTCTCACAGTAAAAGTAACATGTTTTCACTTTGTTACTCACCTGAATGTCTTAAGGGCATTCTGTCACTTAGTTTACGTAGAAATGCTAAGTTACACTTACAGACACACACACACACACCCACACACACCCCTACACACCTACATACCCACGCTCATGCACACACGTGTATTTTTAAATGCTGCTTTGCACACTGTCACTGTGAGCATGCTGTAGTCACCTGACTCTAAGTATCCAGCAGATGAAACTAAGATCGTAACAGTTTTGGAAATGGACTTCTTTAGCTTGCCTGCCACTGCCTTGTACAAAAGATCTAAACAGGGTTGACAAACATACATCTTCAAGTTTAGGTGATGTGTTAGTTCAAATTATGTGATATGGAGAGTAAATTCATTAAGAAATTCTCTATCAGGTTTTATCTAAATCACTTTACTTAGGGTCGTGTAGTTTTACGTAGCTATGTAAGTATATATGTGTGTGTACATAAAATAGATGTTTATGCATATAATTACAAAACCTTCTAAGACACTACCTGTAGTGCAGCCAGTGAGGAAGTAGCAATGAGACACTTTCATGATGAATGAATCAGTAGAAAAATAATTTCTTTTACAAGTATTTTTTCTATATTAATTTGAGAAAAAATATTCTTAAAATAAGAAAATTTCTTTTATTCCTGCTTTTCTTCTCTGCAAAGTATAGATTATGATGGTTTGAAACTAAAGTTCAGTAAGCAAAGTGTAGTGAACATCCAGAATTAAAGATTGAATTCTGGCCTACCATGGCTACATGGACCCAATAAAAAACCTATTTGGAAGGATAGGGAAAAATTGTCTGCTAACCAAGAATATATATAAAATAACAAGGATATAAATCCTGACACAGACTTATGTTTATTGATTTACATTACTTTTATTTACTTATTTATTTAAAAATTTTTTAAATTTATTTGATAGAGAAACAGCAACAGAGGGAACACAAGCAGGGGAAGTGGGAGAGGGAGAAGCAGGTTTCCCGCCGAGCAGGGAGCTTGATGTGGGACTCGATCCCAGGACCCTGGGATCATGACCTGAGCTGAAGGCAGACGCTTAATGACTAAGCCACCCAGGCGCCCCGACTTATGTTACTTTTAAACACTTATTTTTTTTTTTTAAAGATTTTATTTATTTATTTGACAGAGAGAGAGATCACAGGTAGGCAGAGAGGCAGGTAGAGAGAGAGGAGGAAGCAGGCTCCCTGCTGAGCAGAGAGCCCGATGTGGGGCTCGATCCCAGGACCCTGAGATCATGACCTGAGCCGAAGGCAGAGGCTTTAACCCACTGAGCCACCCAGGCGCCCTAAACACTTATTACCCTGATATTTATTGTCATGTATTTTTATTTATTTTTTATTTTTTCATGTTTTTTTTTATTTTTAAGAGCAAATCGTAAGTTTACTTCTAAGAGTTGATTATGAAAAGCAATTGAAATTGTGACATCTATATGAGTTTATTTTGCTTATAGAAAATATGATAAAATTATAGATTTTATTCTGTGTTGATTTGTTTTCTGATTTTACTAAGGATAATATCTGTAGGGCATGATTTATCACTAGAGCAGGTCTAAATTTTAATGTAACTACAAATAAGTGACATCTGTATGTAGTTGATACAGTTTTTATATCAAATGAAGTTGATCTTGGAGCCCAATTTCATTTAATTTTGTAAAGGAGATGTTCTTAGGAATTTAATTCAAAAAAGCAAAAATTAATAGGATTTTAAAAACATCTTGCTACAATTATACACTTATATTTTCTTTTTTCCAAAATATATATTACTATTCAGAAATGAAGTAAAGGATACTGTTTTTTCTTATTTCGATTCATTAATAGGAACCCACACTTCCAACATTTCTGTATTTTTAACAATCTTTAAAAGATTGGCGAGCCTTTGAATTTTTCAATTTTCTGTTCATTTTACATCATTTATTTGTATTATTTCATTTCGTGATAACAAATCAACATGCAATAGAATCTGTAGTTCTCTCACATTTTCTGTAGCAAATAAAGTTGTACAAGTGGTCACATTTGTAGTGTTTTCAGAACCATTCCTCTTAACTAAAAGTATGTCAACAAGGAATAGGCTTAAAAATTACAAATATAAAATCTGATGTTGCTGGATGTTCAGACTATGTTCAAATCCTCAGAATAGAAAAAAAATTCTCAGAGGCCTTCACTTTTCCTTGTACTCCCTCCCTGCTCCCAGCACGTGCTTTGAATCAGTCTCTCTTTTCTATTCCTACTTCCTTAATCCATAGAGACTTTATGTTTAAACTAGGAAAATGTTCTCCCTTGTTTCTAGTATTTTAAGAAAATCAACTATATATATTTCCAGCAGAGTTATCTTCCTAAAAGAGATTATCTGATTATGTCACTTTCCCCCAAATCCTTGATTATACCCTGTTGCCTAAAGAATGTTGTGCAGAGTCCTTAGCTGAGTAGTCGGGGTTCTCTAGAGTTTGATGTCCTCTGTAACTTTCCATTCTTGCCATTGATGACACAGCCCTCCCTCAGTATATGCCAGCCATGTTTTTCCTCTTGCTTTGTTCTGAATGTGAGAAATAGCATGATGTTTTGGAGAGAATGGAGGACATCTGGATTTACATGTCCCTTGTACTGTAGGCCTTTGATCAAGCCATTTATTAACTTTTCCAACTGCTCAGTTTCCAATTTATAAAAATAGAAATTTGGATAATAACTATTCTATGTTGTGCCCCAATCTCTAATAATACATGAACATAAAGGTGTTTTCGTTCACCATAATGTGCTGTTAAGTTGCTTAGGTGAATATGAAGGTGATTTGGTGGTGAAGATGTAGCAAAGGGAAGAGGGGAAAAAGAAGGAATTCATGTACTCTTTATTGTTCTGTTAAAGTACCTGAATTGAATCATTTAAAAGACAGTTTCAGTACCTTTCTTATGCATGTGCTGTTCTAGGGACCAGGAACTAGCCTAAACAAGACGAGTTATCTTCATAGATCATAGCTTGTGGGGGGAGAGAATAGATAATCATCTGATGCTTTCGTTTTTTTATTTGTTAGCCATGTGACAGAGCGTGACTAGGAGGAGGATTATGTTCCAAGGGACATGGTTAGATAAGGCCTCCTCGAGGAGGTGACGTTTGAACTGAGAACAGGGTGCAGAAGAACTAGCTACACATGACCGAGGGAACAGTGTCTCAGGCTGACAGAAGAGCAGTTTACACAAAGGGGCAGACGCAGGATAAGCTCTGCCTGTAGAAAGTTCCCTAGAGCAGGGTGAGGGAAGGGTGGTAGCCAGATGTGGGAAAGTTCCCATCTCACTCCCCACTGTGGTGGCGAGCTTCTGCAAGACCGTAATTGGAGAGCAACATGACATGCTGAGAAGACTGCAGCCATGAGCCTCTTTTGTCTTCTTCAAGATAATCATGCCCAGTATTGTCTGCTGTTTTCAGGTTCTTCTGTGTCTGGTGGTGGCCCTCCTCTGTCTCTGAGAGCCTCTTAGGATGTGCTACCCAAAACTGAGCAGAGATACCACACGAACTCATTAGCCCATAGAACAGAAAGTTCGCGCTGCCTATAATCTGTGATCTAGACAGTTCCTTTGTTTTTGTCCCCCTCCTCCTTTTGTACGTGAATTTATGTTAAGTCAGATCTTCATTTAGTGCTTTTGTATTGATTTGGACAGAGGGTGTTGCTAGGAAAACTAATTGTAGGATTATATATATCCCTGTGGATCTTGCCTTTTTTTTGTATTGTCAACCTTATAAATGTTACAGGTGTTAGAAAATCTGTTATATATATATATATATGTCTAATCTTAAAATTTAAAGGAGGACACATCTGTCTCCCTTGTCAAACTTCTTAACAGTCTAGGTAAGTGGCTTTTAAATTTCTTAACAATGACCTCAGCAACATTGTGACCCCACAGGAACGTAATCGTGTATAATTGAAGCAAAAGTTTCATGTAACAGTGCTTTACATTACAACTATATTGTCTGTTCTGTTTTATTTTACTGAAAATAATGCTAGTTGCAAACCACTAAATTGCTTTTACAACTCATTAATTGATAATGTCTTGCAATTTGGAAAACACTGGTCTGTGTTTACAATTCTTTCTTTCCCTTTCTTTCTTTTTCTTTCTTTCTTTCAAGATTTTATTTATTTTAAGAGAGAGAGAGAGAGAGAGCAGGAGCAGGAGCTGGGGAGGGGGAAGGCAGAGGGAGAGTAAGAAACAGACTCCTGGCTGAGCAGAGAGCCCTACGTAGCTTGATTCCAGAATCCTGGGATCATGACCTGAGCTGAAGGTGGATGCTTAAGCCACTCAGGCCCCCCTACAATGTTTTCATGCTGTTCCATTTACAGATTCCCCTTTTTCTGCCTACTTTTAGACATTCTCCTGACTTGCCGCTTGGTTATTAGGTCAGTTGATAAATTAATATTTACAGTATTCTCTGTATTTCTGGGGGTGGGTAATAAGAGGCGTGGTGGCTCTGTACAATTTGCAAATCATTCCATTCCCTAAGACCCTTACTGGGATGTGTGAACTATTGGTATGGATTATTCCCCTTCTAGAGTCACAAAAACTGAGGCACAGAGAGGTAAATGGACAGGAGCTAGAGGATAGTGAGTGGGTCTGTGGCTTCCTACTCCGGGCTTACTCTCCCAACAAAATTGATTTTTTTTCCACCATATTAGTACCTTGTGGCATGTTCTCCTACTCTAGTAATGTTTTCTCATTTGTCATTTTTATTTCTGTCTGCAGTTACCTTGTTCTGTTCTGTACATTGCCTAGGAACCCACATATGAGAGCAGAGTTTACCTCCTCTCTTGGACTTGACTGCTCTTGATGCTCCAAGATTCAGAAATAAACAAGAAATAGACCTCAAGGATATCGAAGTCTTTCTTCACAGCCATTCTGTCTACCGGCAACTTTGGCTAATATTTCTAAGGAAGTGGCTCTTCTAAACTGAAAACTACAGTTAGATCAAAACCTGTGAAATAGGAACATGGTAATCAGGGTATATTTTTTTCACATCATGAAACACAGAATATACTTTTGTTACACTTTTTCCTTAACTTACTCTAAAGTCTCTTTTCAGCAGACGTTCTGACCCAGAGGCAAATTGCTAAGGGATCAAGTATCTTTACCTTTGAATATTTAAAAATACAGCAGAATAATTTTTATGTATTCCAAGTATATGATTTTTAGTAAAATCATATCATACTACCCTTATTTCCTATAATAACGACCCAGAGGAATCCTCTTCTGCTATGAACTAGCAACAGCAATAAGAACGAATATGTATATAGCATTGTATAATTTACAAGCAGTTTTAAAGCACATTTTCTCCTTGTTCCTCAATGTTCTCTAACTAGGTAGATTGGCTGTTATAAAGTAGGAAACTGAGATCCTCTAATACTGAACCTGACCTCTGCTCCTCTACCATCCCTAGAATTCCTGATCCTTACCTTATATAACTTTTCTTTTCTCATTAGGACTTCTTACCTTCCAATATACTATATAATTTATTTGTTATGCTTCATACTTTTTTCTCTCTCCTCCAGCTAAAATGTAACCTTCATGAAGAAAGGGGTCTTTGTTTTTTGGTTTCATGATGTGTTCTAAACACCTAGAAGAGGGCATTCCATATAATAGATAATAAGTATTGATTAAATGATGAATGGGCATAGAGACAGGCTACACATTAAAGGATGGATTTAACCGAGTATATCAGTATGTGTGGGTTAGATTATGCTGCAGTAAGGAACAATACCGAAATCTCAATTGCTTGGCACTAAAGCGTATTCTGTCTGGTCACCCGAAGTCCACCGTGGGCCTTGTGTGGCTCTCTAGAGTAGCTGCCCGCTCTCCAGGTGGCGATTGGGCATTTCAGGCAGCTTCAGTCTCGTGTTATCTTCATACCAACATAAGTTTTTGCAATCTCACAAGGGTAAGAGAACATGGCCAATCACTTACTGGCTCTGAATTAAACCCATTCTACTTCTTTATAACACAGATAATGCCCACTCATGTTTTATTGTCCAAAACAAGTTTCACAACCTTACCTGTCTCAAGGGAGTGGAGTAGCATAACTTCCATGTGTTAAGGAAGAGGAGAACCAGAAATAATAAATGTGAGCATTGTCCATGGCCATGAGACAAAGCAGAAATTACCTGATTTATTTTTCCAGTTGTTTGTTTTGTATTCTTTCCCTACTTGTTTTTTTTTTTTGTGATATATTTGTTGCTGTTAAACCTAAAGATAATTAACTCTCTCAGTGGGAATGTGTGGTAGTAGTGAGTGAAGAAGTAGCCGTAGATAACCTTAGGGAATTTTCATCATTCTAAAAGGGAATTCTGAGCAGAGATTATTATAGAATTGGGATTAGGAATATTTTTCTTTCAGAGAAATTATTTTCCAAATCAGAATAATTCATGAGGTTCACCAGAGTATTGATCCCTTGTGACTGTTCTCTTGATCACTAAATCTGTAGTTAATCCCTGCTGGAGATGTTTATGCCAGGGACCTTATTTTGGTCAATTTAAAAAATTTATAATAAAAGCTACTACTTATCAAGCTTCAAATATCAGCTGTGGAGTAAGTGCCGTGTAGCACATGAACTCTTTTCTGTTGTAGATCTCTAATTCAACATTAAGGTAGTTGTGATTACCTAGATTAGCGTCATATCCATTAATGAACCAGCCAGAGTTCATTTAAATTACAAAAGACCATAATTTATTCTTTTAGTCTTCTTATGGTAAAGAAGACTTCTCTTACTAACTACCCCACCACCACCTTCTCTAAAAAAACTCCCCAAAGCATAACTCATCCCATCCCAAAATGATCCAGTGAGCTCTTAGGGGTCAAGCATTTTTTAAACCATATATGCTTCTCTCTTTAGCCCCCCATTGCCTAGTGTAATTCTTGGTACATAATTGGTTTTCAGCTCATTGAATTGAATGTTCCTCTCTCCCACGCAATGCATGAGTAATTAACACAATTCTTTTTGTTTTCTATTATTGTCCTAATAAATCACCATAAATTTAGTGGCTTAAACCCTTTTTTTCCATCTCTACAACCAACAGTGGCAGGTAGAATTCCTCTCACACTTCAGATCTCTCCTGCCCCTTCCCTTGCATCTCTCACTGATAAACTAGGATAATCTCTCTATTTTAAAATCCATAATCTTACGTCTGCAAAGTCACTTTTGCCAGGTAACATAGCATATACAGGTATGACACCAGAGGGCAAAGATTACGGGGGCCAGAATTCTGCTTACCACACTATTTTAGTAGACTTTGTGAAGACTTTGTTGTATTCTCCTTTAAAGACTTGATAAGGTGAAGTCATTTAAAAGTCGGAGGTTAATGAAAGTTTACATTAAACTAAGCACTTTCTTTTTTGGACAGATATTTTGACATTAAAATTTCACATTTTTATTATAAAGCTTTATAGGTGTTTTATTGCATTGTGATGTACATTTTCTTTTTAGGGAAGAATATACCATACTTGGCATAATATAAATTTTGCAGACAAGTTCTCTCTGTCGTTACTGTTAGTTTATTGGCACTTTTTTGTTTTGTTTTGTGTGTGTGTGTGTTTTTTAACAAAAGTTTATTTAATTCTCAAGGAACTTCTTAGTTCCAATCCTGCTTCTTGAGTGATTTACTCTTTCATGGACGAGAATATAGGAGGAGATAAAAAGTAATTTTAACGATACTTAATTAGGAAAGCTAATCTGCTATAAAATCTAAACACATCATATACTCCAAATGTGTATATAGGTAATTGGGGGTAGTTAGCTGCTATTTAAGCAAATCTGTTTGCATCAGAGTTGCATTTATTATACACAATGAAGTGTTTCCTGTCTGACTGATGGAAAGAAGAAAAACACATGAGAATAGTTAGATTAATGTTTCAATATCCATTTTACTTGCTTTCAATATACCCTCCCTCCCAAAGAGGAAAGATGGAGAATTTTCTTTTTGCATGTACGTGTACGACTTTAGCTCTTATGTGTGTTTGTTGTATATCTTGAAAATGGCGTAGATTAAAAAAAAAAAAAGCTAAGTAGGACTTTCTGATACTGATCCTTACGCTAGATAATATTTGAAACCCCTTGGGGGGAAATTGTTTTTCTTGTTGTTAGAAGATTATTTGAACTCCTCTTTACCTTCCACAGTGAGACAAATGATTCTCAGATTTTGTGATATTACCAGAAGAGTAAATACATGGCCATCACTCAAATCAGATATCAGCATTTTCACACTGGAGTCTCTTGAGTGTACAAATCATGTTCCCCACACTATTTCCAAGTGTGATATAGCTTCTGATTTCAACTTGGGAAATTAGTGTTCTTGAACCAAGCATTAAAACAGTTTCATTTTTGGTGCCAAGTGCCACCTGTGGTCACATACTGGTTTTTCCCACACCTTTCCCTAGCACCTCTCTGTAGAGCTTTCTTTGGCTTATTCCCCGTCATAGTCCAAGGCGGATTGGGGCCGTAAAGGCAACATATGTTCAGTCAGTGCTATCGGCTACTTTCACTAATTTATTTTTAACTTTCAGTCCTTCCTAGACTTAAATAATGGCTCCAGGAAGAAGCTATGATCTAATTTTAAACTGTGCACATTTAACCTCTCCATCACCGTAATGAGCACGTCTTTAAAACAATCAAAGTAGCTGCAAAGTAGCATAATTTCCACGTGTAGCGCATTGAACCCAGACCCTTATTTCTGGCTTTTTGTATGTACATCCTGACTTTTTTTTTTTTTTTAAGATTTTATTTATTTATTTGACAGAGAGAGAGAGATCACAAGTAGGCAGAGAGGCAGGCAGAGAGAGAGGGGGACGCAGGCTCCCCGCGGAGCAGAGAGCCCGATGCGGGGCTCCATCCCAGGACCCTGGGATCATGACCTGAGCCGAAGGCAGAGGCTTTAACCCACTGAGCCACCCAGGCGCCCCTACATCCTGACTTTTAGAAGATTTGTCTGTGTCCTAATTTGGAAGGATACAGAATTTTGTTATTGTTGTTGTTATTGTTTAGTTATATTTCACAGTGGTCAGTGTTAATGGAATAACCGTCTGTTTAAATGCAAGGGACAGAACTACCTGGTTGAATTCCAAGTCCACAGCTTACCCATTTTGTGATCTTTGGCAAATTAGCTGAACTCCCAAAGCCTCTTCTCTAAAACATGATTTCTGGGCTGACTTAAGAGTATGAAGGAGAGAATGAAAATTAATTCTTATTCCCTGAAGTTATGTGTATCTGTATATTTTTTAAAATCAAACCGAGGTATAAGATGACTCTCATACTTTTAATGTTCCCAACAAGACAGGTTCAAAGCTTCTTTTCTGTAGTTTGCTTTAATTCTAAGAGAAAAAAACAACATTTCTAAACTGAATTTGCTTGTTTGTACTCTCTGATTTAAAACACTTCGCTCAGCTGTCCTATGTAATAGTTTAAAAAAGGAATATATTGCTTTTTCCCATTTCACTTTCCATATGGATTTTTTGTAGGGTTTTTATGAGTCCTGCAGAATTTAGAGCTAAATTGTCTCAGAAATCATTTCCTCTTTTTCATCCCTGCATCTTAGAGGTGAAGAAAGTGAGCAAAAAGAAAAGTTAAGTGGTCCTAGCTAGTTAGTGAGGTAAGATGTGAAACAGAGTTCCTGGCCTTTGACTGGTTTTGCCCTGCCTTCCTTGTTTAAAACAAGCGAAATGAAACAAAAAAACAGCAACCCACTCTAACCATATAAACAGATGCCTTCGTAGTGCTATTGTTTTTCTCAATTCAAGTCTTTGCAGAAATTGTGCTACTAAATGTTGAAAAAATTCTGCATATGATTGTTTTGATAAAAAGGAAGTTGTTAATTAATTTAGTCATATATTCCATAATAGCATGTTAGCAGAATTTTTTGACTCCCTTAAACATAAACTACAACTTCTGAAAATCAGTTTCTTTTTGTTCAGGATAAATTTTAGAATGTATTTATTGTTAATAGAGTATACAAAGTGTAAAACTTTTCTCATATAGCTAGAGTAAGTCAATTAATGCAATTAAAATTTGTTTATATTTGAACGATTATCTTTGTATATTTTAAAGAAAAGTTAGATGGCATTTTCAGATATTAGCAACTTTTTCCCTAAAATCAGCTTTTCTCTTTTTTTTTATGTTATCATCCATTTCTTAACTTTCATGCATATGAGGAGGTTAAAATGGCATAAGTATCTGCTATAGTAAAATACATTCTCATTTTAGCTACAGCAATAAATTCTCAAAAGATTAGTGAAATTACGCAACCTGCCATCTCCATGCCCCTCAGTACATAGTAATTTGCACGATCGTTTTAATGTCTAATCATATCACTCTACAACTCTTCCTTTTCTTGTACAGCTGTTAAAAGAAGTCACAACATTCTTGAGGCAATAGTAATAATAGACACAGCTGTCGTGGTTTTTTAAAAAAAGGCTTTTAGGAAATAATTATATATCCATTAAGTTTGGAATATGGAAGACCTATCGCTGCATTTAAAATGTATATCAGGTTTTCTTGAGCAACTGAAACTTTTCGACCTCTCTGCTAGGTAGAGAGGAAGGATGAGTCCCTTCGTGTGACGGGGCTCAACCTCTCTGCTCCGTGTCAGTCAGCGGAAGAGCCCCTTGTCCACAACGGAGGCGCACCTTAGGGATCATGTAAGAGGGAGCAAGTGGAAACTCCCTCTTAGGCTGTGCTCAGCAGTTAATTATGAATCAATCCGGTGAATAATTGTAGTGCAGGATACAAACTTTCTCCACTTCCTACATAATGACTCTTTTGGAAATGTGTCAATCATAAAGGTGAGTAGCGTCCTTAGACTTACATTTTCATATCTATTCAAGATCTCTAATTTAAATATTAAAATATGCATATTTAGCATAAGGAAGTTTGTTATTTATAAAATGAAGAAGAATCAGTGTCTAAGTTTACAGTGTCAGTGTTAACCCGATAAGTCACTTTTTGAAATGACCTCAGACAGCTCACCGGAAAAGGCTTTTCTTCACATGAAAATTTTTTACATTATAAGTTTAGCTTAGTGGAATTCCTAATCATTCTTTTCCTCTGCTTCCTTCACTTGCGGCTTGTCCGTGAGTTCAGTTGTGTTGCAGTTAAGGTGTTAGGCTGGGGCTAATCTCTGTAAAACGCCAGCATTTGTTCTTCTTTTTCCCTATCATCAATCTTTCACACTCATCTCAAACCCCTAATGTATCAGCAGGTTTCCCAGAGCGACTGGTTAAAATTACCTTTGCTTTTGGTAAACTCTGAACCTTCAAACCTCAGTGTTTTCAGTTGCCCCCTGTGGATTCCGTGAAGCCTCTGCACATTCCTCACTGCCAGTCACTTGCTTTATGTCCTGAAACCAGGAGCCTGTGCACAGCCCCCTGATTATTCCAGCTGTACCCACCACCCTTCCTTAAATGGAGAAAGGGGTGTGAATACCTCTGGTAATCGGTGTCGCGTATGCAAACTACAGGGGAGAGGGGTTGGAACTCCCAAAACTAGAGAGCTCGTGTTTATTTTACCCGGTGACAGTTAGATTGTTTAAAATTCTAGCTATTTCTGAAAGTTTCTTGGCTTTTTTGACCCTGACAGAGATTGGCAGATTAACCTGTGTCTTCAAAGTAAATGCTACACTGAAACAATTGATTTCTTAAGGTTTGTCTTACTAATTGCCTATGTGAATAGTTCATATTTTATTTAAATTTATGTTATCCTCCTGTGTGCCTGTTCTTTCTTCACTTCTTCACTTCCATAAATACTTCCCTTTTGTCCATTCTGACGAGGACTATCCCCATTATTAGTAAAAATGGATTCCAATAATAGGTAGGATTTCTGGTGAATACACGGTTCGTGATATTTTCACCTTTAGTGCAGTTTAGTTTCCACACACAACTATTAGGTTACAACCTTATTCTTTTGGAAAACTGACTCCTGCCTTTGAGGATAATGCTTTGATTATTGGTATGACTCTTCCTGTTCCCTGTTCAGTACTGGGAGTTAGTCTCATTAAGATTTACACTAAATATCTGGGGAGTTCTTGAAAATTAATAGAAAAAGGAGAATGCCCTTCTCTCTGTGAGTAGCAGCATATTTTTGGTAGGTTTTGCCTCAAGCAAGTAAAATTCCAAAATATTGTTCTCAAACTTTGACTCTTATTTGGCAAAAAGCCCTAGGCTAATGGTGGTGAAATAGCCATCTAAACTTCAAATTTAAGATATTCACTTTGAAGGTCACTTAAGTGTTTTTACCCTTCAAAATATAACATACATGCTTTGCCTATTTTTAAATGTTTAATAAATATTAATTTATTACATCATCATTTATTATGTTAGCCTTTTCTAAAATAGCCATAAAAAAGGGAAACAAGTATAAGCACATCAAAAGAAACAAAAGTAAAAATTATCTAGAGTACCTTGTCTTTAAAAAAAGTCTCAGTAATAATAACTCAGACAATTTTCCAGAGGTGTCAGTGACCTTTCACATATGTTATTATATAACCCTTTGGTGTACAAAAGTCTGTTGTGTTCTTTTTAAAATGGTAGTAAGTAGAGTACTGAGGGTTAATGATTATATTACTTGTAATTTTAAGAGCTACGACTGTATTCTAAGGAATGTTTCTATTAATGAGCATAATTTATTTATACACACTACTGAATTGTTATAAATTAATGCTTATATTTAAATAAATGATTATAGGATTATGCTTAATTGTTTGGGATATGCAAGCCATATATTTTTTCAAAATAAAGAAATGAAGCCGATGTGAATCGCTTAAGTAGATTTTCTTGTTAGAATTTCTGGTTTTTCCTTTAGTTAAGTTCCCAAGATTCTCCCTGAATTGATCAAAAGTTTAACTCCCCACACCCTTTTTAATACAGGATGGATGTGGATGTGTTGCTTAAGGGTCAGGGAGTAGAGGAAATTAAATAGTTTTAAGTATTCGCAAAAACAATTTCCTGATTCTAATGAATGATTTTGGTGACATATTTTAATCTAGAATATTGTATGTAAAATTTCTTACCACAGCTGCATCTTCATTTTTATACTCCTCTTGTTTTGTTTGGTTTGTTTTTTGCAGTGGGTACACCTTATTACATGTCTCCAGAGAGAATACATGAAAATGGATACAACTTCAAATCTGACATCTGGTCTCTTGGCTGTCTACTGTATGAGGTAGGTAATGTTGATAAAGTTCACATATTGATGTATTTTTAGTTACTATATTTCCTCTATCCTTATAGTACACACTTATTTTTTTCTGGATAGTGTTTAAGAATTAGCTTTTTAATTAGGAAGGGTTAATTCATAGTCAGACTTAGTAGCTGCTTTTGTAATGGTAACTCTACAGTCCTGCACATTTACTTCCTCTAAATATTTTTAAGTTGTTTCCTTTTAGGGAGAATTTTATTTTAAAAATGTTTTTAATGTTAATATGTTATCCTACATATCTTATTTATAAAAATGTACATTTGAACATCTATAAAATAACTTGCTCATCCAGGCATAGCAGGAGAGGTATAATGGAATGTATTTAAAACATGAAAGCATGGTAAATATCTTTTTCAATATTTCTTTTGCTCTTACTTAGAGTAATTTAGCTTTAAGGGTAGTAGGCAAATAGATAATTTTTCTAGGTTACCACTTAATTTCATTTCCATGAGTAACAGTTATATTGGTAAAGCTTAGAGAAATACTCTCTCTCCTGTGCTACTGGTGATGATTTGTCAAAGGAAAATGGAACCATCTAGGTATATCCTCTAACAAATATTTCAGTGCAGTAATTTGGATGGGTAGAAAAAAGCATATTATGTAAGAGCACATTTTACATCCATGTTACAGAGTAATGGTATCAAAAAGCACTCAAGACTACTGACTTATGTAAATTTATTTTTTAATCAAATGGTAATTTTCCTAGTGATATCAGGCTCTAAGTCAGAGCTGCTAATTAAATGTTCGTCTACATCTGAGTAACTACTTTAATAAAATAAAATGAAGGAAAATAATACATGGAATCATTTTCATGTTTTATGTATACAAAAGAAGTCTAAAGTGGATAGATGGAAATCAGTGTATTTCTTATTCTATATTTTGTGTTTCCTGTCCTCCTGACTTAAATGAAATATATCATGAGATCATCTATTTTAATTGCCCAACCATTACTTGGAAGTAGAGCATTAGAAAGTTTATTTTTTAATGTGTATCATGATCTTTAATTATCATATTATAGTTTACAGATTCAAATTTCTTTAATTTAAGGAACCTGAGATTATTTATTTTGTTCTTCCTAGTGAAGTAACTAATTACCACTTTAAAAGAACAGATTTCTAAATGTTCTTAAATAACATTCCTAGGATAATATTTTTAATGAAAAATTATGAATTAGTGATATGACAAAACATGTGTTTAGGTATGCACATGAGATGAAAAGAGATTATGCTCAGTATATTATATTCTGTTACTAACTTGATATAATGCTGAAAAGAATTGATTTGACTATATTAAATTACTATAATGTTTAAAGTCACTTTGTACATTTTTCAATATTTTATATTTATTTCAGTAACGTTACGTTCCTCAGGCCATAGTCTAATATTATCAAAGTGGCATTTGCCTTTTAAACACCTGAGAGTAAACAGCAAATTGGCTTGCGCTAACAAGGTGAAATTTAGCAATGAAAAAGAAGAAGTTCAATTAAGATAATGCTTTTTGAGAAGTTCGCAAATTCTTTTAGGGCCACTGGATTCTTAGGTCAAAACTGAAATAATTCTTCACATTTTGGATTTGCCTTTGAGAGGCAGTGTCCCATTTTTATGTGTATTTAAAATGATCACCAAAATAGAAATTGTCTTTGGACACTTCTATATCCGTGAGTTTTATGTGTTGTGGATGATTTTGAGTTAAAGTATTTATCATGATAAACATTAGTTTTCATCTCAGTGAATTTTCTCAGTTCTTCTATGCGGGTCATGTGGAAGAACTAAAATTTTTCTGAAGATTTCATTTACCTTTGTGTTCTATCTCCTTCCAGTTATGTTTCAATATAATGTTAATAGAAATACCCAGGAACTTAGCCTTAAAAAATTGGCCACAACCTCTCATGAACATTTTATATTATATCCCTCTAAGAATTTACTATTAGCAATGAAGGAATAGGAAGCTTTTTTTGAAAATGTATTTTAAACTCAGAAAATTAGACTTTCAAATATTCCTGAAACCTAAAAAAAAAAAAAACCACTAGCAGTGCAGTTTTAATTGATATGCAACAAAGTAGACTTTACTAATTAAAATCAAGATGCTGTGCTTTTGCTACACGGACCTTTACATGGAAAAGTAGGTTTTACACATTTCCTTTATTGTTCAGCGCAGCAATTGCATCCTTACAGGGTTGTAGGTTGGTGGCTTACAGTTCAAAAAAAAAGAGAGCTGCCACCAGCCCCGAAGACAGACAGTGGGCTTTCGTCCCTCGGACACCCCCAGAATACTAATCAGGAAAGTCAGACCCTGGAGGTCAGGGAGCAAGTCAATCATTCTAGCGATCGTCTCAGTGTGGAGGATCAAATTAGCCTGAAAAATTCAGCTGCTGGGAGGAGAGGGCGAGCAGCTGTCAGGGGCAGCATCGAGATGCACTAATGAACCAGATGAATAGTGCAAAAGCTTGAAAATAAAAACAGGACAGTTGACATTTTTCATCTGTCAAAGCAGGAGATGCATGAAAATATACTATTCCTGTTTTAACTCCTTAGGGGACATTCAGATTTTTTTTTTTAACACTCTGCAGTATTGAGACAAAAGTACTGTAATGAACTCCTAGCATATGATAATGAATATATGTACATTTACATAGGGTTTTTGCAAACATGGAAAGACTATAGTTTATATATACAGTGTATTTTTTAAGGTGGCCTTTATAATACTCTGTCATAAAGTGTCCTTGCATTTTAAACAAAACAGAACAAAACAAAAACATGTTATTACCGATAGCTCATCTTCTAGAAATTTCCTCTCAGATGGTGGGTTTTACATGTTTAGGGCCCTTTATATTGTTTTTACTTTTCTCTCCTCATGTGGAATAGCCTTTCCTGAGGTGGTTTCATATAGGTTTATGTCGGTTTCATATAAAATGTAGGCTAAGTAAAACTACGTCAGGATACTTTGCAGGTTTGATTTCCAGTGTCATCCCCTCCTCGTTTAAGGCTCTGAAGGAGTTAAAGCTCTGTCTGGAGCACCAGAAGACAGATGAGAGCCATTTTCAGCTTGTCCTGTCCCCACTGACGCTCACTGAGTAGCACAGCATGGACTAGCGTGTTTCACACACACTCTGCCTGTCTGGGGAATGTACACATTGTCCTTCCAAAATCAAACTTATTAGCACATGTAGAAAAGGGTGACTGACTTTGGGGCAGCCTCGCACTCCGTGTTGTATTCTCGCTGCTGCGGTTCAAAGATTTAGAAGGTTTTGAACAGGATGCGAACATTTTAAATTGAATTTTTTAGTTTGTAACCCTGCTTTACCACAGTACTTGCTTGCACTTTAAATGTCAAGTTAGAACCTTGTCTTAAAATAAATTTAAATTCAATAATGTCTTTTTTAAAGTTGATCATTCTTTTTTTTTTCCTGCATAGAAATCTCATTCAGATGCCTTGAAGTAGCGGCTATGACTCAGAGAGCTTTTGAACATATTTAGTGTTTTTGAGACATTATCAAAAGAAAAGAAGTTCTAGTTCATTGTAAACCACTTGAGGGTCAGTTATAACATTCAGATTGAGAAGACTTTTTTTTTTCCTCTCAAAATAGCCCTTTCCTACAGAAACTGTCATGTTGTATAAAATGCTGTACATTCTACTCCCTAAACCATTGCTTAGATTATAATTCATTTTCAATTTCTCTTTCATTTTAGTGATATTTTGACCATTGCATGGTTGATATATACCACCGATGTCTGTTTAGTCATGAGATATATTACTCGTTTTTATGACGTTGTATTCACAAAGAGTTTTAAGTTACTATATGTTCTTTTTAGTATTACTTTATGTCATATATGTACATACATAGGTAAATATGTGCTAACCATTTCTCCCTTTTAGGGAATTTTAAGTATTGAAAAAAAAAAAAACAAAACCCAAAAGTTGAAGTAAGATTTTTAGAACTTACTAAATAATTCTCAGAAAGGAATTTTCATAAAAATCAAAATGCCCAGATAACTTTATTTAAAGTCTTTGTAATTATTTTCTACCCAAGTGTGATATACTTGATGAAATCACCTTTAAAAGTTATCATGTAACTATATCAGTTTCATTGGGAGCATTTTACAGATGGCTGCATTACAGAGTCCTTTCTATGGTGACAAAATGAATTTGTACTCGCTGTGTAAGAAGATAGAACAGTGTGACTACCCACCTCTTCCTTCAGATCACTATTCAGAAGAAGTAAGTCACTTTTCAGTCTATGTGTTTGTCTGTTGTTCATTTTGCTAACGTTAGCATTTTATTAAGAGGTTTTATTTTCTGTCCAGAAACACAAATGACGAGTATGGTGGCAGAAATAGCACTTTTCATTCTGTTTTCCTTCTCTTGGAGACTTACTGTCTAAAGAGTTGACTCTGCAGTTCCTAATGTGGAATGGAGCACAGCACAGCATGTGCTGTGAAATTGGTCACTTCCTAGGTATGAGGAGGAGAGCTGACTTTGCAGCCTCCTGAACACGGCGAAGGGCAGAATTCATGCTCAGACCCCAGCTCAAGTTGACCGGCATGTCTGATGCCCTTCTTAATAAGGCCACTCCTCATTCTCACAGCCTCAGAACAACCATTATAACTTTCTGCTTTGGCAGAACTTCCCTCTCATCCGTGTTTTCCAATATGTGAAACATCCATCTCTTAGCTATGTCTCTCTCAACCTTGTTCTTTCAGCTTTTACCCTCCCTCCCCTGACCATGCCTGTCCCATCACCACCTCACTGTTGCAATCAGATTCCTGTAGGAATTGTTCTAAGGTTATCATTAGCAGACATGTTAAAATGTATATTGGATGGGACTGAAAACTTTAGAAGACTCTACTATCGCAAAATCTGAGTCTGAATCCTTGCTTTGGGAACCCATTGAAATGAGTTGTTTTGGCTCTACCCAACATACAGTTTTTCACTGAACAAAACATCTCCCATTTTAACCCAGTACATAGTGATTTTGCCAGTATTTAAGGAGGAGATGGGCGGAACAGCAATATCTTGGGCTAACTAAATGCGTTCACGTTAACCCTTTTTGGAAAGCTTACTGGGGAATCTACCCAGAGAGAACACTGTCTTGAGTTAGGACATCTCACCCTCTTATGAACAACAGATTTTTTGCCCAAGGGAGATGGCAAGGAGCAAAGGAAAAATATAAAACAATTATAACGTTCACTTATTAGGTAGTCTTGTCACTCTTTCTATCTTGAAATGAATAGCAATCAGTTTGAGTTTTATATAAGGAAAATTGAGTCAGTGTAACTTGAATAATAAATATCTCTAAAGAATTTTTGCCATACGTAAAGCACTTGAGGCCCTAGAATGTTATAAGTACCTTTTCCCCCCTGTGGTTTTGATACTAATAATCAATGATGTCTGGTTTTTTTTTGTTGTTGTTTGTTTCATAGCCTTTGTATTCAGGTAATTAAAATAAATTCATATAAGGCAGTGACGATAATTTAGAAGTATTATCTTTATTTGATGTTAATGCTGTTATGTTAGCCATTTTTAATTACTATTTTGGGTATAGAATATAAATATGGCATTTCACAAAACCAACTTCAGAACTCCAGGCCTAGAAATACAGTAGGGTGTGAACAATAATGCAAAATGATGGCAAGAATGTCAGGGGCCGCTCTTTGTTGTGTCATTCATGCTGTCTTCTTTTTTCCATGAAGCGCATGAATATTTCACATATCTGCATCCTCATCCCCTATTCTTCTTGACTAATTTTCAGACTGTCTGAATTTGCATTTCACATGGTAGCTGATTAGGAGATGCCGAGTGCAGCAGTGAAGCCTCAGCAGGCGGTTACCATGGTGACCTTCAGCAGGATTTTAATGATGATACCACTAGTGGTCCGTTGAAGTCGGCCTGCCTGCAGGGCTACTTCACTGCAGCTAAGTGTGAAGTTGGATATGCGGCTTCTCAGCCAAGGGGCAAATATCAAAGTCTGGCCCAGATAGAAGAAGGTCTTAGAGTTGGGAGAGGAAAATAAGATTCCACTTTTTACTTCACTCTATAGAGTTACCAGTTTCGAAAAGAGATATAAAGCAAAACACGTTCTATGGCGTACTCTCCAAAAAAGACAGGACATGCAGCTCCTCATATGGGTAAAAATCCGTCCTTGTGCTGTGGGGAAAGAGAAGGCTATACAACTAGGTAAACATGGAAGCTAATTCTTACGAAAGAAATGAAGTATGGAAAATACAGACTAATAATGTTACTTTAATCTGTTCAGTTATGTAGAAAAGTTCTCAGAACAAGAGCTTTGAAATGCAGATGTGCTAATAAATATTTTCTCTCCTTAAGCAGGAGCTCCGTTTGTAAGATAATTATTCAGAATTTATGGGAGCAAAAAACCTGAACAGATTCGATGCTGCCATACTTTAAGGGTATCTTAAATATTTCCTTATATAGTAAGCTTTTAAGATCTTTTCAAAGTTCAAATGGCCATTTAATTTTTTCACATGCCAGAAGATAGAAAACAAAAAAAAGTGAAGTATAAAGTTTTTAAACAGCGAACTTTCACTAAGTATCCATTTTACACCTGAAATGGTAGCAGTCTGTGTAACTGTTTGAAGAATGAAAAAAATTAAGCAAATTAATGTGCCACTAAATATCTATTTGAAAGCTTATCAAATTGAGTTAGCTACTGCTAAATTTTTAAGGCTGCTGCCAAAAGAGGTTTAGAAGGCAACATTTCATGAAAATAGTAGCTATGCCCCCAACCAGCCTTGATCAGTGGGAATAAGGAACTCTATAAGATTTATTTCTAGGTATAGTCATTCCAATTAGAAGAACTCAGAGTTTAAAAGCTTGGGAGTTTTTTTATTTCTTTTATCCTAAAAAACATAGATACACTTAAGCGTTACAAACTAAAAATGAGAAATAGTGTCCTTTGGAAAAATAAGCCCGTATCTCAGATCTTTTTTGAATTATGCTATTATTCTTGTTATTATGTACAAATGATTAGGATTCTAGATTGAAATACATCAGCCATACATGAATGATATTAGGATATGTATGTTTTGTAGCTTAGTAAAATAGTTTTGTTTATGACAGTATCTTTTGGTGTTCAGTATTCTTTTTTTTCCCAGTAATGATCTCATCCATATATCAGTGAGGAACTACTATACTTAACCCTAAAAATCTTAAGTTGAAAAGATAGGCTTTTTTCCTTAGATATCTCTCAAGTTTAATTAAACTTGGTATCATTAGTGATTGTGAAATTAACATCTGTGAAGCCAACATTGATGGAATATTTACTGTGTACAACGAATTATGACTCAAAAGGCCACCTTGTAATCTGATCCAAGCTTATCTCTACAGACTTAAGGATCACATGAGATATTCTTCTTTCCCTCACTCTACCAGTATAGGTTCTACTGAGAGTTCCATGAATTTCCATGATTTTATGGATTCTGTTTCCTCTTCCTGAAACGTCCCTTCCCCTGTTCTTTACCAGGCAAACTTCTCTCTTCGAAGAAAAGCTTGGGCATCATCTTCTGCATGCAGTTATCCCGCTCCCCTTTCTTCTCTCCCCATATCACCCCACCCCCACCTTGACAGTACCCTGCATGACAGTTGTTTCTTTGCACACACACACACCCCCACCTCTCACCCCTGTCTAGCTCCTGCCGAGGAACAGTAACTGCTTTTTATCTGTGTCTCTCTAGGGCCTGGCATATTAAAAAGGTTCAGTGATTGAGGGAATGAGGAAGTGAAAGAGTGAGATTAAAGTAATGAATGAAAAAAAATAAATGCACCAATTATTTGACAATTGAATGAATGACAGAAACTTCTCCAAAGATCTCTCCATTCAGTAAAGGTAGAAAATTACTCAAAAGACAGGCCAGAAGCTATGATAATTTTATTTTAATGATATTACCCACTATATGACTTTCCATTCTTATCTGCAAGCAGCGTCATTTTTGGAATGCCCAGTGTCCATTTACTGGAAAATAAGACAAACGGATTTTTTCCTTCAGTTTTGGTATTTAATTTCTTTGAGAGTCACAGGAGTGATCATCAAAAGTATGCATTTTGAGGACACCTGGGTGGCTCAGTCAGTTAAGCATCTGCGTTTGGCTCAGGTCAGGATCCCAGGGTTCTGGAATCGAGCCCCGCATCGGGCTCTTTGCTCAGTGAGGAGCCTGCTTCTCCCTCTGCCTGCTGCTCCCCCTGCTTGTGGGCTCTCTCTCTGTCAAGTAAATAAATAAAATCTTAAAAGAAAAAAAAGTATGCATTTTCACTGTTGTTCACTAAATTATCTCGTGACTCTTAAGTTGAAGAAAAAAATAGTATATAGTTATATTGACAACTATTTAGGAAGTACAGAATGCAACTCTATACTGAGGTCTTTTTAGCCAACATAGTTTTTAAAAATCTGAGCATTAACATCATGCAGAATATAGATTCTGTCTCTTTCAATGCTTTTTATTTATTGTAAAAAAAAAATTTCTAATTTAAATAGAGAAGACATGAGAAAGATTGAACAGAACTGTACCTTGATGGTGCTTTTGGCAGATGTGTCTTCACTTTAGGTTTGAACAGAGAAGTTTAGATGGAAGCTCTTAAACTTGAGTCAAGGGTTTGTAGACGGAAGTGAAAAATGGAAATAAGTAGGGGAGAAGAGCGTGATCTTGGTTTGAGAAAACAGAGAAAAATTAAACTGAGGATTTGGAAAAAACAGTGCTTTGTGTGAAAAAGAAATTCAGTACCTACAGAGCACTGGTGAGATGAGAGGGTTGAAGGCCCTTCAGTGAAGTCGGCATTATTATGGCAGCACCTGTGGGTCCGAACTGATGGCCGTGGCAGATACTTAGCTGTTTAGGGGTTGTCTTAAGTTCATTGTAACAAAGAAAAACTTCTGTAGGACACAGTATCTGTGGTTGTCTTCTAATTATAATTTTGAGAACATGCTAATTCAGTAGGTCATCTTCATTTTATTCCTGGAGAAATCAAAATGTAATTTGGGAAATAGAATTATTGAGCCAGTAATCAATTTTCAGATCACTTAATCCTTCTCTTGTTGTACATTAA
The DNA here is from genome assembly GCA_028534135.1 of Potos flavus. Lineage (NCBI taxonomy): Eukaryota > Metazoa > Chordata > Mammalia > Carnivora > Procyonidae > Potos > Potos flavus. Next base: position 31,718,796 of record CM052893.1, read on the forward strand.
ATGTGTTCATTTTGTCACTTTATATCTCCAGCTCACAGATAGAAAGGTATCTGTTTTTATTAAAAATCAGTAATGGGACTACTTCTCAAGTACACAGTTATCTTCTTAAATATCAACCTGAAAGGTCACATCCAGTCAAAGCACTAATGGAGAATGAATGAACTCTCATAAGCTTTTGCCTCATAAATAACGAACTTCTTTTTACCTTAGTCTCCCCCTCTCCTTTTTTTTAAGAGAAATGGAAGGAAGGAGGGGAGGGTTTTGTTCTATCTTTCCGCCTTCCCAGAAATAGTTTAATGGTGCAGCCCGCTGCTTTACTTAAAAGCATTAATTGAGACTATCTAGCACTAGGGGCACTTGTGTCACTCAGTTAAGCATCTCCCTTCGGTTCAGGTCATAATCTCAGGGTCCTGGGATGGAGCCCCACATCAGGCTCCCTCTGCCACTGCCCGTCCCTCCCGCCTCATGCTCTTCATCACTGTCTCTCTCTCACTCAAATAAAAATAAAATCTTTTAAAAACAGAAATAAATTCAGAATATGTTTAAAGAAGCTTATTAAGAAAATTTAAAAAAAAAGCTTATTAAGAAATTTGAGTCAGTAACAAAAACCTGACCTTTGTTTTAGTCATAAAAGAACTATTTTGTGTATGTAAGGGAAGAACTGAAAGTGTCAGGTAAAGATTGTTTTTGTATATTTTGAAGTTAAACTAAGTTTATTAAAAAGCTTTTTTTATTAATTGAGCAGTCTAAATAGTTCCATTTTATAGTTACTAGATTCAGAAATTTTAATAGAACTATATAAATTCCCTGGAGTTGTTAGTTGACATTAACCAATGTTATTTAAGTTGGTGCTAAGAAGATTCTTCTAATACACTATCCCAAGAATATTTAAATGAGAGATGTTAAGTTAAATGGCACAATTAATGTTTGGAGCTAAATCTGTTTTCACAATATTTCTGTACTCCTTATAATCATGTAATCCAATGCTAAGTGAGATGAGACTGTTTATAATAATAAATATGTAACTGTGCCATTATTTATTAAGATTAACTTAATATTGGAGGTTCATCTCAAACACTGGTAATAATATTTGATTTTCCTTCTTAAAAATGGGTTTATTAAGTTAGATATTCTCATTGCTTATAATATCAATTGACCACCTTATTTAGAGCTGCCATATAAGATTAGATCTTTAAGCTTTGAGTGTTCCATTTTTGTTTAAAAAATATATTTAAGTAGGCCCTTTGTTCACTTATGCTTCTGAAGTGACACTGGGGACTTGCTCCTTGAAGACACGAATCCAAAACGGTGCCCTATATTTCACATATCCTGTGGGATCCTATAAAACCATGTAACTTTCTGTAAGACTTTCACAGTTTTCAAAAGACACACTGAATGATCTTCAGTTGTGAAATATAGACATTACATTACCTTATATCTGCGTAAGATTGCTTTCTTTTCCCTTTTCCCTCTACCTCCAAGTCAATCACTAGTGATGCTTTGGTGTACAAGTTGGATACGCCTAATCATTTTGTATAAATATCTAAAGCTCCGAAATATAGTGTACTTTAATGTATTAGACCCACTTTGGGGTGCTAAAATGTGTCCTTGGGTAGATGGAAATTGGGTATATCTGGGAGGCTGATATAATATAATTGGTCTCAGAGGGATTAAGATGGGGGTGAAAAAGAAACAGTACCAATAGCACCAGTCTTTATTATTCTATTGAGAATTGTGTTAGTGACCTAAAGCTGTAATGCACAAAGAGCCCTATTGTTATTACCTGTACGTGACTGAACTTGATACGTAATTGGGTTATCATCCTGACAACAATGACTGTTAGTACTCTCTTCTTTTTAATATTTCTGGTACTAACCCATATGCTTTGATATTTCTTTGGAAATATAGAGATCGATATGTATTAGTATATTAGTATTTTCTGCACTTTATTGAAAACAAATACATTCATTAATTTCCATATGACTTTGTGATTTCATAATCCTGTAGAAATGTTATAGAGAATTCATTTTATTTTCCTATATGCTTTTTCTCATTTAAATGTTTCTGTATTGCTTTTTAAATTTCCCATAAGTGTCTGAACTAAGCAGTTTTTTCCTTCTCTGATTTTGTAAAGGCTTTTGCATATTCAGACCTCTATTTTGCCTTATTTTTATCTTGTTATATAAAAAAATTAAAAAAAAACAAAGTACATGTTTTTACAAACGTGTTAAGTCATGCAAACTAAATAAATTTTTTGACATAACATAAACCATGAAATGTTTCTTTACTTCTATGTATTTTTTATCAAAGTTGTAATATCTACTGATTTTGGCTTTATTTCTGTAATTTGAAGGAATAAATGAAAGCTAATTCCCTCAATTCGAACACAAAAATTTTTTTTGAGCAAGTTGCCTAATGAGGTTATTAGAAATTGAAGCCTGACATGCAGGAATATATAGAAAATTCTTAAAGTTATTGTATGAACATGTTTTCCTTGAACATGGTTAATAATATAGTACTAAGAATTTTTGCAGACTATTAGATAAATGTTGAAGGTTTTTAACTTCTTTTCTCCCAGAAGCTTATAGAAACTTTTTAAAAAAATTTAAAGACTGACATTGAGGGAAATCTCTAAGATAATTATCACATTTTGATTATTTAATGTCTGACTTACTGATAGAAAAATTAGAGACTTTTTTATAATTCAAGTCACTATGTAAGTTTATAATCTGACATAAAGAAATCATTCCATGTTAAAATTCAGCTACATTTTATTTGTTTGAGGGAGTTACTATCACTTTAATAAATGAGTCAGATTAGAAATAACATTAAAATTGTCACTCAAACCATATAATACTAATCTTAATATTTTTGTGTCATCGTTTACATGTATCTCTTATGGATAAAGTAGGCCTGTATCTCATTGTGAGTTTTGTAGAGCCCTAGAGAAAATTTTTGGGTTTGCTTTTCGATCAGAGTTGGCCTATGAAATATGAGGACAGATAGATTAATTTAGAAACTAGATGAGCCAGTGTTAGAGATAGCATTCTTTTGAGAATCAAATAGTCTAGAACTGTCTTTGTCCATCTGGAAGGTCTCCCACTTTTGTGCAGAGGCGGCCGTGAGGGTACCTGCAGACCACATTTGGATTTTTCTCAGGCGGTATAACAGTAACTTTAAAAGCCCAGACTCTGATGCTAGACTACTTGAGTTCAAATCCAGGCTGTCCTCTTTAATGGGCTTTGTGACCTCGGGAATGTTACTCCTCTGTAAAATGTTATAGTAGTGCCTACCCCAAAGAGTTGTTAGGAAGACTGAATCGTTAAGCTGTGTAAAAATGTATAGAACCATGCCTGATTCATGATTAGAACTCAATAAATATCAGCTTTTTAGGAAATGGTTTTCTCTCAGCTCTGGTACTAGACATAACATACAGTCAAAGCCCTACAGTTACCTTATAGAGCATAAAGATCTTACCATATAGAACATGAAAATGTTCAGGGGGCTGTATTCCGGTTTTTCACTGGAAACCTACGAAAACTAATGACAGGTTGTATGGAGTCTCTCCATCTAAGTAGCGTGGCCTCTAGACGTGTCTTCTGGCTGAAAAAGTGATACCATGAGTAACCAAATGAACCTGTTATGGGTAGTTATTTAACAACTTAAAATTTGGAAACTGTCTGGCAAAGGTAAGAGTTTTTCCTCTTCCTCTACTTAATAACTTCTAAACTCTTTCTTCTGTCTTTTAATGTTTCTGGTTTCTGATATGTAGGTGACAGTTTTATCCTCCTATTCATTGTATCAGGAGCACAAATAACTCTACCATGTAAAAGTGAAACTGTACTTTTGTATACATTCAAAGAAGACAGGAGGAGACGTGACCTTATTTATATAACTTGAATTGTTACCTGGTATGACAAGAGGCCATTCATAGATCCATATAAATTTGTAATTTTAAGCCAAATTATTAAAGTTAAAAGCATAAAACTTAGTCCGCGGCTGTTTGTAACATGAAAGTAAGTTTTATGTTGTGATTTTTTTCCCCCTTTACATTGCCAAAGACTGTCGTAGCTGATTTTTCCTCCACCATGTTAACGAGTCTATCTAGATGTATCTTTAGAACAACCAGTAGTTTCTCTCGTGTGTATCAAGGAAAACTGCATCCAGTTAAGAATGCAGGTCTAGGGTGCCTGGGTGGCTCAGTGGGTTAAAGCCTCTGCCTTCGGCTCAGGTCATAATCTCAGGGTCCTGGGATCAAGCCCCGCATCAGGTTCTCTGTTCAGCAGGGAGCCTGCTTCCCCCTCTCTCTCTGCCTGCCTCTCTGCCTACTTGTGATCTCTCTCCTCTCTCTCAAATAAATAAATAAAATCTTAAAAAAAAAAAAAAAAAAAGGAATGCAGGTCTACGTAAATCTCCCATTTTGTGTTACAATCTGCCTTTTTTTCAAAAAAGATTTGAGGTAACTTACAGTAAAAGACATGACTTGGGGCACCTGGATGGCTCAGTCTAAGCGTCAGCCTTCGGCTCAGGTCATGATCCAGAGCCCTGGGATCGAGCACCGTGTCAGGCTCTCTGTTCAGCAGGGAGACAAAGTTTTCTCCCACTAAATTATAATAGAAATGTCTCCTATAAGGGGCGCCTGGGTGGCTCAGTTGGTTAGGTGTCAGCCTTTGGCTCGGGTCATGATCCCAGAGTCATGGGATCAAGCCCTGCATCGGGCCCTCTGCTTGGCGGGGGGCCTGCTTCTCCCTCTGCCTGCTGCTCTGCCTGCTTGTGATCTCTCTCTCTCTCTCTCACTCCCTCTGTCAAATAAATAAATAAAATTAAAAAAAAAAAAAATGTCTCCTAGAAGGATCTGTGAGTAATGTACCAGGCAGTGTCTTTAGTAGCAACTATACAGAAAATACCTACATGATATTTGATAAAAGCCGAAAGCGAGCATTAAAGCATGGTTTTGGAAAGGCGATTTGGCAGCTTGGATAAGCCATTGTGCTCCCATGATGCAGCTTCTGGTGGCCTAATTTGATTAAAGGATAGAGCTAAGATTATCCAAAGTTATAAGGAAGAATCTTATTCTATACAGGGTCTTCCCTAAATTTTCATTCTCTTAGCAGGAGTTTGATAGGAGCTATGTAGCACACCTTTCAGTACTCTTTGAATATTCAGATTTTTCAATATTCAATACACCATTAAATATTCCTTGATAAGGATTTAGAGTGATGGATTCTATTCTGCTGATTTGCTTAAGGGAAAACATACAGCAAGTCAGCTTTGACACTGTTGATTAAAGCTGAGGCATCTCACCACTGTGTTCATTGGATGGAAGTCAGACCAGCCTCTGAGAATTTGAATAAAGTACCTGAGATGCTACCTTCTCTACTCTGTGATGGCCACCACATAACTGGTATCTTCTATCAATACCTAATAACGCATCTCTCTTGACTGGAACTCAGATAATACCTCAGACTAAGTGATACCCCTCTATAGTGGTAATGATTTGAAATTCAACCAGTTAGTGTTACTGAGAAATCATTATGCATGCAGAGCTGTATTAGGCTTCATGAGGAACTCAAACCAAAAGGCCAAGTTAGATAAAAGTAAGCAAGCTCTCAACACCGGGAAGTGGAAAAGGCCTGCATTAAAAATCAAATGACTTGGGTTCCAGTTTGAGTTTCATCATTAATTTTTTAATTGGCCCTTAGGTTTTTTTCCTCTGTAAACTGAGATTATTATGAGAGATTACAATACTTTAAAAATAAAAGGATATGGGGGGCACCTGGGTGGCTCAGTCAGTTGGGTGTCTGCTTTTAGCACATCCCGGAATCAAGCCCCACATCGGGCTCCCTGCTCAGTGGGGAGCCTGCTTCTCCCTCTCCCTCTGCCCCACACCCCACTCGAGTCTGCTTCTCCCTCTGCTCCTAACTCCACTTGCGCTCTCTCTCAAATAAATAAAATCTTAAAATAAATAAATAAAGGATATGGAAGACTTTGTAAAATATTAAATCCTATATAAATACAGGATTTTTTAAAATCCAGAATGATACCTGCCATTAAGTAAGACTAAATTAACACATGAATATTTAAGAGAACCATACAATGCAAAACTATGTTCAGAATAGGTTAATAAGTTTTTACTAAAGCTGTCTCCTTTTTCTTCATGATCTTAATATGGGTAGAGTCAGAAATTGTTTAATATATAGAATTCAGTTATCTAGATAAAGATACAGAATTAAATGCCAAATTCAGGAATTCACAGTTCTACCCAAGTTGCAATATGTTAGTGTCTCAAATGCGATACCTTCAAAACTTAGTGTCCCTGTTGCCCCTGCAAAGTCACTCTTCCTTCTTTGTCACCTACTTCTGTTAGAGGACACAATGTCCTTTCACATACTCTGGTGGAAACTTCCAGTGAACAATATTTTCTTGCCCGAAATTTTAGAGGAACTTAATATTGAGTGTTCTGCTGGCATTGCTCTCTTTTTGCTCTATCTTTGACTATTCCAAGAAAGTAACGTACTAAAGTGCACCTTTAATGACCTCTCCCTCCTGGCTTAAGTACTGACTTCCTGTTGCTTATAGCTATAGATTCTAAACTCCTTAAGCCTTTACTTTATTTAGCCTCAGTTTATCTTTTCAATCTCTGTTGCTTGCTCCCCAGGCATGCAGAAGTACTGGCCATTGCTTTCACACACCTCACACTTTCTTTAGCTTAGCACCTTTGTTCAGTCTGTTAACCTCTGCTTAGAATCTTCCCTGCCAGGTTATATGTCAAAATTGTGTTCATGCTTTGGACTTTCGCTCAGTTGCCACGACCATAAAACCATTCCATTTTCCCTCACTCAGAAGTTATCCATTCATTCTTTCACTTAACATGTCAGGGAGCACTTACTGTTCATCTGTTCATATAAGATCCATCTTCCAGGTCTTTCAGTTTAATAGGAGAACCCAGATATTAAATGAAGCACAATAAAGTGTTATAAAGGCTTTAATTAAAGCATGCGAACACCTGAAACTAATATAATGTTAATGCCAGTTATACCTCAAAAAAAAAATAAAGTATGTGAAGGGTATGATGGAAAACAAACAGAAAATATTAAGATATGGATGGCACATGGATGGCTCAGTCACTTAAGCGTCTATCTTATGATCTTAGCTCAGGTCTTGATCTCAGAGTCATGAGTTCAGCCCCAGCCCCTATATATATATATATACATATATATGTATATATATATAGTTCTGCATAGCAATAGAGTTGTTAAGAAAGGCCTAGAGAATGAGTAGGTGACAGGCAAGAGAGGGGGAATTTTGAGGCAGGCTTTATAAGCAGGGAAGCAACATGCGACATACATAAAGATTCAGGGCATAAAACAGTTTGGTGAACGAACACAGAACTGAATGCCTTGTTATCATTAGATTGTAGAGTGGGGCTGGAGGGAGGAGGGGTTCGGGGCTAAATATGAGGCTGGAAAGGTAAGCCAGATGTTAGAACCCCATAATATACTATGCTAATGGTTAGACTTTCTGGAGGGCAGTGGGGAGTCATTGAAGTGCCTGACATTGAACTGTGGTCAGCTTGGTGTTTACAAGCAGTGCTAGGGAGATTGGAAGAAACTGGAGGTAAAACTGTCAGTTGGAAGATTATCCCTTGAGTGTAAGCAGTGGAGCCTAAGGCAAGAAGAAATACAGTCAGGAAACAATAAGACTTAGTTGATGATTGTTAGACCAGGGGGAAGAAGTATGAGGAAGTGTGTCGCATGAATTTCAGATTTCTGGCTTGAGAAATTGGAGGTACTGCCAAGATAGAACTGGTTTGGGGAGAAAAAAAATAAGATCTTAGTTCCAAACATGTTTAATACGAGGTATTTGTAGATAGGTATGCTCAGAAGCCGGGCGGAAATATGTGAATAGAGCCCACAAAGAGGTCTGGCCTGAAGATACATATGTGTGTGTGTTCCTCCGTGTGTTGTGTTGTTGATTATTAAAGCCAGGGGAGTAAATATAAAGTTGTGTAGGATAAGAAGGTATAGGGAGAAGATAAAAGAAATGAGGAAAAAAATGAGCCTCAGAACACAATGACAATAGAGGAACTGCCAGAGGAAGATAAACCTACAAAGGAAGGAAAAGTCAGAGAAGTGAGAGAACCAGTGTGGTGTCTTGGAGCCAGAGGAGGACGCAACACCCAGCAAGGCTGTGATCAGAAGCATCGGCCACGCAGAAAGGTCGAGTAAGAGATAGACAGAAAAGAGTTTGTTAGATTTAGCAAATGGGAAATACTGCTAACTTTTGCCAAAGCGATTTCAGTGAAATATTCTTGGTGGGGGAGCTAGAAGAGATGAAAAAGTGATTATAGTTGGCTTAAATAAGTAGATTAAGGAAGTTGATGTAGTAAGTATAGTGGTTTTTTTCCCCCCACCCCAAAGAAATTTGGCTATAGAACAAATACATTAGATGGGTCACTGGTTAGGAAGAGAAACTTGACTATCTTACAGACTATGATGAAACAATCAGCAAATAAGGAGAGGTTGAAAATATGGAAAAGTAATAACAGAGTGAATATTCACTCATTAACATTCATAGACAATTGTATTTCAGGTACTGATGTATATATAATGGTGTATAATGTATAATCTCTTGGAAGAGATTCCTGTGATAGAATTGTGATAGAATTGAGAGTAGTAGAAAAAAAAAATATTCTTCTGATGCTAGAGCAGAGATGATATGGACCAGATATTGATAGGGTAGGTTGAGTTACTGAGGAAAGTTTAAACCTAACAGTGTTGACTTTTCTCTGTGAAGTAGGAGGCAAGGTTCTGGGGGAGAAAGAATTGAAGACTGTGCCTACGGATTAGTGAAGGTTGAGATTAGCCATTGTGGGAAATGGGAGTTTATCGGACAGAATATTTGGATTATAGAACAGCTTTTAAGGTCCAACTGCAGTTGGAACCATGAATCTTGTGACTCCAGATTATATGGAGTCTGCGATTTTCTCCAGTAGTCCTTCACATCCTGGTAGAAAAGCAAAGAAAACAATTTTCAGGGTTGATATTGTGAAAAGATAAAGGGTTATTAATGGTGCTGCCAAAGAAGTTGTTAAAGGATTGTACTGTGAGGTCTAGCCTGGAAATGAATGACATTAAGTCCAGAAGCAGATGATTGACAAGGAGGAAAGGTATTGGAAAGGGTCTCAAATCAAAGCACAACCATACTGGAGGACAGATGTGAGCCTGGAAGGACAGGAGATTGTGCCCACATTTCTTATGTGACACAGGACATTAGACTAAAATGGAATGAAAGTGAAGATTAAGGCCGGGTAATCAAGAAGTTTGTTTCGGATAGAGGATCCAAATGGGCGTCAGAGTGACCAAAGATGTGGTCGTTGTACTTGGGATGAAGAATACGGTGAGCTGGATGTCCTCAGTGAATGAGATGGAACAACTCGGAGTAGGTAGATGGAAGGAAAAAGAGGAAAGTAATGATTGTCTCTTCCGGGTGGCCGTCTACAGTCTTTTTGCCTCTAACTGTCTCACAAATACCTCTTGAGATACCTATCACTTTGTAGGTATAAGAGAATTAGTTATATGGTTTGCTCAGTCTCACATTTATTTGTCCGTCTTTCTTCCCCCACTAGATTGTAAGTGGCACAAAGTCAGGTATCATGTATATTTCATTTATTGCTTTGTCCTTACTACTTAAATAAGTGTCTGGCACATAATAAATGGTCAATAAGATTTTATTGAACAAATGAATGAATGAATGGAGAAGGGAGAGGCAGAAAGGAAAGAAGGGTCAGATTGTCAGGAAGGAAAATGAGTCATTCTCTCACTTTCTTTCCTAGACAATAGGCCTTCCTTTCTGGGCTGGTTCTTTACCCTGATACACCCTCAGTGTCTTCAAATGCCAGCATAGTGCTCTACTCTAGATGAGTGAGAATCGCCACTCAAGCATATTTTTAATTTTATAGGATCTTATTTTTATATTTTATTAATTTATTAGGTAACAATTTAGGAAAAAATTGATCAGTGGATTATTTGATTCATAAGTATACTGAGGTATGCATATTTTATATCATATTATGATTTTATACTACATGACTTGTTAGAAACTTCTTTGGAAAAGATTAATCTTGATGACACAACGAACTACACTTCAGATAGAGATTGAACATAAGAAAGAGGAAGAGCAAACACAGTATTGCCCTGGCTTTTGTCTACTGTAGCGTTTCTGAGTCTCCTGTCAGTCCTTAAGAAAGCTGTGCTGGAGGGGTTATAAAGCGGTGGTTCAGCCGCCATCCCCACTCCCTCTCCATGTACTGGATTGTTGACTTCTCCTCCTCTTGATTACATCTGGTTCTCATCTTCCGCTTTGCAGAGCTAGAGCGTCTTTGTCCTCTTTTATTTATATCCATCTATCTTATAGATGGATATAAATCTAATTTATCTAATTTATATCCATCTATCTTTAATCTTGGGGACTTTCTCCTCTGGGCAGGAGAACTTGAGGGCCATTTGCTACAGTAGGTTGGAAGTTTCACCACATTCTGCCTATCAGGCTGAAAAGAGGCTTCTGGACTGGTTTGAAGGATGTGGTAGTTTTATTCAGTCAAAAATTGCCATTACATCTACGTGTGTTCTGGTTGAATGAATTTTTGTACCACAGTTATCTTTTTCTATCATCTTTCCTGCTGCTTTTGTCATTTTTATCTCTAAACAAAATATCTGACAACTAGGCGACCTGTTAGAACACATTATCTTTTTAAATACAAGTATCATTATAAATGCTTTTCCTACTGTTTTCTGTATTGTGTATAATTGGGTGTATTTGTTTTTATTTTAATGGGTAAAATGCCAACCTCTTTCTGATTTAAATTTCTCTTAGATCGCCATGATAAAATGCCTTGTGTATTGCTGTACCCCTTAAGGATTTTCAGCGCTATTGTCTGCTGCATTGCAAGGAATATAAATTGAAATCCTCAGACCCTCTCAGTGGGTGTAATATTACCATTATCATTTACTACATGCTAATAACTGGCCAGAAAGAATTAGTACAAGTTTTCAAAATATCTAAATTATTCCTCAAGACATACTTAAAAAGCCAAAGAATCTGGCTCTTCCTCTTGATTTGGCTTATCATCTGTGAAAGACCACATACAGTGCTACGAAGACACATAGTGTCATAAACTGATGGCAGTTGGAATTGAGAATGAAATCCCATATACTTCTTCTACTCACTGGCTCTAGGACCAGATGGGAGGATTTTTTTTTTTTCCATTTGTTGAGGTGCATTTATTTTCTGTAATGTAAATAAGTCAGTAAACTTCAGCTCTCTCTGTAAAGTGAAGATGCTAACACTGCTTCATGCAGTTGAGGATTGGGATTAGGATACATATAAATTCATAATTTACTTTGCTTATAATTTATTATTCTTAGTTTAGAAGAGTACTTTTCCTTAACATGAAACTAATAAAAACATTTATATAAAATGATGTGTGATAAGTGCATATGATAGCAATCTACCCTATGCCTCATATAAACTTAGATCTATGGATACATGGTATATAATTAGGAAAATTTAAACTTACAATCAAGGCTAATGTAGTACATTCTAGATCAAATAAATGTGTATATATCTACAGTTAATTTGGAGCCTTAGAGATAAAAACCTGTTGTCCTTCGTGACTATTGTCTTATGATAAACTTCTTTGAAAAATAGTAAAATCATTTTAAAGCCTCTGATTGTAGACAATACTTTTTGTTTGACCTTAATACTGACCAATGACTATACATACTTCTTAGACTTTTTCAATTGTAAAATCATTGACAGCAGTCATACATACATATATATATATATATATGTTTTTTCATTCTAATTCCAGTATAGTTAACACACAGTGTTATATTAGTTTCAGATGTACAATATAGTGATTCAGCAATTCTATACCTTACTCAGTGTTCATCATAAGTGCACTCTTTAATCTCCTTCACCGATTTTGCCCATCCCCCCACCGACCTCCCCATCGGTATTCTCTGTAGTTAAGTTTGTTTCTTGGTTTGTCCTTTTTTTTTTCCTTTGCTCATTTGTTTTGATTCACAAATTCCACATATGACTATTTAGTCAGAAAATGTACTTTCCTTGTAAATCTATATCTAGTCAGAATATTTTTAATAACTAACTGAAATGATTTTTATTATTTATTTATTTATTTATTTATTTAAAGATTTTATTTATTTTCCAGAGAGACAACACAAGCAGGGGGAGGGGCAGGCAGAGGGAGAAGGAGAAGCAGGCTTCCCGCTGAGCAGGGAGCCCAACTTGCTGGGATCATGACCTGAGCGGAAGGCTGACGCTCAACCAACTGAGTCACCCTGGTGCCACTGAAATGGTATTTTAAAGCAGCTCATATTTTCTTTCTCTGTAGCTACGACAGCTAGTGAATATGTGCATCAATCCAGATCCAGAGAAGCGACCAGACATCACCTACGTTTATGATGTAGCCAAGAGGATGCACGCGTGCACCACAAGCAGCTAAATACATGGAAGATCATGAAGAACATAACCAAAATAATTTAAAGTATTTTTGTGCAAATCATACCTCCCCGTTTTTGTCTGGGTGTTAAGATGAATCTTTCAGAGCTAATGTGCTTTGAATCCTTAACCAGTTTTCATATAAGCTTCATTTTGTACCAGTTTAAGTCACCTTCTTGCAGACCCCAGATGACTTTGGATTGTCAGATTGCATGTTAGGAGAGTAAATGAAACTTAATGGTTTTTAATGGCTAAAGCTTTTTAGAATTATTTGGATTTTTTTTTTTTTTTTTGCTGATGAATTGTGTTCAGATAGCCTCTCAGTGCCAAATATTAAAGGTGCAGCTTGGCACTCATCAAGATAGACTTGTAACCTGAGGAAAAGTATCTGAACATGTGAGTTGTTTGCTTTTTTGTCATTTATGGACATTGGAGATTAACACAATTGTGAACTTTTGTGATTATTTTATTTTTAAAAGTTTGAAGTATGTGTTTTAGTTCTTAGCATTGTAGCTTTCAAATATAATTCTTAAGATAAATGTATACATAAACTATTTGAGAAACACTTAAAATTCTTAGCTTATACATTCAAAATGCAACTCTTAAATGTGAAAAAATTGGGGGACAAAATGTGAGTCAGACACTGAAGAGTTCTTTGCTTTATTTGTTTTGTTTTAATATCTCTGATAGTCTTTTTGCATTAAAATGGTATAAATGAATCCATTTAAAAAGTGGTTAAGGATTTGTTTGGCTGGTGTGATAGTAATTTTGAAAGTTGCACATTGCCTGAGGCTTTTTTTGTGTTTTTATTGTTTGTACATTTGAAAAATCTTTGAATAATCTTGCAGTACTATATTTCAAGTTCTTTATAAATTTAAATTCTCTCTTCATAATTGTACACTATAGTGTAAGCATATGTTTCTATTCATAGATTTTATTGAAGTTCTGATTGGTCCCCTTCAGAAATTTTTTTGTATTCTTCAATTTACTTTCTTATTTATATTGTATGTGCATCTTATCCATTATGTTTCAGATTTTCTGAGAACATAATACCCTTTAAAAAATATTTGGTATACCAATACTTTTCCTGGATTAAAACATTTTTTTTTAACTTTTATAAAATTTGGGCCACCCTGTATACGTGTATTTTGTCTTGTCAGAGAGGAAGAAAGGATGTGTGTTGTGCTGTACCTGTGAATGTTGACACAGTTTCAGTTCATTTGACAAGGTCGTAATTTTAGAATATGTTTAAAGCAATGAAAACTGGCCATTACCACAGCCAGAATTTTTATGAGATTAACATTTCTGTTGAGAAGCTTTTAAGCCAAGTACTGTATTCATGCATGAAGATGACAGAGATGGTAACGCTTCATTTAGTTTAAGGAAATGGGCAGAGTTGAGTAAATGCTGTTGTGGAGATAAGTTTTCCCTGAGTGCCTTCCTGTTAGTAGTGACCAGTTCTTCACAGAATTGTGAAAGCCAAAAGGCCAAGTGGCAGTCACCGTCCAAGGACACCAGGCCACCCCGTGACCCTGGGATGGATAATCCTGCCAACGTGAAAACCTCGTGTTCAGAGAATACCTACCTTTAGCCGATGTAACTGCTGGTTTTGTCTTCTCATATAAGTATTTTTCCTACAATCATTTGAATACTTTCAAGTCATTTGTAAACTTTAAAAATGGTTTATAAAGGGCAAAAGCATAAACTTTTTTTCCCCCCAAAATGTAATCAGTTATGGTATCTGAAGGGTAATTTTATCTTGGTGGTCCTTTAAATGAGGGCCGGATACATCGTTTTTACCAGATTCCAGTTACCTACAGCTTTTACATTGAGCATCCACAGATTTGTCTCCGAAAGTATGAGTAAGTAGGATTACTTCTGTTGACCATTAGTGTCGTGTTCATTTTATTATAATATAATTGAGAGGAAATAGTTCTGTAGTTGGAACAGATAATCTCCTTTTTCTTGCAATCTTTAGAAATACATGAATCTAAAACTCATTCGCTTAATCCCACACAGTGACTTTTAAGCAAAAATTTAAGCTTTTCTTTTCAGTGCATCTCTCTGTTAGAAGGAAATAGCTGGGAAGAATTTAATGATCAGGGAAATCCATTATTATTTTCTACATGTGGAAACTTTGTTTTGGATATTGTATCTTTTTCCTATCTAAGTGTTCATTTTTCCTGAAGAAACCACTGTTGTAAACAACAAATTTTAATTTTGAATGAGATCATTTCAAAGAATTATGAAGATGATTAGAAGTTTTAATTTTTATAATCACCTATGAAATATTCTCTTTATATTTCTGTTTATAAGTAAATTTTGTACTAAGTAAAACATTTGAATTGAATTGGGAAACAGTAAAATGAAAGGTACATCTGATTCTAAACCTTATTTAGACTTTGGTACCTGTTCCCCAGAGGAAAATGTGGGGTAACTTTGTTTTTGTATGCTGAGGTTTAGGAATGGTGGATGAAGTGTATCCCTATATAAATAAAGTGCTCAACAATGTGCAATGATTGTAAATTTAGTAAGATAATTACAGCCATTTCATGAATGCTTTACCATTTTACATAGTACCTATTACAAAACACCTTTCTTGTATCAATATACTCCAGGTGTTGCTGTTAACATTTACATGATATTTATTTTAACCAAAATGTTATTCATATTACATGTTTTTTCTTTAAAATGAATGTATTATGTTTATAACCCACAAATGCGTAATTATCCTATGCCTCATATTTCAATAGTACTGTAATATGGACTTCTTTTGTGAAATACTTTTATTTTGTTATGCTTCAAATACACATACTAAAAAGATTCTGTTTTTAGCTTTGAAAATTGTATAATATCCTAATATAAATAAAAATATAAAATTAAAAAATGGGTACAATAAAATTTTTATGTATCTGTGATTTTTTTTCTCCCTGAAGTCTGCCATTGTTTATTTCACTTAACACTTAACCTACAGAAGAAACAGTTCTTGTTCATTTCCATGACTTTACCATTTTGGGAGAAGCTGAAGAATTGAAACAGTTGAGGGTGATAATGGAGCTCTGACACACGCTAAGAAATAGTTTAATAAATATGCATTAAACTAAGGTACATCTCCACATGTTCCTAGTCTCTTCAGTACATCATTTTCTTTTTTTTTTTTAAGATTTTATTTATTTATTTGTCAGAGAGAGACAGAGTACAAGCAAGGCGAGGGGAAGAGGGAGAGGGAGAAGCAGACAAAGCAGACTCCCTACTGAGCAAGGAGTCGATGGATGCAGGACTCGAACCCAGGACCCTGGGATCATGACCTGAGCCGAAGGCAGACACTTAACCAACTGAGCCACCCAGGCACACTATTTTCTGTCTTTGAATAAGAAGAGGCACTTTTCCCAGGGTCCTGACTTTCCGGCATCCAACTCCTTGCTCAGCGGGGAATCTGCTTTCACAGACATGTACCCCTGAAGCAAATAATACATTATATGTTAATAAAATAAATAAATAAGTAATAAAAAGTAAGTAAATAAATAAAAGGAGTTCGAAGGTGAAAAAAGTTTTCTCAGATTGTAAAATTACGAATCTAAAATTTAGGTAACCTATTCCATTCCTGTCACCATAATATGCTGCTAGCAATATTAGAAATAGTTCGAATGTTCTTTTCACATAAAAAGTAAAGATTACTTTCTGCATCTGGAAATGCTGAGGCTAAAAGATCTTTCTGGGGTAAAATCCTCCAGGCTGACGGTAGAATAATGGGTTACCTTTCACATCAGGATCACATTCCAAATAGACTGTGGTGAAGAAGAGCTAATTTTGTAATCTGTGATTTAGTCTATGTGTGTATGTGCACACACACATGTAATTGTATAGTAATAGTAAATTTTAGCCACAAGAGAGTGTTTGACTAGTTATAAATTTTATTTCAAAATTATGTTTGTTAATTAGAAAAGTCAGTACTGAGGGTATATGTTTAACGTATTATTAATTGGTGCAGCTATATTTACCACCGAATTGGTACAAAAAGATGACAACTGCAATGAAACCCTTAATCAAAAAACTTCCATGAAGTTGTTACATTATGTATTTTTTATTACATGTAGGTCTCTAATACAATTAATGACAAACTAAAACAGACTCATCAGATTAATTATTAGAGAAAGATGCAAAAGTTTGCAATGTGTATTTTGCCTTTGAGAGGTTTATTTGAAGGAGTCTCTTTATGGTTTTCTTACCCGTTCCTTGTTCACGTGGGTCTCTAATTCTAATTTTAAGCCTTAGGAGATAAAAATAAAGTAAAAGGACATTTTAAAGTTAGGTTTTGTGACCAGGGGTTTTTTAAAAGTCAATTATTTTCACCATGTTACAATGCATAAAGATAATCTTTTCTATGCCTTTCTAGAAGCATAATCCTATGGATAAATTTTTTCTCTAGCCCTTACTTTTTTTAGTGTAAAGAAGGAGTGTAAATTCCTAACTCTACAAGAGACTTACAGTCCCCTTTATAAAAGAGTGCATGTGATGCCTGGTACCAAGTGGGTGCTTGTTCAACAGAGCTATTACAGTGTGCTGTTGTAGAAAAGAACACACGTATGTCTTCTCTGGCTATAGCTCTGTCTATTTCGCTTTGTTCTCTCCATTCTAGCGCCGCTGCAATGGTTTCTTAAAGACCCTGAGCTCTTTCTCACCTTAGGGCCAATACAGCTTGATTAGTTCTCCCGTCTGGTAGGTAGAAATCCTACCAAACTTTAATGACTGACATTAAGTGTAGTTTTTCAGGAGCCACCCAGACCACATCCTGTACTTTTCCTTTTGGCACTAACCAAACTGTTTGTAGCGGAATGATTACTTGTGTGATTGTTTACTTTCGGTCTCCCCGCTAGAGCCTCAACTCTAGATGGACAGGTACTTCTTGTGTTGTTTAGTGTGACGCGCAACACTTAACACGATGCTCTTGGTAATCACTCAGCTTATTTTTGTTGAATTAATAAATGAACATTTTGATGCTGTAGGTGGAGCTGAGCACTTCAGGGGGACTGTGCAGAGATGCAAAACCAGCAGAAATCAGGAGAGGCGAGGATGAGTAAGGGCCTAAGAAAAGCAAACACAACCTAAACTAGAAGAAAAATTTTAAGTTACAAGTTGCCATAAATGACAAAGAAGTTGAAGATAAGGGATTGATAGCTGGCTTCTGGACTTCCTGAGAAGGTCATGGTGATACAGGTTCAGTAGGAGACTGGAGTGAAAAACAAATTCAGGTAAAAATAGGAATAGAAAAATGATGGCAGAGGAGGGGACATTGAAGTAAAATGACCTGAAGGACGAAAAGGAGTCAGCCAAAGAACAAACTAGGGAAAGAGCCTGCTGGCCTGTGGGAAGTTAGCCAGGCTATTTGAGAAGCAATAGATGAGAGTAGGTGAGATGGGATGGACTAATGCAAGGTAGATTTTGAGATGTATATTTTCTCTATTTGCAATAATCAGTAATATAAGGGTAATAATAAAGTAATAGTAATGTAATCAGTAATATAAAAATTCATAATAGGAATCATAAAATACTTAGAGATAATTGAGCAAGAAACATGTAGAACCGATATGAAGGAAATTAGAAAGTCTTGTTGAAGAACACAAAGCAAATACTGAACAAAGAGGCTGTGTTCCAGATGGGAAGCTCCATATGAAAATCAAGTACTCTAGAATATTAGTAATGTAGTGTCTATCTGAATGTCACGCTTTTTTGGAACCAGATAAAATGATGTCAAAGTTCATATGGAAAAATAAATCTATAAAGATAGCTAAGAACATTTTTTAGAAAGTAGTCTGCTCTTGACTTATCTGCTTAAAACTTACCATAAAGGTACTTAAATTAAGCAGTTGTGGTATTGGCAGAGGAACTAGGGAATAGAACGGTGGAACAAAATAAGAAGGTCAAATACACAAAGAAGTATTACGGGAACTTGATATATGAAAGAGGAAAGGTCGGTTAAGCGACCGACTCTTAATTTCGGCTTGGGTCATGATTTCAGGGTCCTGGCTCCGTGTTCAATGTGGAGTCTGCTTGAGATTCTCTCCCTCTCTCTCTCTCTGCCCTCCCTCTGGCGTGAGTACTCTCTGTCTCTGTCTCTCTGTCTCTAAAATACATAAATCTTTAAAAACAAACTATAAGGTGTGTGTTTATATCTGTTCATTTGAACATGGAGAAAGGTGGTGAAGAACACAAACTAAGCTAACTTCGGTTACCATATGAGTGTGGACGTCAAAGATAGTTAAGCCAGTGTAATTAAGTTCTTATACTTCTATATTTTTCTTTTGTTCAGTACAAAAGCCTGGGCATTTTTTTCCTACGTAAAATAACTTACTTTATGTTGAGTCTATGCCTCTTTTTTTAACTTTTAATTTGCAAATAATTTCAAACTTACAAAAAAAAATTTGCAAGATTACTACAAAGAGCTCCTTAGAATTCTTCACCCAGATTTCTCAGATGTTAAGATTTTGCCATATTTGCCTTATTATTGTTTCTTTTTATTTTATTTTATTTTACTTTATTTTAAGATTTTATTTATTTACTTGTCAGAGAGAGAGAGAGCACAAGCAGGCAGAGTGGCAGGCAGAGGCAGAGGGAGAAGCAGGCTCCCCGCCGAGCAGGGAGCCCGATGCGGGACTCGATCCCAGAACCCCGGGATCATGACCCGAGCCGAAGGCAGCCGCCCAACCAACTGAGCTACCCAGGCGTCCCTATTGTTTCTTTTTAAATTTCTATAAATATATAGATTTTTTCCTGAACCAACTGAAAGTTGCAAACATGATGCCTATAACCTCTAAATATTTGTCGCTTTCCTAAAAAAGACCCTCTCCTACATAACCACATTACGACCATAATAATCAGGAAAGCAATATTCATTACTATTATCTAACCTACAAATCACATTCAAATTTCAAACAATTGCTCTTTATAGCAAAAATTATTTTTTTAATTTTCATCCAGGATCTAAGCAGCGAATGTTGCATTGAGTTGTCAGGCCTCTCTAGTCACCTTCAGTGGAGAACAGTTCCTCAGTCTATTCTTTATCTTTCGTGACCTTGACATTTTTTAAAAGTACAAACCAGTTATTTTGTCGAATGACCTTTAATTCAGCTTTGCCTGATCTTTGCTCATGAAATGGATTATTACTGAAGCAAGGCCAAGTTTATCTGCATACAACATACCAGGAAGCAAGAATGTCAATTTGTCCATTACTGTTGGTACAAACTTTGATCACTTAAGTTGGTGACCTTAATTATGAAGTTATTGTTTTTTCCTTTGTGTTTAATAGTATGTAGTAGGTAGATACTTTGAGAATATGTAAATACCATGTTTTTCAACAAACTTTTGGCCCACTAATTTTAGCATCCAGTGATTATTCTTGCCTGTGTTAATTATTACTTTGATGATTGCCAGATGATGACTTTCCCATTCTGTCATTCCTTCCACATTTATTAGTTGACAAGCTGCTGTAAGGAGTAACCCTTCCTCCAAATAATTTTTGTGTTCCTTTATCAAATTTTAGCTCTTACCTGACAGTGAGGAACCTGGCTCACACTACCAATGTTTGCTCATTCCCACTCTCTGCAACCAGTTTTCTGATCCCACCGACCGCCTCCTTGGCTCAGACTGACTCCTCAGGCCCGGGCTCCGTGACTTCCGCCACCTCCTCTGTTCCTGCCAAAAACGTCACCTGCGTGAAACCGGTTATCTCAGTAATGGCTGCAGTAGAAGACAGTCTGAGAGTTTGTGAGGCTGGAACTAAAAGTGTCCAACACAGACGTCTAATCAGAGTACTTTTCTCCTTGCTGTACTCCACCTTTCAGCGAGAATTCAGAGAGTTGGCTACACTAAGGGGTGGGTCGCTTTGATTTGCAAGGGATTTGGCTGAATGGAAATCTTCATTGAAAGACTGGAGAGTGAGGGCTCGGGAAGGACTGTGACCTGCCCAAGGGAAGCACGAGGGAACAGGAGGACAGGGAAGGGGCTGGGAAGTACACAGAATAAATGTCTCTGCAGTTTTGCCTAAAGCTGGGATGAACTACGGGCAGAGAGGCACTTAATACTTTTTCAATAAATAAATGGATGAATGCATGACATATTGAAAGCTTCTGCCAATCAAATATGCCTGGTTAACAATGCATAAGGAATAAAGGTTATTGGCTAACGTTTATATTTTTCTTTATCATTTGCTTCTGTATCCTCAACAGCCTGCAATGCATGTTCGAATACCTCAGGCATCGTGTATATGTTTGAAGCTATCGGCTATTTAAACAATTTATTTTTTTATTTTTTATTTTATTTCTTACTTTGTAAAGGATTTATTTATTTATTTATTTATTTATTTGAGAGAGAGAGAGCATGAGAGTATACCTGTGAGCAGGGGGAGGGGCAAAGGGAAAGAGGGAGAGAAGTAGACTCCCCGCCTGACTCGGAGACTGACTCAGAGCCTGACTCGGGGCTTAGTCTCATGACCCTGAGTCATAATGGGAGATACAATCAGAGTCGGAAGCTTAACTGACTGAGCCACGGAGGCACGTAATAATGCATTTTTTAACAAAAATGGAGTAAATTGAGTAATCAGGAGACATTTCTCCATTTTAATGGTTGCATGAGTCCTGGATCCAGAAAAATAAAATTCATTTCTTATATACCTTGCACTTACCAAGTATTAAAAATGAGGCTAAAATCAAGTCTTTGTTTTACCCAGCCTTTCCTGACATTCCTGATCATTGGTATATAACTCACTGTTAACACACTGTGTTTCTCTTTTATAGCACTTGCCACTCTTATAATGAAATACTCTGTCATTATTTTCTTTCTGCTTTTCATGCAAAGTTAGAAGCTCCCTAATTAGCTGAGGCAATGTCTGTCATAATTATTGCTACGTCCTCGGTGCTTAGCAAAGCACCTAGAACATAGTAATTACCCCACAAATACTCGTGGAGTGAATATTTACATACATGGATTCATTTGTATGTATTTTTTTTTAATATTCCTGCAAGTTTGGTGTCATTGCCCCCAGTTAGCAGTTGAGAAAACTGAGGCCCAGACAAGATAAAGGGTTTTCAGAAGGTCCCTGAGTCAGATTTTATTTTCATTCTTCTGCTCAAAGTCTCATGCTGTAATGTTGACTACAGAGGAATCTTCTGAGAAAATCCAGAGTTGCATGAAAGAGCTAAAATATAGATGAGTTAAGACATTTGTTTTATTCTTTATTGTTCTTCTCTTATTTATGGCCTGCTGGGAGGGAGGAAAGCTGCTCACATATGTGTGTTGGAGGCCGCACTTGATCAATGAATGACCTGGGGGTGGAGAAGTGGTGGCTTTAACACTGAGCTAGTGGAACAAGGAATTGAGAAGAAATCTCAGTAAGGCACTTCTTTATCGTTCCATGAAGATCTCTGTTAATGGTGATCAAAGAGATAGAAAAATGTAGTATATTTACATTTAACTTGTATTCCCTAGGGATATTCTAAGTGCCAGGTGTAATACTCAGACACATCCCTTATATTAATTTTTTAAAAATTGTCTCAATTACTTAAGTAGTTGTCGATATTATCTTCAATTTTAACAAATTATCAAATTAAGTTCAAGATGTTGACTTGTCCAAGCTCACAGAGCCTGGAAGTGGTGGGAGAAAGTCATCCGCCCATCCATGCACTCCAAGAGAATCTTTGTGGGGAAAATCGATGCATGAAAAATTTTCAGGAAGACAAGGAAAAGGAGGATTTGGGAAAGAATATTGGGATGTTGATAAAAGTTTCAGGGAATTGGTTCATTTCAAACAACAATGGGTCCAGAGTGTTGATTGTGCCTTCGTGAGTTCACATTCTATTCCACTAAGATTGTAAAAACAAGTATGACTCTCTACTATTTTATTTATTAAATAGGGTTGCTTTGAAGACAGGTCTGTTTTAGCAATTTGCCAGTTATCTACTGAAGAATGGATTTATCCTACTGCCTAAAAACAAACATGACGCATTTTTTATCAGTGATACGGTGGATTATGATGCAGAAACCTGAAACATGCATGCATGCTGTAGATATCATCTGAATTCCTTAATTTCAGCTCCATTGTGCTATTAAATTATGCCTTAATTTTAATCTCACCAACACTTAGAAACAAGTCTTCAAAAGGACACAACTGCCTCATACTTTTACATGCTAGCACAAAAGCTGTTCAAGGAAATTCAAGAAAATTTAAACGCGACACAGATATTCTGAGTTAGGACCGTCACTTCTATTTTCCTTTTTACTCTCAAGCGTATGCCAGCTACAGCATTTGGGAGAGGTGCCCTGCTGAGGCTCCCCCATAATAATGAGGCAATAATGAGATAAATTAGGTGTAAATCACATCAGTGGAGTTTTTACCTGCTTCTATTGATTTGTCAAAACACTTTATCATGGAAAAGCACAAATGAAAACAACGATTTTCTCTCTGTAACTGAGACAGCATGCTTTTGGGTGGGTGTTTGGCTACAGAGTCTGAGAGCTCCTTGACTATAAAGCTCTCTGAGCAATTCTCCCGGAGTTCTGTGAACCAGCCAGCCTTGCACAATCTCTTTCTATCATGTTTTCCTCTGTGTTCTGTGCAAGGCTCTCTTCCAGTTAAGGATTTAAAGCTAGCTCTTATGTACACAAAAATCAGATTTATATCTTTGTACCACAAAATGAAGCAATTATTTTGTCTTCCAGTGGATTCCGCTTCCTCTGCGTTGGCACCGGAGCGACCCACTGTTGTCAGCAAGGCGGTGACACTGGTGTAAGCTTCATTAAATAGAGCCCCGCTGATACTGACCATTGATCCAGCAGCTCGCTCAGGTGCATTTGGCCACAATATTTTCTCCCTCTGCTCTTTACTTCTCTCCAGGGATAACCAATCAGAAGAAACGACCCTCATGCCTAGTGTTTTGAGAAGCAGAGAGCGGTTTGATTTCAATTGCCAACCTGTCCACTAGCTTGGTAAATCAAATTTCAATCTCCTAAGGGCAAAAAGAACATGTAGCTTGCTTGTGTGTGTGTGTGTGTGTGTGTGCCTGTGTGTGTGTTTGTGTGTGTGTGCCCGCATTGTGCTCTAAGATCCGGTCTTTCCATAGGTTAAACCACAGGAATTCACCTGGCAACTGAAAAATGAGGAATTCAAAAAGTATTTGCTCTTTAGAAGTGGGGTTAGTGTTCTTTAAACATATCACTATTCCTTGAAATGTGTGGGATTACATGTGTAATGCTGGCTATGTAAAAGGAGCAAATATAAATTTGATCCACATCATTACAGAAACGATGTTCTCCTTTTTGTGTATATTTGGTGGCAAAGTGTGAAGAAGGATATATATATATATATATACATGTATATATATATTTATATTTATATTTATATCTATATATATTTACTTGTATCTCTGCTAAGTCATCAATCTAGGAATCTAATTTCTTTCAATAAAATTTCAAATAAAAGCCATTTCCCCCAAATTTGTCCTGTGAGACTCCAGTAATGAAAACAAATCTAGATACTAATCATATTGCAATGCATACAGGACAGATAGACATGAAAATGGTAGGGCTATGCCAGCTTACCTTGAGCTTTATACACTTCATCTTTTCTCTTAAATATATCATCTGCTCAAATAAGCCAAAGACCTTTTCTCCTTATTGTTTCACAGGCATACCCAGTTGAACTATACAAATCGGTCAGTTCTTGCTTTTTATGCAGGTTGATTCACTGGTTTGTGTCTTTAGAGAATCAAACTAGTTCCAAATTTTGTATGATGATACTTCTCCTTTTCAGGATATGTTATTCCAGTTTTAAAGAACCTAGAGATTCTTTAATAATATTTCTTTTAAAACACCAAGCACAAGCCACTGTTCAAAACCCTTATCTTTGTGTGTTGTAAATAAAACCCAAAGTTGCTCTGGTTATAGAAGGAATAGAAATGATGTATAATTCAGCAGTTCCTTTAGAAATCCTTTTTCCTCGTGCCCCTCCCTACCCCGCCCCGCAATACTGTTCCCTTCCTGGATACTAAGCATGTTGTAAGTAAATTTATAAAAATAAAAACTGAATTTCATGTGTCTTTGACATTTTATGTGATATCCCACAACTGGCATCTCACATAATTGAATCATCCACCTATGTCATTATAAGGGATTAAACTTGGTCATTCTTTCTAAGTTTCTCTGTACCTACTGTTTGGCGATGTTTTGAATCCTCACACTTGATGATGTATACAATATTCATGTAATTAAAATTTTTATCTTTTTAAGTCATATATGGCTGTCCTTTGATTTAACTAAAATGAAGTCCACAAAATGATTTGGGACTAACAGAATATTATGGTGTTTTTCCCCTAGAAATTACTAGTATTTTTAAAGTTTTATTTTAATTCTGGCTATGAAGATAAAAGACCTTGATCATTGCAGTGAAAGATCTGTCTGTGCTACATTAATGGTCAATATGTTAGGAAGTTAACCCTGAGAAAATTCCCCCATGTTCTGTTAATGGAAGCTGTTTTCTTCACTAAGTCAATAACAGGAAGTACAACCGTGAATTACAAAGTAACTTCATACGTTCAAAGATATTTTTCTGTTATTTTAGTTTACATTAATTACTAGTCATCACGTAGGCTAGTGATTCTCACCTGAAAAGATTTTGCACCCCAGAGGGCACTGGCAATGTCTTAAAGACATTTTTGATTGTCAAAAGTAGGAGTTGGGGGTTGGAGTGGGGAGAAGATACTACAGGCTTTGAGTGGGTAAATGCCAGAGATGCTGCTAAATATTGTGTGTGTGTGTGTGTGTGTGTGTGTGTGTGTGTGTGTGTGTGTGTGTTTTTAAGATTTCATTTATTTGACAGAGAGACAGTGAGAGAGGGAACACAAGCAGGGGGAGTGGGAGAGGGAGAAGCAGGCTTCCCGCCCCGCAGGATTGAGCCTGATGCAGGGCTCAATCCCAGGACCCTGGGATCATGACCTGAGCCAAAGGCAGTTGCTTAAGCAACTGAGCCACCCAGGCATCCCTGATGCTGCTGAATATTATAATGCACAAGACAGCCCTTAACCATAAAGAATTGTCCTACCTCAAATGTCAATAATGTTGAGGTGAAGACATCCTCATGGACACCAGAGAGGCATCATGGCATGGTGGAAATTGGAAACTAAGTTGTATTCCTACATGAAGGTAGTGTCTATAAACATTATCAGACTGAGAGCTGCTAATTATGTGATATAGAATGGTTCCTGTACTTGTCCTTGAAACAAACGTGTCTTTTATTTTATTAAAGTCAGACAGAAGGCTTGTTCTCTCAAGTTTACCATCTATAAGGACCTTTGTCTCCTTTCTAGTTAATCTTCAGATAAATTAGGATGCATTTCTATGAAGAGACATGGTGTGGTTGAGAATACCAATCTTCAGCAAAAAGTTGAATTAAAAATAACCAGGCATTTCAATTTTTTTGTCTCTCCAGCTAATAGATAAATAAGCAGTAATATCTTTGTCCATTTGTAACCTACCTTTCATTCCTGTGAGTTACCGGTGACAACCAAAAAAGAAGGTATTTTATTTCTCAGGAAATGGCATCCACTTTAATATTTTGCGTCAAGTCCAATGGAAAATATAAAGTTGAGGTCAAATAATGAAAAGATGTGCTTCATTTCTTAAGTTGTTTGTGACCTGGAATCAATTAATGTATTGTAAGTATATATGCAATTATATTTCTGTGTAATGGTTTACGAATAACCAATTTACTAAACTAGGCAAATATTGGCAGTCATCTGTATTTAATTCCACATGTCACTTGTCTTTATTACCTCTGCCAAGTTAATTGTTGGCTATTCGTCCTACTCATCACCTCTGGCAGTTTTTACTGAACAATATTATAGAATTGTTTACCATTTTTAAAATTAGTTTTTGAGGGGCACCTGGGTGGCTCAGTTGGTTAAGCGGCTACCTTTGGTTCAGGTCATGATCCCAGGGTCCTGGGATCAAGTGCTCAGTGAGGAGTCTGCTTCTCCCTCCCCTCTGCTGCTCCCCCTGCTTGTGCTCTCTTTCTCAAATAAATAAATAAAATCTCTAAAAAAAAAATTAATTTTTGAGTGCTACTTTATCTCATAGTAAAACATTCTGAAGTTACTTACACAGATACAGTATATTTTTGTCAAGAGCACAATGTGTAGGTAGGAAAGGCTGATTCAGAAATTGTCTATTCTTATGATTCAGAAGATGGTTTGCATACTTAATATAGATAGTAATACAGTAGCAGTGCCTTAACAAGATGCTCCCTCTCTACCTTATATATATTTGTACTTATCAGTGGGTTTAGAACCCTGTAAATACTAGACTGTAGCCTCACTAGGGCAGAAATTGAGTATATTTTGTACACGGTTGTTGCTCTAGTATTTGGTTTGGTGCTGGTCCTAGATGGAACTCCATAATTACTGTATTCATTTATTGTTTGCTGCAAATGACTAAAACTTGGTGGTTTAAATAATACAAATGTATTCTCTTACCGTACTATAGATCGGCAGTCTCACATGAATGTCATGGGTCTAAAATTGAGGTCTCAGTGGGTTGTGTTATTCTGGGGGCTCCAAGGGAGAATCTGATCCCTTTTTTCCCTTCTTTAGTGGCTGCCTACTTTCTTGGTAGGTGACCCCTTCCTCCATCTTTAAAAGCCCAAAATGGTGCATAGAGTCCTCAGGCTGCCATCTCTGCAGCGGGGAAAGTCTCTCTGTCTTTAAGGACGCATGTGTTAGATTGGGCCCACCTGGATAATCCCAGAAAATCTCCCTGTCTCAAGCTCCGTAATCTTAATCACAACTGCAAAGTGTCTTTTGCCATGTAATGTAATAGATTCACAAGTTCCAAGGACTAGGGCACGAACATCCTCGGGAACCTACCACAGTGTTTGTCAGATGAAAAACATTTATGTGACTACCTCACAAATTTTCATCACCAAATCCAGTCTGCTACTTCTTACCATCTGTTAAACCCCACTTACCACCTCAGCTGAACACCACCACTTGCAATGGGCATCTCTGCCAATCTTCTTAAGAATCCCTTGCTTCGACAAGTCTTGTTCCCTCTTTTTCTGTGTACTTCTGCCTCTGTTCATCATGACTCCGCCAGGTCATTGGTCTACCATTAAGGGTCACTGTCACCAATAAATGGGGATGGGGGGAATCTTCCATAATAGAGCAGTGTTGTTGGCGTCCATTGTACAGAGTTTCAAGTAAATAGTATTGTTGGTATTTACTTATGGCTCTGTAGAACCCTGACATGAGTCTATGAGACTGGATCATGGTCAGAATCAAGTTACAAACACAAGAAAAGTGCTGTCAAGCTTAATAAATAGATCAATTTGTTGTGTTTGATTCATCCCTTTCTGACAGTGAGAATTTTTTTTCTTTTACTGGAAAAATAGATTTTTGGTTGTATTTGGACATGTCTGTATACAAGCTAAGGCTCGTGTGTGGACCTTCCCACTTTGGGTCATTTCAGTTTTCCTGCCCTTAGCAGATTACAAGCAACAAATGTTATTGATACTGGACACAAGTATAAGGGCAAAAACAAGGAATGACAGTTTATTTTCAAAACTACTTGTTGGGTAGGTATTAAATTCTAAGCTCTGTTCTTGGGACTAAGGATATAAAAGTGAGAAAAAAAATGGATTTTGACAAACAGCCAGATTTATTAAAAAGACATAAAGTCTACAGAGCCACAAGTAGAATTCCAAGAACATAGCTATCAGACAAGGACAGTAGACTATAGCTAGAGACATCTTTTGAGTCTCTTTCATCATTGTGTATTGTCGTGAAGAAAAGTTAGATCATTATTCTATTCTATTACTGCTGAGTATCGATTATATGCCAGAGACTGTCTTAAGCACATTTATTCCTCACAACAATCCTACGAGGCTGCTGGTGTTATTATCCCCATTTTACATATGCGGAAATTGATAAAGGTGAACAGAAAGGTTAAGTGTCATGCTTGATGGTAACAGATGGGAAGCGGCAGAGCCAGGATTTGAAGCTGGACATTCCAGGACTAGACTCTATATCCCTAAGCACCACGCAACAATCTAAGAAAATGTGTGATGTGTTTCAAAAAAAGGTCTCATGAAATGGTTAGAGTAAAAAGAAATGTCATTGCTTCGTGGTAATTCATAGAGCTCTTTTCTATATACAGTATGCTTTAGTTTTTGAAAAAAGAGGAATATCATGGTACCTAAAAGGCTAAATCTAAATTTTCTGAAAATTCTTTGAAAAAACACATGATTTCCTGATGGTGCTATTGAACTATATTTATTCACAAGCAGATGGATGGGGCGGGAATCAGGAGAGGTACAGAGACAGGCAGTCGGTGTCTGTGAGGAAGAAGCAGCTTCCAGTGGGCAGGAAGACCTTGAATGAGTCGTGCCTTTTCAGTTTCTGTATTTCTAACGCTTTGACATCTGGGGGTCTTGCAGACCCTGGATAGACTGCTCCTTCTATGGCTAGCCAGTCTTTAGAGACAGCAAATGACTCAACGGCTAGGGTGGCTTTCATACGCCAACTAACCAATCCAGAGCCCATCACCCCCAAACGTCCTTATCAGGTTCTTACCCTCTGGGGTCACCATTCCCTGCTCGAACGGTCTCCTGGTTGGATATCAGACAACTAGGGACAACCCCTACACCCACTGAAATTACTCAAACTAGCCAATCTTAAATCTGCTTAGCTGTTTACCCTGCCTCTTCTAATCTTTCCTGAAAAAGCCACAAGTAAGGTTCTTGCTCAGGATTCCGTCCTCACCTCTCACCGTCCCCAGGGCTTCCCTGCGTGGCCCTTGCATGGCCACGGGGGGAGGGGAGCGGCCTGCAGGAGAGTGCCGCCTTCTCTTGGGAACTTTGAATAACAAATTATCTTTCCAATGGCAAGAATCGACTAATCTGTTGGCCTCACCATGCCTGAATTATAGTAAAATGTAAATTTTAAAACAGAGTCCACTTCTATTCAGTATTTCCACCACATTTTTTAAAATCCGTGACATACTTGGGTAAGTGTCTTACAAAACTAAATTCAACATTTTTTGAGGACCCATTATGAACAAGTTAGTTCTAGATATTATAGACATTTCAAAAATGGGTAAGGCACGGCGTCATTGGCAAGGGATCTATTTGCAGTCACAGGAGATATCATACATTGATCATACACATTAAAAGGAAGAATGTGTGTGCTATTAAAGTGGGTCAAATGAAAAGCTATAGAAGTGTAGGAGGAAATAATCACTGAAACTTGTTACGAAGGTCAGGGAATGCTTCATGAAAAAGAGCATCTGAATTGAACCTCAAGGGTTACGGGGCATTTTGAGAAATGAATATGATTTCAGGCAGAAGAAACACCATTAATTTTAATTGAACTACACAAAGGCCCAGAGACAGGAGGACAGAAATCTTGATTATTTTCATCGACTAGAAGCCTGGGGTCCCTGCCTGGGAAAAGTGCTAATCACAGAAATAGGGAGTGAAGCTTTGGGAGACCTTCACTAAGGAATTAAGATGAAGTTCAGGAAAAAAGTTTAGGTGCTGGTTAAAGCGTAAACAGGTTATATAATTACAAATTATACATAACTAGGGTGAAATACTGGTAAGGGGGAAAACCTTTTCTATCTTCCTTTTGTAGCCAGAGACAGGTGCATAGTAAGTCAGCCTCCGTCCCCACAATACAGAACCTTGGATTTCTAGCCGCCAACGCTGAGTACTGGAGCAGATTTTTTGGCAGGAAGTCCCGTGTCTCTCTCTGGGAGAACATCTCCCTCTTCATTTTTTATTTACTGGTACAAGGCTATAGTTTCTCCCTCCTGCCCCTATTCTTCATGAAAAATTAACTTCAGGTTAAACTCAAGTATATTTATTTATTTCCAAAGAAAGAATTCTTCAGAGGATGAGATTTTACATTTTTAAAATTAAAATGGCAAGTGCGACTTAGGCATAAAGCCTCACCCTACAGAAAAAAAAAAAAAAATAACGTTAGTTTTATAAGCAGCAGCCTTTTGCTCTGGTGGTTCCTTTATTCTAAAGCTTCTGATAGCCACAGGCCAGCAGAGTACTCAGCAACAATCAAAAATGATTGTTTATTTGGTTGAATAACCTGACAACATATAAAAATGAAAAGTTACTGCTAGAAATGCTATCTTCCCCAATCCAAAAGAGAGCCAAAGATTTGCTGGCAAACAAGTGCAGTTGTCGAGATGCTCGCACACCCTCTCTCCCGTGTGATCAGCGATCGCTGCGATGCTGACCCTCGCCTTCATGCCAGGCAGGCAATGTCAGAGCCCATCATGACATCCCCCTCCCTGCGCTGTGTTCCTAAATCATCCTGTACTCAGCCGCAGGGAATAGGGAAAGAAAGAACGAAGCTCCTGAAGAAAGAAATGCTTTTCTACCCGTCTTCCCACCCTCAGCTGTTAGAGCCAGCATGGAAAGGAGGTTTTGAAGTGACTCTCTACCAAATAGCAATAAACAAACAGAAGAAACTTTATTGATTTCATTATTCTTTGAAGAGCTAAGAAGCAGTATAGGAAATTGTGAAACAGCAATATCACAGAGCTCAATAAGTCTGTTCTTAGAGCAGAACCGAACAGACAAGGGAGTTTACAGATCACCTGCTGCCCAGAGACTACTGGGCTTTGTGTATTATTTCTGAGTACAGAGAAGTTGAGCAAACAGGCATTCATCTTTTGCCTTGCTGGGTAGGAGGCTGGAATGGACCTTATTTCTTCTTTGATACTTTCACCCATTTATAGCTAAGGTGCCATGCTGGTGATTGGCATTCTGAAGACCAGCCCACGAGCCAAAGTCAACCTCCCCTTGTTACAGACATTTTTTTTTTTTTTTTTAGCATCAATGTCTCCAAAGAATCCTTTTGTTTTGAAATGAGATCAAGTGGTTTGCCAGATAGTCCACTACAGACTGTACTCTTTTCTAAAGCATGGAGACTTTTGCGGTGACGAAGCTCATTGGCGTCAATCCCTTAAATTTACAAATGTAATCTCATTGCTTGGGAAGTCATCAGGAGACCGGGTCTGAAACAGAGTCAACTCTATGGGTCAGAGTACACGTTTTTTTAAGTGGTTACTAAAAATGACTGGCTTCCAGAATCGCAATATCATAAATTGCACTTTACAGGACTCTCAATTATTGTCTTCCTATCTACTCCAAAAGGCCTATGAAGTTGAAGTGCAATATTTCATCTCTGACATTTAATCTATGCGGATGTCCTTGGAGATCTATTATGTCTTTAAAATAATTTACGTATATTCTTTAATGATTGTGCTACACTGAAGGTGTTATCAAAATGCTTTGGGTTTTATAAATAGGTTCAATGGGAAAGTCAGAGTCAAACTTTTCTAGTTAGGAGTTACTACAGAACTAGGGTTAATCAGAAAAAATAAGCACTTGATTCAGATGGTTACCCACATTCTCAAAGTGTTACTAATATATGGATATCATCCTTTTTATCATCAGCTAGACATTTCTAATAGACTATCATGGAAAGAGCACGGTTTTGGAATTGGACAAGCGTGGCTTTTTCCTCTTTCTCTGCCACCTCGAACTACTTAGCTTGGGTCATTTCTCTGAACCTCATTTTCTTCATTCCTAAAATAGGGAATTAAATATCCCTAATTCACAGTTTGGTTGTGAGGGTAACACAAGCTTCCTGCCCAGTAGCTGTTGTATTGCTGCTAAGGCTAGAAACTTATTTGCTTTCAAGATAGGTCAAGCAGATCAGAGTCAACTTGCCCCTCTGTTTCTCAGATTCTTTATTATGTATTATTCTGGGGACTAAGTCCTGAAGAAGTTCCTACGTGGTCTCCAAACTCAATCTCAGGGACAACCCGTGAACAGTGATCCATCCACAGAGGGTGACTGTGTTCTGTGGTGTTTTGGTGGGAGAAGACCACAGAACTAACACAGGTCTTTAGCAGCTGCTGAAATGTCTATATAATTCATGTCCAAGTGGCATGACACTTAGAGGTGTCACGAGGTGACAATTACCGGCATCCTCAAAGCATAAAACCAACCCCTCAGATGAGACTTCTGAATACTCGGGTGGAACCTTAGCACCTCTAGCACACTGAGACGGTGTTTTCAGGTCATACGGCCCCCTCTCCCCCCACCGCCCGCCCCGTCTCCTTGGCCACTCTCTGTTAGGTTTTGAGCACAAGTCACTGTGGGTGTGTTTAATAAGTACAGATTAGCAATGGGGATGATGTAGGACCAGGCACTGAGGAAACCAATAAATGAAAATGAGTTGACATGCAAGAAACTTGTCAACATACCCAAATGTGAACTCATTAATCATACTCCCAAGCCCAGCATTCTACCTTTTATCTCTGTAACATTTAATAATGCCAACATCTCTTGCAGTCTTCTTAGTTAGAAATGCCATCATCCTCAACAGCTCTCTCCTCCTAATCCACACATTTATTTACCTCACGAACCTTACATTTTCTTGCAGAAACATCCTACTTTTGTAAGTTTGGCAAAAACAAAAAACACAACACAAGAGCCCCACATGATTCTGTTAATATGTTATTCAGCCCCTTCACAGACTTTGGAAGCTTAAGCTTTATTAACTTCATGAAAAATGTGCTGCTGGTGACAAGCATCCAAATACCGACTTTCTCAGGGGCCTGTCGGAGCAAACCAAACTGCCGAATTTTACAGCCTTGGAGATTTGATGCCACTCCCCCACAGTCCCAGCTAGAGCCTACCTCTGGTGGTCTACCTGAGTCCCCTGCTGTGAGTGATCTCTTCACTGATTCAGTCCTCATGGATAGCGCAGCGATCCTGTAAGACACGATGCTATCCTTGCTGTCCACTTGACCCATGGAAAGATCACTTCATGGAATTGTCTAGAATATACTGGATGCTAATTCAGCTGTCCTGGCCCAGTCTCCCTCTCCACTCTCTCCCTCTCTCTCTCTCTCTCTGATTCTCTTTTCTTTGCTCAAGGAATACAGGGCCCAGATGAACAAAACCCATTACGAGTCCAACCAGCAAAGAATGCCAATCTCCTCTTCTTGTGGACATCCTAATTTTCATGGATCGCTCTCTTGTGCTTTGGGGGAGAGGGAAAGAGAACACTCTAGAGTGTCAGAACACTCTACCAGACTGGGCATCAGTAACTCAGATGGTTCTTTCCTTCTTTCCTCAACCATTCATTTAGGAATTTCAGAGATGAGGGTGGGAGTGGGAACAGGATTGACTGTGGTAAGGCTCGTTCTGAAGCTCTTAGTGTGTCCTCGAAGTGGTATCTGTCTTCAATTGTTGATGTTTATCTCAGGGTGTGTCTTTCATCTGCGGATCTTAGTTGGAATTGCAAGATAACAGAAAAAGATAGTTTATAAGCCAGAATCTCATTTTCAGCCCAATTTAGCACATTAATCAAGAATTTATAGACCCATAACTCCCCCTAATTTGTTCTATTTTCTCTGCAGGCTACAGCTCTCTTTTTTTTTCCTATCCTCTGCTCTCCTCTCTCTCCACTTTCCTCCACTTCTCTCTCCTTCTGTCTTCTTCCTTTAAGATAGGCCATTTTGCATTCCAAGGAGCTCCTTAATTAAAAAAAAAAAAAATGAACCTTAAATATCATATGGTCCAGTTATTTTCATACCGAGCAGTTATTGAGAGCTCTCCTATCTTCATAAATATATTTAAGAGGATCCTTTCTGGACCTCCTCCATTCTGAGCAACCCCTCAATCCAGCCCTCTCTTGGCTGCCTTTAATAAATAGCCTCTCCTTAAATCATTCTTCATCTCAAAACTTTTGCAAATATCTTTATTTTCCTGTTTTATCCTTGATCCTTCCCTGTTCCATGGCATACAGTTTGCCACTTGCATTCATATTTCTAACTTCACTGCCTTTTGGTTGCTGAACACTCATGAAGTAAGCATATCTACTGTTACATTGGATAACTTTTTATTTGTTGGGAGAGATGGGGTCACCCTTTAACAGGTAGTAGTCTTTGGAAGGTGATGTTTATTCACGACCACAAAGTCAGGCTGATTTAGTAAAATCTCACATGTGGCTAAAGCCCTTGCTTCAAATAAAAAACCCAAAGAAAAGAAAATAACCCTCTCCAAACCCCCAACACCCTCCACACACATCCTAAAAAGACAATAACAAAAATTCACACTGTGTATGCATAATGAGACTACAGTAATGGGATGGGTGGATTATTCTGGAAAAAAAAAATATTTTTGATGTTTAAGAATCCTGTGTGGTGTAGAATCATAAAAGAGCTGGGAGAGAACAGAGAATTCCCTGAAGTCAGTCTATCTTATTGACTGACAGACTGAATCAATGGCAAATAGATTCTTTAAACTTTTAAAGTTTCCCAGTCAAAGATGAAAATTAAGTACAAACAGTCTAATTGGTACCATTCTTAAATTTTAAGACACAAGAAAAATGACTTCACAAAAAGGTGCTCCCCTGTCAAATACCTTCAATGTGGATTATAACGCTTCTTAGTTTGAAATGAGACTTTTTAGTCTACTCTGTCAAGTCTTGCAGGCCCACAAAGGCTGTATCAAATATGTTGGTATCTTCTGCCCCTAAAATAATGGAGCAACTTGTATTAATCTTCAGTTAAAAGAATAACTGAGCCCCCATATCCATTCATGGTCTTTTAGTTGAGGTTGATGTGTAAGCCTTTACACTATGCAAAATCATTTTGTTCCTGTTTCCACTTGATGTTATTCTCAAAGCTCTCAGCTGCACTGTGCCCCTTAAGTCTCAACCTGCAAGCCATTCCTGCTGTTTGTCAGCTTTGGTTTTTAACTCTTCTGTTCTCCCAGTAGTTACTCCGTTGCTTACAATAATACTATACAAAACACTGATTTTTAGAGAACCATCCATTCATCATGAATGTATGAAAATTCTGGGTTTCTAAGCCATATATCACCTGGCCATATTGTTCTATGTGTATGTATAATCAGATATATGTGAAAAAGAAGATGAGAGCGTTAAGTAAAACCAATAGCAGGTCCAAACTGATATCATAGTTTGATCACATAGTCTTGAATATTTTTAATCTTACTCAGTTAATGTGTTGGTTGAGAGCTACCAACCATTAGAATTTAACAGATTAGTCTTTTCCAAGAGTTATTAACTCGATCCAGAAAATTTGAGGCCTACGCACACCCCGCCCCCAGAAGCTACAAGATTCTTTCTGCAGAAACAATATGTTATTGCCAATTTGGATCCCCTCTCCCCCTCCCAGGATTCCCAAGGTAGATTAATCCCCAACTTTGAGTAGCTTTTTTGCTACTGAATTTTAGGTTAGAATTTTCATATAACTGAAACAATTTGGCATGACCACAAGCCTTGTAAGCACCTTTGTCTATATCAAAAAAAGGAATCCTTGTCCTCAAGACCTTTGCTTTTCATCTGTCAGAAATTGTTATAATATACACATTGATTTAGAATAAGACTCTTTACTGCCACCTACTGGGAAAAATGTAATAAATACGCAAGTCTATAAATGGCACACAACCGCTTCCAGGGGCCCTGGGGTGAGGCTCGAAAACCCAAGTTTTTTTAGTTTACATTTTAATGAAGTTTAACTTCTCTTGTTAATAACCACAGCACTGTAACAAGATCTAAGTTTGTTTTTCTGAGCTGGTCTCAGGGCAGAGTATAGTTTTGTTAAGGGAGCATTGTATTTCCGTAACAATTAGAAGTTTTAGATTTGCTTCTCTTGCTTTAGGTTTTGTTTTGCTTTTTTTTCTGTGGCTTTAGGATTTTTCTTTAAAAGCCTTTGTGTGTAAATGGTGATTTTAAATGCGTGGGAGAACTAAAACCACATTTAATTTGGCAAGTTACAAGACCAGTATGTGTCTCATCTCAGGGGTTGATCCAAGTTTGGATGGGCCTGAAGCTTGTATGTTTTTGGGAAACTTAAATAGAAATGTATAAAATTATCAATATAGAGTTAAACACAAAAGTGAATATGTATCCAGAATTGAGTGAAGAACATACAAGAAATACAAAAGTTTATTTTATTTGAAATTTTAATAGTTTTATTTGTCAAAGAGAAGCCTAAGAATTCTTTAAAAAACATTTCCAGAGGAAACATCCTTTTACCATAAAATAAATTTGTATGATTTGGGAAGTCAAATTTCAAATGTATATTTTTTTATACATGTGCCAATTTTAAAATTAATACAAAAAAGATAAAGTTAGTTGAAATATTTTAAAATTGTAAAAACCAGTCCAGGCAACATAACTACACAATCTTGCTATAAAAGTGCTTATATCAAATTCTGCCCAAAATATGTATGCAATATGATAAATTTTAGTTCCTTAAGTAATTCTTCACTGCCGGCTGGCTTTGC
Source organism: Potos flavus (assembly GCA_028534135.1). Classification (NCBI taxonomy): domain Eukaryota; kingdom Metazoa; phylum Chordata; class Mammalia; order Carnivora; family Procyonidae; genus Potos; species Potos flavus. The sequence goes on from CM052893.1 coordinate 31,755,709, forward strand.
CGTTTGCAGTCATTTCCATTCTATTTTCTTCTTTAACATGTTGATACAATTCAGCTCTGTCATTTATTTATTTTTTTTTTTCCAGTTCAGCTCTGTTATTAATGAAGTTCAAATGTCCAGCAAACTCCTGATATTTTCTGGAATTGGCAGTATTGATTCTATTACTCCATAGGGATAATAAGGACCTTGGCCCCTTTGGAAATACAAAATTTTAAAATGTTGACAAATACCACCAACATCAACAAATCCAGAAAAAACACACTATTTTTATTAATTAGCTGCTCGAATACTCTTGACTTCTCTCTTCAAATGACAAACATTTGTCACAATTCTAGTTGAGAAAATAGAAAGATAATTTGGTCTTTTTTCTTACATCGTTAGTAAAACTTCTTTATCGTTGTTAGAAGAGATGCGTAGAATGTGGGATTTCACAGATAAATGTTTTTGCTGTATGTATACTGCTACAGGCTTGTGCCCTACGAACAAAAGAATTATTATGGATTCTATTTCACTTTAATCCCATCAAAAAAAAAATATATGCCTGGTGCTTTATAATTGTATATGCTTCATTATCAAATAATAAAGAGAACTTCCATTGTGACTAAGTAATTTATGCGAGCTGAATCCTCTGCTTACCGATGTACATGTCTAATGACTGTAAGAAATCTCCACAGACTAGCTTGCCTTTGTGTTTTTTATACCTCGTTTCTTCTCCACCTCACATCGCTCACTTGCTTCCAGTACTGGTTGCCAAAATTCCCATTTTGTGTGGTATTTGGCCACGTACCTTTGTGTTACAATGTTCAGTGAATAGGCACAGTGAATCCTGAAAGTCATTTTTATAAAAATGATTGGAAGTAGGTCAACTAAACATGGAAGTGACTGAAAACCACATAAGTGTATCTAGTCCCTCCACAAAATGCCACCTGGGCCACGCTATTGACACCATTTTGTTGATTGAACTTGATGAGCAGGAAGTAATAAATACTTGAAATGCCTTCCTAAAACAGATGTGAATAAGAGGGTGGAACCCCACCAAAGTTCAGGCCCTTAACCATCTCGGGTAAAGTTTCCAAGAGTGTGATAGTCTGGAGCATGCCAAGACATCCTCTCCAAAGTGAAAAATAAGTCGCCGGACCTTGCACCATCTACCACAAACGCAAGCCTTTTTGAATTTTGGAGACACTGGATACCACGTTTGAATGTGCTACTTCAACTCATCCAAAGAGTCATTCATAGCTGTGCCCGTTTGAAGCCGGCAGTGAGGGAAGAAACTTGAGCTCGCGGCTTTAGAGCTTAGGCCACAAAAGAGAAATGCTTCTGCGGGGGCAGGGTGGGGGGGGTGGGGGAGGTGGGGGGGTGGGGGACACGGCAGGTCTGCCGCTGAACTGGAAGGTGAAGCGGACACGTGGCCATCTGGGACTCCTAATGCACTGAACTAACAGTTAGACAAAAATGGGTTCATTTTCTAGCTGAAGTGATTATACCTAGCTATAAGGTCTCTGCTACAGAATGGGGCAGTGTGGGCGGTCCGGAATTCATAGGGGTCTCTGGGATGCCTTTAGTACTTCCCTACCCAAGAGTCGGGGTCATGGAAGACCAGAGCAACCAAAAAAGGGCAGGGCAGCTAAGTGCTCAGAGCTTTATGGAAAGAAGGTTTGCATCACTCCACCAGGTAATGAACACAGAACAGCTGAGGTTCTGAGGACAAGGGAAATATAGAATAGATTTGGAAGAAAGTAGCCAGAGATAGCAACTACAACCTCATGGACAATTACAGAAACAAGGACTGTAGCAGCTTTCCGGATTTTCTCTTCTTTACATGTGTGTGTTTATGTACATGTACCTATCATTTTTTTTTCTTTCTTTTTTCTCCTTTCCATTTTGACTTTATATACAGGTTGCTGAATGTTAATTTTATAGTTTAGTCTTTAGGTAATGGAATTTGCACTGGGACTGGGACTGAATATGAGCAATAATTAATATAGGCGGCAATGGATACTAGTATGTTCTACTATGGATACTAGTATGATACTAGTATGAACTACGGTTCAATGGACCGTAGTTCTTATTTTGAGAAGGAGTGAGAACATCTTCATGTATAAGGCATCTTGTTTTAGGTGTAAATATAGGGTTGTTTTGTTGATGTACAGGAATTCAAATATGTGGGCAAATAAGAGTGCATGTAGAAGCTGAATAGGCAAAGGGGTTGACTGTGCTAGTTACCGGTTTATTACTTCTCAGCTCCAAATTAATTGCCTGCTTTATAAAAAGGGATCTGGGCCCTTTATTTCTATTTTTTCAAATGCCAGCTGGCACAACATTAAACTTTGTCAGCAGAGGGTGCTGGAGAGACATTATAGGAAGTAAGCCTTTTGCTTCCTGTGTCTGGTATGTTCCCTGGGCAGTTTCCTTAGTGCTCGGCTCTTGTGGTGTGAAGGTCTCTGCCCATCAGGCTCCTGGAGCTCTCCTGCGGGGCACAGTGACCAGCAACACCCAGCACTGAGTGGCTTCCCCAGTATTCTCCCCCGGCAGTCAATGGCTTCCCCCCCCTCGGGTGGTTCCCCAGTGGAGGGCTTCTAGCAAGGTTCTTCCCCATAAACAGCCTTCCCTGGCACACTGGAGGTTGATTTCTTGTAAGTTCTGTCAAGTGGCACCATGATGACTTCTCTGCCATTCAGGGCACTGTGACCAGGCCCTTTCCAGCAATGTCTGGGTCTCAGTTATGGAAGGCTCTTCCCTGGGCACTCCATCTCAGCCTTAGGGGTAGCAGTTGTTCCTTGTATCTGCCATTCCTATATTGTTCAGAGTTGTCTTTCTTACTGGCCAATCTCTTTTTGCTCCAATCCAGTTTTGCAGTTAATAATTCTTTAATGAAGTCTTCCCACTTTAAGTTACTGTAATTTTTATCTCCTGATTTGATCCAGACTGATACTCCAAATTAAACGTAATGAACTTTTAACTTTTAAATGTAATTAACACCTTAACTTCCCCTCAGCTGTCTACTAAAAATGCCTGCAGCCACTCCATGCCATCTTGCTTGAAAGTGAAAGGAAGAAGAAGGAAAAATTGGAGTAGACATCCTGGCAATCAATGTGGCATTTTACTAAATCCTATAAAAAAGCAAAAGTTGCCTTTCTGACTGCTCATCCATCACCTCCACTACCCTTTATCCATTTCTTTTCTTCTTCTTTTTCTTGGATCTCTTCCAATGAGGAAAACAGGAATATCTCATGTTTTCATTAGAAAATTCTCAATCTTCAGAATATTTTTTCCCTAAGAAAAGTATTTTACTCCTGAGGTTGTTTGCCCTGGGGAGTGTTGGTGATAGGAGAGTATTCTGTCCGCCTCTGCAGATCTGTTGTCATAATGTCAACAAATCTTTCCTGCTTTGAAAACATACCAGTTATGTATTGAAAGTTAGATTACCATGAATGGCTTACATGTCTTCTTGGGTAAATAAAAAATAATTACCATTAGCTAATAAACATATATATTTGGACCTGAATTTATTTAAAATGATTCTTGCCTAAAGATTTATAAATCCTAAAAGTAGAGGAATTTATTCATTAAATAAGGAGTTTTTGTGAGAATAGTCAACATCCCTTGCTGAAGTTCATGGCTTCTTTCCACTTCTACCTTCTGCCATTTGCCCTTAGTATTTTTATTCATTCTTATAATGGACCAATCCAGAACACATACTCCAACCTTTCATCAAACTCTGGCTGTATCCAGCCGTTTCCCTCTCTGCCCACTTAAGCAAGTTCAAACACGTTCTGATTGACATCTTTTATTCTCCAAACTGACATCAGCAAATGAAAAAAGAACTATCTTTGGGCAATGTTTATTAGTTACCAAAATGTATAGGTGTTGACAATAGTGTTTACGAAAAGTACTCCTTTAATTATATTCACACAATGATTGAATACTGTGCAGACATCCAAATATAGCACTGTTTTTTTTATTTTTTATTTTATTTATTTATTTTTTTAGGGCACTGGGACCAACGATCACCAGCTGCCCAAATGCCAAAAAATTATGCTTCCGAAATCTCTTGATGTCGATTCCGCACGAAGAGCAATGGAGCTGCCCTACGTGTGCCACTCACGACAGAAACCCTTTTTCAGCACTGTTTTTTTTGTTGGACAAATTTTAAAATATTTTGTGTTGACTTTTAAGGGAGCACAGACTCTGTTTCCTAATTCTTTTGTGTATTATAAGCCATAGATATTTAGATGACAACCTAAAAGTGAGCAGTTTGAGAATGGATCTGTGCTTAGTTTGGTTGCTTAACTGTTTTCCCAACCTTTACTCCCAATCTAATTTCTAGAGGCTTTGCTCTCAAAAATTTCAGAAGTTGAGGACAGATCAGTGGTGGAAAACAAGAAATGCCACCTCCTTATATGGCGAAGCCATGTCAGACACATGGGACAAGAACCAAACAGAAGGGAAAATGATTTATTTTATTACATAATGTTTAGGGTCTGGTTCTTGTTACCTTGCAGTTTAGAAAGGATGGCATTGATTTGACTGAAGTAAATACATCAATGAAAACTTGAGAGGGAGCTGAAGGGGATGGATACTTTTTAATTAGGACTGTGTCAAACTCTGAATTATTCCATGCCCTTATAACAGTTACCTAGAAATGAACACTGCTACCTGTATGCATAGAAATGACCATAAGGCTTGCTTTGTTAATGAAAATTATCTGTATTGGTCATTTTTATGTATTTTTATGTATGTATTTTATGTATCATTTAAGTATTTTATTATAAGTTTTTTTTTCTGTAATAAACAACTACAAAAATCAAGAATTGGCATAGAAGAGACAAGTGTTAAATATTAAAAAAATTTTTACAAGTAAGTTAAATCTTCATTTACTCAGAGGGTTAAGAAATTCTTTTCTTTTATGTATCTTGCAGAGTTGTTGTGAGGATTAGAAAAAATATGGAAAGTACACAAATCAAGCTTGACAAATTCATTGCTAATATAGTATTAAATGCGTGGATGAAAGTAGTAGGGAGAAGGAAAATTGGGATGATATTAGAGTGAAGGAAATGATTATGTGATTCTTTTTTTACTAAGATTTTATCTACTTACTTGAGAGAGAGAGGGAGAGAGAGAATAAGCAGGGGGGAGACACAGAGGGAGAGGGCTAAGCAGACTCCTGGTTGAGCAGGGAGCCTGACCCAGGGCTTGATCCCAGGATCCCGGGATCATGACCTGAGCCGAAGGTGGATGCTTAACTGACTGAGCCACCCAGGCGCCCCGATTATGTGATTCTTGTATATGCAACAAACAGTCCATTTACGAGCATATTAGAAAAAAGTCTTTCTAAAAATTGAATAAATTTAACATGTAACATTGTGCAAGTTTAAGGTACGGCATGTTATTTTGATACATTTATATATTGTAATATCATTGTTGATGTTAAAATATTTATCACATGACATCATTATAGTTTAATATTACTGTCTATATTTATATTATACCATGCATTAGATCTCTATGCTTTACGTACTACTCATTCTAAGTTTGTCCCCTTAAATACCATCACTCTTATCCTTGCCCTCCATCCCTCAATAACCATTTTGCTCTCTGTTTTTACAGGTTTAACTTTTTTAGATTCTACATATCAGTGAGATCACACAATATTTGTCTTTCTCTGTCTGACTTACTCGCTTAGCTCAAGCTCCATCCACATGGTTGCAGATAGGAGGATATCCTCCTTTCTTAAGACTGAATAATATTCCATTATGTGTATGTACCACATCTTTTTTATCCATTCATCCATTGTTGGGTATTTGGGTTGTTTCTATCTTTTGGCTACTGTGATAATTCTGTGATAAACACAGGAGTGCATATATCTCATCAAAATCCGATTTTCATTTCCTTTGGGTATATACCCCAAAACAGAATTGCTAGATTGTATGATAGACCTATTTTTAATGTTTTGAGGAACTCCCCATTGTTTTCCACAGTGGTTCAACTAATTTATGTTCTCGCCAACAGTGTACATGAGTTCCCTTTCCTTTCATCCTCCCTAGCATCTGCCATCCCTTTTCTTTGTGATGACAGCCATTCTGAAAAGTGTGAGGTGATATCTCATTGGGGTTTTTATTTACATTTTTTTTTTTTTTTTTTTTTGCATTTCTTGATGATTAGTGATGTTGAGCATCTTTTCATGTGTCCGTTGCTCATTTGGACGTCTTCTCTGGAAAAATCTATATTTTGTCCTTTTGCCCACTTTTTAATTGTATTTTTTGTTATTAAATTGATCTTATCCAACATATGGTTTGCAAAATTTTTCTCTCATTTTGCGGGTTGTCTTCTCATTTTGTTAATTGTTTCTTTTGCTGTGCAGGAACTTTTGACTTTGATGTAGTCCCATTCGATGATTTTTGCTTTTGCTGTTTGTGCTTTTAGTGTCATGTCCAAAAACCGATGCCAAGACCAATATTTTCTTCTTCTAGGAGTTTTATGTTATCAGGTCTTATGTTTAAGTGTTACCCATTTCAAGTTATTTTTGAGTGGTGTGAACTAGGGCTCCAATTTCATTTGAAAAAGTCTTGAAGTGCTAGAGGAAAAAGAAGGGCTACTTTTATTTATCCGAAGTTAGGAAATGATATATCCATAGGGATAAATAGGATTCTGGCAACTATGAAATGTGAATGTGTAATGTATGAGCTCCTAAACGACATTAGATTGCATTCTGCCTCATCCTAACCTCCCCACTAATAGCAAGGTCTAACTGTTGCAATTCAACCAGGCAACAAAAGGCCTGAATTTCTCTAGAGGGGAGGCTTGTGGGCTCCTCATGGTCTTTGAAAGGGATTTTTGTACTCATGTTCTGGCGGATCAAAATTTCTATTTTTTCCAAAATCCTCCATCTCAGAGTCGGATGTCACATCCATGGGGCATATTTTCCCCTAAAGGGTGAGGAAGAGGAGGAAAGAATCAAGAATGTAAGTTTTCTTTCTTTTCATGCAAATGTCAGACTTAATGCTGGAGGTAACTGGAAGTTCTGGCAGGGAGAAAGATGGGGAGCATGCAGGAAGCTGGCCTTCTGGAGTGTGTCGCTCCATTTCCTTATGGGGGAAGCAGCATTGGGTTGTGGAAAGAGCCAAACCATTTGTACCAGATTAGACCTGAGTTTGAATCCTGTCACAGCCACATAATAAATACAACCTCAGCCAAGTTACTTGACATCTTTAGCTTTAGTTTCAGTTGCATAATGGAGATAATACTACCTGTCTTTGAAAATTGTAATGTGTAAAACAGAGATAATATTAAAGTGACATTATACTAAAGTGTGTTCTGGAGATCGCTTACTTCCAGGAGATATAAATCTGAGCTCTAACAACTAAAGTCTCTATGGTCATATAAATGTAGGAGAAACTACTTTACTAAATCCCCTTCTTGGAGGTTCACAATACACATGCTGGCAAATATATTAATAGCACTGAGAGAATCCGCATTAAAAAAAAGGAAACCTGGTTAACAGGTAAACATATCGAGTTATTTGTTTGGGACTTTTTTTCTTTTTTTTTTTTCTTTCCATGGATCACCTAATTACATCCCATAGAATATTTTTACCTTAACATTGTTTGGGGAGCCTTGGGCTAGTGCAGCACATGGAACATGATAGATTTCAGTAAATGATAGCTGTTATCTGTGGATTTCCAAGAGCACAGCTTGAGGATAACAAAGGATAGAAAGGTTTGTCTTTAGTCCAAGATAGAGCTAATAATTAAGATGGAAAGTTCCTGCAGGGAACAAAGCTAACATAATTAGGTCACAGTTAATCTATGTGGCTACTTTCTTTCTGTCTGTTTATAGTGAACTAATCAATACTGGAAGTGCAAAGCTTTGGATATATATTTTGGACTTACATAAATGATCTTTGACAAATTAGGCACACACACATTCCTCTTAAGTCAAAGACAATGTAAGATGTTGTCTCAGTTTATTTTAATTTAAAAATAAGCCAGTTTAAGAACTCATTTGATACTTATCATTAACCAATCCCCTCTGCCTTTAATGATGAGATTTCCTTCCTGTATTTGGGAGAATAATTATGTTTTCTAATTAAAAATGGAGACTGTGGAGCCAGATGGCCTGGGTTGATTCTGAGTTCTACAGTTTATCAACCATGAGATCCTGTTATCTCATTTATCTGAGCAGTACCTACCTCAAAATCGTATTGCAAGAATTAAATAAATTAACCTGTATGAGGGACTTATTTTAGCACTTAGCACATGGCAAGCAGTCAATACATTTTATTTTATTTTTTTATTATTATTTTAAAAGATTTTATTTATTTATTTGACAGAGACAGAGAGACAGTGAGAGAGGGAATATAAGCAGGGAAAGCAGGAGAAACAGGCTTACCACTGAGCAGGGAGCCTGATGTGGGGCTCGATCCCAGGATGCTGGGATCATGATCTGAGCTGAAGGCAGACACTTAACGACTGAGCCACCCAGGCGCCTCAGCAATCAATACAATTTAGTTATTATTACTAGCGAGAGTTCAAATATTTCTTATTTAGATGCAACTCAAAATATTTTTTTTAACAGAAAACTAATCTACCTTGGGCTGAGTATTGTTCTAAGTGCTTTACGAATCATTTAATCCTTAGTAAAACCCCGTGAAGTGGACACTATTATTTTCTCCATTTTATATTATGAGACTGACACACAGGAGGTTAAGTAACTTGACAAAAGTGACAGATGTACTGAGCTGACCTGGGAGTCCCTCCCAAGGGCCTTCTTACCACCATACTCCGCTGCTTCTCCTGTAAGATGAGGATATTGATGACGAACAACAGAGGTGCAGGGACTCCTCAGTTTTCCAGCATGAAATGCTATTTTTGCATTCCCTTCCCTTTGCTCAGGTTTGACATACAAATAGTTTTCAGTTTTCTGTTGTGAAATCGGTGAGTAAAGTTTCATTCTTTTTTTTTCTTTAAGATTTTATTTATTTATTTGACAGAGAGAGGGAGAGAGAGAGATTGAGAGAGAGAGAGAGTGGGAGAGCACAAGCAGGGGGAACAGCAGAGGGAGTGGGAGCAGCAGACTTCTGGCTGAGCGCAGAGCCCAGTGTAGGACTTGATCCCGGGACCCTGGGGTCATGTCCGGAGCTGAAGGCAGATAAGCCAACCAGGTGCCCCGTGAAGTTTTATTTTTATTGATGTAACATGAAAGGGGGATTTATCCTTATAGATCTATGGTTTTGATAAAGCTTTCCATGCAAGCCATTCTGAAGATAGTTTAACTTTATCTAACCCCATTCTCCAACTTAGTGACATGAATTCTTGGCCCGCTTTGTTCCTGTAATTGTTATCTAGTATAAATACAAACCTAACTGCACATTTTCAAGTTTTTCATTTTTCATATATTTAACATGCATCTTTGTAGTATGTTAATCGTAAGGATGTACACATATTGTCTTCTCTTTCATGGGAAAATGCCAGATAATTTTTTTGAAGGAATTTTTTTTTTTTTTTTTTTTTTTTTGGAGATATCTGAGTTGTTCTAATCTCACATAACTTTAAAAAATACTGTGATTTCAGAGGCACACCTCAGGCTGAGGTGTTTTGTAATCAGATAGACCTAGAGTAAGGGTCAGGGTCTTTATTTCTCTGTATTTGTGAGATTTTGGATCAACTATTAACTTTTTTAAGCTTTCCTTTTTCCTTTCAGAGTTGTAAAGATTCGATGAGATAACTCATGAAAAGCACTTAGCATGTGCCAGACACATAATAAATGTTCAAACAACATTAGTAATTATGTTATTTTAATAATGATAAAAGAAATGATGTTTTTCTTTGCAGGTAAGACCGGTTCAGATGAATTTCTTCCATCATTTTCATATGAGTACTGCATAGAACATTTGTGTCATAGTAATATTTTCTCTGTAACCAAGATTTTTATTTTTATTTATTTATTATTAAAAATTTTTTAAAAGATTTTATTTATTTATTTGACAGAGAGAGAGAGAGATCACAAGTAGGCGGAGCGGCAGGTAGAGGTAGAGGGAGAAGCAGACTTCTGCTGAGCAGGGAGCCTGATGTGAGTCTTGATCCCAGGACTCTGGGATCATGACCTGAGCCAAAGGCAGCAGCTTAATGGACTGAGCCACCCAGGTGCCCCTGTAACCAAGATTTTTAATGACTTTTGCTTTGTTTTGCTTTTGAAAAGATGTTAATTCTCTTTCTGCCAAGTTGTTTCTATAAAACCACAGACAAATCAGACCTAGCCAGAACCTTTTAATCAGAACATTTATTGGGTATAACCCTCCTTGTCCTCAGAGAAATAATTTATGCTTCCACGTCCTTGCTGAATAATTTATTTGCATACAGAGGCTTTGGAAAATTGAATAGACAAATGTTTCACTTATGTTATATGACTACCGTCAAATATAAACTCATCCGTGTGTGTGTGTGCGCACACACGCGCACACACTCCCCCATGCACTTCTAGCTTCTTTCTGCTCAAAATCATAAGGAGACTGATACTTTTTTAAAAAAAATTTTTATTATTAACATATAACATATTATTTGTTTGAGGGGTACAGGTCTGTATTTTAAAATAGTTCCTGTCAGTTTATGCTTTAAACAGTGCCCCTTACAGGAATAACACAAATAATGTCTGTTGGTGAGCCTCGTTACTGCTGGGCACTCTGCTAGCTGCTTTTCACAAATTATGTTAATGCCTACATCTTATTTCCCCAGTTTCCAGATGAGAAAATTGAGGTTCAGAGAGTTTAAAGGACTGGAGCAAGTCTCTGCAAGTGCCAGAACCAGAATCTACATCCTGATGCTTCTATCCACAGCACGTGCTGCCTTCGCTGCACCCCTCCGCGACCAGCTCCGGGGACTGACCCACATTTCTACTCAGTCACGGTGTGCCCAGGGCCGAACACTCTCAGATCGCTCTCTGCTCAGGAGTCCACCCGTGTGTTCACTTTTCCATATTAAAAGTTTGCTAGTCATGTGAAATATGTTTGTCTTTGGATATCACACAGTAATAGAAGTTAAGCTTGTTTTCAAAACCAAATCACTGAATGATAAAGGTGGTCCAATAAAAGAGAGATGAGACTGATAGAATAAGAGGGAGAAGTGATTACCCCGAAGTGGCAGTTCTCGTAAAGTCTTTCAAGCACTAAAAGATTCAAACAACTGCAGACTTCCCTCCACGCATTAACGCAGTCTAGGGGAATAGTTGTATCCCATTCTTTGCCATTAAGTTCTCCCTAAATTAATTCCTAGAGAAATTATGGGCAAATAGCACCTTCCCTGCAGCGCTTTTTTTATGTTGTAAGATAAGGATTAAGAAACCCTGTGGCCCAGTAAGAAACCTATTTTGTAGTCTCTTTGTACTGATAAAATTTCTTCTGGCACTGAACTCTCACTGTCAAAAATACTATAACATTTTACTAGTTTGCAAAAGATGAAAATGTTACCAGATGTTAAATTCAAGGAGCAAGTTAACAACTTCTGTTTTCAAGTGGGTAGGTTTCCATCTTAAAAAAAAAAAAAAGACTGTTCGCCGGCCACAGTTAAAAAAAAAAAAAGGTCTAATCACTTCTGAATTGAATTTTATAATTATTTATTCTCACAGGATTGAGCTTTTGAATAATGGGATATGTGCTAATTATCTTAATTCCAAGTAGGCTTTATAAATGCCTTCTTTTGAACCAAAAAGGCTAGGGTTTCCAGAACAAAGTAATTAAATAACTTTCACTTCGTGACATAATGGCCACAGATAGGACATGCCTCGATGCGGGAAATCGTAACTATTGTTCATGTGTTACATCTCTTTTGCTCTACCGTGACGATGTCTCTCCTCCCCTGGCCTGGCTCCTTAGCATAAAAGGTTTATTGAAATGAAAGCATTTCAGAGGTCATTTCTTCACCTGACTCGTTAATCAGGGCTGGCATTTTTACCCAGTTCTGCTCTACTCCGCATGAGTAAGATGAGTAGATCTGCAGCCACACAGAAAATGCGAGAGAATAGAAGAAATGAATGCATGTATCAAGTGAGTGTGGGTCTCTGTTTTTATTAGTCTTTTGATGGATTGCAGCAGATACTTGGAGGAAACACACATGTGGCATTTTTCAGATGTATCCCAAAAGGATTTTTCAATGTTTCACCTTAGGTTCTTAAAAAAATCATTCTTTGGTTCAGTAATAGCTATAGAAACCTTCTCCTTTGATATCCAAGGGTGGTAAGGAACTCTTCTTTTGATTAAGGAATGCTCGCGCGATTGAAGAACATTACAATAGATGAAATAAGGAGCGTACGTCAGTCATATCATATTAAGTCAGGACTATATTAAAGACAAAATTGAGTTAAGTGTAAAAGAATATTTGATTCTACATACTAAAACATTCAGAGTGTTTCTTACCCTGTGTAATTTTTCTTTCTTTGTTTCTTCTTATGATATGCTAATAATCTCTATCCTTATTCTGAAACATTCTTGGTAAAGACAGTATCAAAATAATCAGAGATGAGCTCAATATTTAAGGAGCTAATTGGCGCAGTGATGCTCGTTGCTTAAATACAGTATGGGTGTGTTTGTTGTAGATCCTGAAAACTTTGATTTCAGGGATTAATTCTCAGATTGAGTCTGTTAGAATGTCTACAGTTTGCTGAATAATTGTATGTTATCATTTGAAATGGGACCATGAAAATGTGTTATTGAGGACATTGTGGTAATCTGTATGGGAACACGAGGAAACATTAATTGGTCACTACGTTTTCAAGATGCTTTAAAATTGAGATAGAATATTATTTCAGTTACAGATACTACTTTAAAAATTCATTGCGTAGGGCACCTGGGTGGCTCAGTCCATTAGATGTCCAACTCTTGGTTTCAGCTCAGGTCATGCTCTCAGGGTTGTGGGATTGAGCTCCTCATCGGGCTCCACGCCCAGCAGGGAGTCTGCTTGAGATTCTCTCTCCCCCTCTCTCTCTGCTCTCTCTCTCATAAATAAATAAATCTTTAAAAAAATTAATCACTTAGATGCAACTTCACTGGAAATATATATGCACATGTAAAAATGCCCTTCGGCCAGGAAGAAATTTGTTAATTTTCAAAACCCATATTGGAATGGAGGAGTTAAAGCTGCATTTAGACAACAGCACTGATTCAATAGCTTTCAAATCAAATCTGAGTTTTATGAGAATGATCCTATTTGCTGACCTGTGCACTTCTCTCCTGAACTCTAGACCTACTTCTACCACCATCTCTCAACTTTCTTCTTCTTTCTCCCTTGCCTCAATTCCGTCTTTCTTTCTTCTATAAATAAAACTGAGCACTTTGTACCAAGCAATATGTCGTGGGCATCCATGGAATTTAAACCTAGCAGGGAGGCATGTTAAGGATATTTCACAAATACATATAGAATTACAAAAGGGATAGTGACAAACTTTCTCATAGAAATTTGATCCTTCTGTTATCTTTCTTCTCTCCATTATAAATAATGCCACCCACAAACATGAAATCCGGAGTTCTCTTTCCTCTCTTCTTAACATTCAACCTCTAAACTAGTTGGGCCAGTTACACTTTTTAACATATGCTGGGTCAGGCTCTCCGGCTAATTTGACGCCCTTATTTCTCCCACCTGTAGTTCAATAATTGTAAAACTAGTCTCTCTTCAGGGCATTTCCCCTCCCATACAGGCTTCATATTCCTTTTCCATCATCAAATACATATGGAGTGCCTGTTAGGGCCAAACATGGTACCGAAATCTCTCTTCAGCAAACATCTGATAATGTCTCCCCTTTCCCCAAGCTTATAAACTTCTGCTGCATTGTCATAAGCTCTGGGATAAATGTCTGACTTGATTCCTCAATGTGATATATATGGTCTTTCAGACTAAGCCTCAACTCTTTTCCTTCCTTCCTTCCTTCCTTCCTTCCTTCCTTCCTTCCTTCCTTCCTTTCCTCTCTTTCTTCCTCTCTCTCCCCACTCCTTCCTATAACTTCTCTCTTGCTACCCAGTCCTCACCACTATTTCATTGTTTCTTACCTTACCAAACCTTTTCATTACTCTAAGTCTTTTCAAATAATAGTTTCTGTGCTTCTTAGCTATTCTTCAATTGACAAATTTCTGCTTATTCTTTAAGATCAATTTTAATCCTTTCTTCCTCCTTGAAGAGTATCCTCACTTTCCCGCCTTGTTTATGCCCCTATTTTGCACTATCGTGCTACATTTGTATGTATACCACTTGTATTAGACATGTAGCTCTTTGAAGCTTGGAGCTGTGTCTCATTTGTGTGTGTGCGTGTGTGTCCCAATGCCTATCTCATTATCAGCACATACTAGATGACCAGTAAAAACCCAACGGCGTTGTGGCTTAATGAACTGGCAGTAACCAGCATAAACTGACATGTTTTCACTTTATCAATTAATTGCCAAATATTCTTTCACGTAATCACAGCTGAACTGGTCGAGGAGATTATTTTACTATTAATTTTTACATAACTATCCTGTGAAAAGTGGAAATGTCTAACCAGTGTCACACTTAGACACTGAGATTATGGACATTTATTTGGGGGAGGTATTCCTTGCATTTTTTTCCCATTCTGATTGGAAAGGATCGAGCAGCTAGTGAGCATTGGATGTATCTGAGAGACCCAGGATGAAGGCAGACTAAAGACAGGTAGTTTTACATGCAGGGCTATGGGAGGAGATGATCTTTGGGGACACAAATCTCAGAAACCATATTTTCTTTCCATCATTAATGTTTTCCAAAACTTGCCTGTTTTCTCCTCCAAAATTGGGCACAATAGGCTTAATTCTTCTATTACAGTTTGTAGATTAAGTCACATTGTTGTGCACAGTTTTCTGTCATGACTGTCTCTTAAAACATGTAATTTGTGCTGTATTATTTACCACGGGCAGGTACATCACCTTGAGGTTGTATCCTGAGTGAGTACCTGTGTGCATGCTTGTGCTTATGAACTGGGAGAAGAGAGATGCATGGTGCCTCCTTCTTAGGGCTACATACCAGAGATTTAAAGCCTGTAGAAGAGGAAATTTCATCCTCCTGCTTCCCGAAGATGAGCATGCATTTTCATTGGTCTATCTGAACAGTTTCTGTAGTCTTTTCAGTTGAATGTTACAATTATTTGTTGTCTTTCGGAATGAAAGGCATAGTCAGATTTCATTAAATAATAAATGTAGGAAATGTAGGATTACATTATTGCTGCTCAGACCCCCCACTGCATAGTCTGGTTGGTATATTGCATGTATCTGGTTCCCCTAGAGCAAGGTGATTGGCAAGGATTAGGATAAGTCTGTGGCTGAAGCACAAATACTCAGACCAGGAACAATTTCTCTGTCCTACAGGATAGCTCTCTAAGGTCAATATTGCATTTGAAGGCAGCTTTGCTTTGAATATGACAGATAGGTTACATAGAAGACCACAGGGAATCAGTTGGTTCCTGGAATAAGTAATAAGAATTGAAACAGTAATCTTTTCCTCAAGTGCAAATTTGACAACTGAGCTATGTCTGACTAATATTGAACATCCATATCGACCTGTTGAGGTCAATAGTTGGACTTAGTTATGCTCTGTATTGACTGCTTATATTTTCTAAATGAGAAAGAAATGGCCCAATGGGAAAATTCAATCGCACCTGGAGAACAGTTGGCTTCTTTCCTTCTTTTTTTTTTTTTTTAGAGTAATTTAATTTTATGTGGCAAATGAAGGCTATCTTTTGAAAAATTGGTCTTAGGTTTATTTTGTTCACATGAATTAATCCTGTAGAGATCAATGTGTTTTTAGAGGAATTAAGACGAAATAGTTATTATGTTCATGCAACTGTAAGTCTTGGCTGAAGCTGTTTTTATAAACCAAGAGAAAGTGGAGCATAATAGAAGGAGCGTTTGGCCTTGGATCCATAGAGATTTGAGGCAGAGCTTTGGCTCCATTTATGCTAGATGGCATCCTTGGACAAGTGCCTTAAGCTATTTGATTCTCGTTTTCTTAATTAATAATTATATAGTAGAAGTCCTCTGCTCTAATCCAATTAACACTTATTGTTGATTAATGAAAAAATAATTTAAATGAGGAAAATTTTAAAAAAAATCTGTACAACACAGAACTTCAATTTTACTTAAAATATCTAAAAGTACATTCATTCAGTCATCTTTAGATGGCAGACCAATGTCAATTCTCTGGATAAATTTTGATGATTAGTGTGAATTTTTTTTTAAAGCCTAAGTTATACCTATAACTGATGAGTCAATTTAAGACTGGCTTTGAGAAAACAGTGGACAGAGGTGGGAATGGGTAAATACTTTGTAAATGATAAGTTCAAAATACTATTGTCACTATATGAATATATGGTGGGACATATATTGTATAATTATATAAATACATAGTGGAAAAGAATAATAGAGGAAGCCCAGTGAAACCTATCTCAGTTCCAATGGGCTGAGGATAGCATATATGCATATACAATTAAAAAATACATATGTGTGTGTATATATGTATATATATACTTAAAATATGTAAACTTAGAATGTATTAGTGAAGGAACCTAGTTGAGACAGAAGTATGAAGGAGAAGTAGAAATCTGCCGGGAAAAACCTACAAGAGGGGGAGAGATGGCAGAATAGGGATCCAGGCAGAGCTGATAAAGGTGTAGGCAGTGGAAAAGAAGAGAGAACCTGCCAGGGTTAAGGGAACAGAATAAACTGGGTGCTAGAGATGAGATTAGAAAGGTGAGAGAAGGGTGGAGATCTCTACATTTAAAGCTTTTAGCATACAGCTTTGCATGAAACTAACATAAACGTAATCATTTAATTTGTGAATGAGTCAGTGAGTAAATCCATACACACACAATACATGGTATGTTTTCTTGTGTTTTTTTTGGAGGGGTTTACAAAAGTTTCTGAATATGTGGGTAATAAAATTAGATACATTTCTCACCTACAGGATCTAGGGAAAACTAATTTTCAAGGAATTAAGAACATCTTTGTGAAACTGTGCTGCACGTAATGATCTGTGACTACTCTGACAGCCGTCTGTGAACTTGCGGTAGCTCAGACCCATCATTATGGTAATGGATTATCAGTGTAGTGAGAAATGTGCACATTCTTGTTAACAGAGATTCCTGGCTGATTGAATCCTGGATGACAGTTTACTTTTTTTTTCCTTTTCTTCATTTAGTAACATTTCCTTTCAATATCGATACCCAGGACTGTCCTAGAATCAAGGAAAATTCTTGGAATCAACTTCTAAATGCAAAGCAAAACACATGAATAAATAAATAAATATAAAAAATAAATAAGATATGCTTGGGGGCCTATTTTGACTTGTTTTTAGCCACAACAGTAGCTGATTTTGTTGGATTCTTCGAGGTCAGTGGCTGGGGGAGTACATGAAAGCCTGCTTTTAAAGTTTTCCTTAAAGAAGCCTCAGTGATATGATGAAATTGCTTCAGAAGAGGATGGCTCTCTTCAGAAAGCATGAAAGAAGGTAAAAGGGGGATGAAATCAAAGTAAGAGAAGAAAAAAATTATAATAAAAGGCTCATCTGTTAAGGAATGTCATTTGGGCTTAGGGGATGGGATTTGAATGAAATGGAGATGAAATAGAGAAATATCGAAGACCCCATAAAACAAAAGGCCTTTGAAGAAGAAACTGGCATCCTGAAGAGAAGAGAGCTGTTTGCTTAACAAGGAGGATTCACATTTGATCTAAATACTCATTTAGACGAGATGAAATAGTATAATAAAGAATTAATTTCCACTGTATTTAGTCCATATGGACTTTAGCATTAGTTTGAAATCTCCATTTACCGGCCATGCAGGAAAGGCTCAACCTTGAACTGTAGTGGGAAAGATGTGATACAAACACAGCATTGAATTCAAATTCTAGAACTGATTTTCTGAGAGACTTTAGACGAATTACATTTTCTATCTCCCATTTCATATTTATTCCTTCCTTTGGAAATTGAGGTTTGTATGGATGTGTCCATTTAAAACTGAGTTTGAGAAAAGTGGGGGACATTTGTAAATGCTTTGTAAATGGAAATTGGAAAATGCCTCTGGCTCCAATTCTAGGAAGCTCATCTAGCAATTCGGAAATGTTCAAGGTGGTAAAGAGGAATTCAAATTGTACATATCCTATGACTACCACTCAGGAAAAAAAGGAAATAATTGAGATGGTAGAGACAATAACTATCTTTTTCTTCGTATTGTTTTAGCATGATTTGTACAATTTTTACGAGGTGATAGAGAATTGACACACAGACACTAGGATGCTGTCTTCCTCCTTCAGTGGGTCAAGTTCTCATGCCACACACAGTTTGAAAATATTGAGATGGGGGTGCCTGGGTGGCTCAGTCAGTTGGGCGACTGCCTTTGGCTTGGGTCATGATCCCTGGGTCCTGGGATCAAGCCCTGTGTCGGGCTCCCTGCTCAGCAGAGAGCGTGCTTCTCCCTCTCCCTCTGCTTGTGCTCTTTCTCTATCTCTCTGTCAAAGAAACAAACAAAATCTTAAAAAAATATCTTGAGATGACAGATAACTCACACTCACAATTTGTCAGAGGGGACCTCTGTCCCAACACAGGAGAGATGGGATTCTTTAGAGAAAAAACCGGGGTGGTGGGGGGAGGTGGGGAACGGGGGAGGGTGGTTGGGAAAACCACGCACCACCATGGTTTCATCCTACTTGTAAATACCTATTTCTAGTACCAGCCACTCCACCCCCAACTGTGCACAGCTAAAGCCCAGATCACACCCAGGGGCTCCCCTAAGGAAGTAATTTTGAGTAGATCCAGGAGGATGTGCTCCCAAGTTATCTCCCTTATTGAGGAGCTATTCCTTTGTCTTAATTCTCTCTCTTAAAGGCCTACTTTGAAAGGGAAATAATCCCGAGAGTAGCCATGTAACAAATCACCAACCCTTAGTATGAATTAATTCTTCAAATCTGACGTTAGGAAACACTCTGCTTTTTTGCTATTTTAACTCTAGATCTCTTGCCCAGACCACTTTACCCACTGTCCTTCCCAGACCTCCTGATTCCATCTCCTCCATTTTCCAAACCATCTCTCCTCTGTCATTATTTTTCTTTCTAAAACTTGGATTAAATGTATTGTTCACATTTTAAAACCAATTGCCTATAGCAAATTTTCTTTCAGATTGAGGTCATGGTCAGTTTGGAGGGTCATAATGGACCTTCACAAAATGAAATAGAATAAAATTAAATAGAAATATTGGTATTTTACAAATTGGAAAGGTAAGTTCTGTTTTGTGAAACTTTTCCTTTACTTACTGCATATATACTGGGCTGCATATATTAAGTATTTCTTTTTTGCCTGGTGGTCAGAATTTTGAAAGCCACAGGATAAGCCCGCTTTCAGCCTGGCTTATAGGGTTTTTCCCCAAATGGCCTTCCCAGCCTTGTCTCTCCGGCTCCTCATTCTTTTAAACGTATTATCTAACTGCCTTCTCTCTCACACACCTCCTTGAACATATTTTACGTTTGATGCCTTTGTTCATGCCTCTACCCCATTTCTCTGCTTGATGAACCATCAAGGCCTAGTTCAGATATCATCATCTCTGTGTTCCTCCCCGGCAGAATTAAGCACTTTCGGTTGCATTTTGGATCTCCCTTTCTCTCTCTCAGAGCACTTAGCACATACTGTTATACTTAGCATGTCATCTCTCTGTGATGAGAATCTCCTCAGAGAACAGCCGGATATAATGCCAGGCTCTCAATGTCCACTGAGCAAAGGAACAGAAACACAAATAAAATAATAACTAATGTAAAGTATTGAAGAGCTATTTTGACTGCATAATTGTGGGATTTTGAGGAAATCTTGGAGGAAGCAATGTGTCGAAGGCAGTAGATTGGGAAGGAACTTCTACCCAGCCAATGATGGTTGAGAATCCCATGGTGGAGTAAGATGTGAAGTAGATAAATAATAGGTGGTCAGCTCTGAAGGTGAAAAAATTTTAAATAAACTTCTCATCTTTTAAAAATCTAAATTTAGAATACTAACTACTTTTCAATATTTTTACTGATCGTTTTCAGTGATAAAAACGTATCATAAAACAGTTGCTAATAAGGCGCCCGGGTGGCTCAGTCAGTTAAGTGTCTGCTTTTGGCTTGGGTCATTATCCCAGGGTTCTGGGATTGAGTTCCACATCAGCAGGGGATCCTGCTTCTCCCTCTCCCTCTGCTGCTCCCCCTGCTTTTACTCTCTCTTTCTGTCGAATAAATAAATAAAATCTAAAAAAATAGTTGGTAATAATTACTGATGGACTAGAGACTGCCCAGTGAAATGTTTTGTCAATTTCACCCCCAGTAATTTTACTATTTCTTAGACCTTTTTTCTTTAAATTAAAAATGTTATTTTGTTCACCCTTCTTTCCAATCTTATTTTTTGTATAAAAATTTTTTATTTCAAAAATGTGAAGAATTTCTAAATTGCAGTTAATTCTTATGAGAGCAGAAACTGTTAACATAGGATTAACCAATAATCATTCTACACCCGACAAACTTAATCCAAATCAGAGCTTTAGTTCACTAATATCTCCACTTACACTCATTAGCACAGTTCACTAGAGATTAGTGTATTTAGGTGTTCTCACTTCTGTCATTGAAATGTGTTCCTCTTTCCATTCCTCGCATGTTGATAATCATCAGACCTATGGTTTATCTAATTTGAGTTGAATGAAGCAGAACTAGATTCATTCCAGAGGGAATTAGAATTAATAAGGACAAAAACCTTGTGTTCAAATTTTATTTTAAGAAAAGCCTGACACAAATGAGTATATAAGTATGGCGTGTTGCTTAGTTCAAATCATTTTGCAGGAAAAAAAAACCAACTTCAGATCTTTGGTAGAAAAACAGATCTCTTTTTCTTCCTCAACGTTATAAAACGTTGATAAAATATGGCCGTAGTTTCGTCTTTAATTTGCTTTTTCATTTTTCATCACGATGGATTCCTTCTTCCCCTCATTTGTTGTTGTGGCTCTTTAATTTCCCCCTCATTTCTTTCCCCTCCTTTTTGTTTAACCCCAGTTT
This sequence comes from Potos flavus, assembly GCA_028534135.1. NCBI lineage: Eukaryota > Metazoa > Chordata > Mammalia > Carnivora > Procyonidae > Potos > Potos flavus. The sequence continues at coordinate 31,776,761 of CM052893.1, forward strand.
TCTCTCTTCCTCTTCTTTCCATTTCCTCTGTTCTCCTTCTTTTTTCTTTTCTCTCTTTAAGCATGCTGTAAACTTATTCATTCCCCAAAGGCAAAAACAGCTATCTGAGCAACACTTTGTCAGCATAATACATTTACAGAATGCATATTTATGAACCTTTGAGCTTTTATTGTTCCACAGGGCAAATAAAAAACATGAAAAGTAGCAATATAGTGTTTCAAAGGTCCCTCAAGGAAAACAAAAGTAGCTGGAAATAAATTTGGAAAAAGGTTCTTCTGTAAAAACAGAACCTTGAATTTGTACTTGCAAAAGGTTGAATAGTAGAAACCATTTTTGTTCTTCCTCCTAAACTAAGACTTAGGAAATTTTAAACTTTTTAATAGATCTAGCCTCTTAAAGTTTGGAAAAGAAAATAATTTTAAAAGAGGATTGGACATAAATGTTTATAATCCAGAGAATCTTAAAACAGCATGTTGCATTTGGCTGTAATAAAAAGGGGGGAAGGAGGGGAACTTTAAATTGAAAAGCCCATCTTACTTCCAAATTACAAGTTTGGCTTCCAGCGTGGAGTCCTATACTAAATTGGCTAGATTAAAGAGCTTGGGAGTAGAAATGAAAATCTTATAAAATGTCTTATGATAGTCTTATTTTAATTGATCTTAGCAGAGTCATTAAATTCTCATTGTGTTCCCAAACTTTCCAAAATGAATAGATTATTCATATTTAATGCCTGGTGGGGAAGCAGCCACATGTTCCTCTGACCACATCCAAGCAGAGTGGGATAAACTGAAGGAGGTGAGAAGCCTACAGGTGAGAATTCTGAAGAATTCTGAGGGGACTGCAAAGTCTCATGTGTTGATTTAGATATCAAGGTCCAGGAGGGTGTTTTTTTCAAGATCATCTTTGTCCTTCAGTACATTCCATCGATTGATGTCCTAAACTTTAAGCTCTCAACCATCTAGTATCCCCAAGTTCTAGGTCTAAAAAGCATCAAAATTGAGCTTCCAATTTTGTGGACCCTGCAATTTGGTTAGAATTGGAAGATGCTTTCTAGAACCATTATCTTAAAGTTAACCTTTACTCACTGGGCAAACAAGTCATTGCAATGAGCTGTACCTAAATTAGGGACTGAGTTCCAAACAAAGAATAAACTGAAACCAGATTCTAAATTCCATTTGAAGTGGGGAGAATTGTAGACTTCTTGGATTGAGACACTTTATCGTATTTAATTTCCATTGGTTAATGTGTGCTAGAGAGCAGTACATTCCTAATGACTCTTGCCATTGTATACTTCAGGTTTAAGTCTGCAATAACATAACACTCGGAGATTATATGTATATGTATGGTGTTACATGTATGGCATGTTGCTTAGTTCAAATCATTTTGCAGGAAAAAAAACCCAACTTTCTTTCCTATAGAGGACAGAAGAGAAGCCCTAGTCCTCAGCCTTATTCCGTACCGGCCTTCAACAATAGTCTTCTTGACCTTCCCCTCTTCTAGTCAAGTCATTGCCTTCTATTCCAGACAAAGGAACAACCCCATGTTGTGACAATACGTAAGTCCTAACAGCATCTCAGCCAACCCAAGGTTAGGAAGAACTTTTGTTAATTCTTAAGTTCCCTAGGAAAAGTGCCATTCCTTCCCTCTCACTTTGTTAGTAAGAAAACCAGGTCTTGACAATGAATTCCAAGATCTCCATCAAACGCCAACTGGGAGAAGAATGGTAAGCACCAAGATAGCAGAAACAAATCTATTTCATTTGTCGCTATACATACAGCTCGTGTCTGTTAATGTGCTGAGGTTATAGTTGGTAGACAACAGATATGGCTTATGTTAATTAATGTAAATTACAGTTTAGTCTTTATGAATTGCCCTCCTTGATTACCCCTTCACTACCTCTTACTGCACACATTATGTTTGTTCTGCTGGGGTGTTAAACAACCATCTCTGTATTTCACTGAGCAGAACAAAGGAATTGATTTTTATGCCTTTGACATTAAGACATGTCACATTTCCCTCTCCTTCTCTCTATTTTATCTGCTTCTTTCCCTTTTTCTGCCTCCATTGCACTGACTCCAGTTCTATGTGGGACATTAATAATCCTAACGACTGCCTCCAGGAAAACCCACACACTGGGCCGCTGTGCATAAATACCCAGAGCATCCCCATTACCTCAGACTGACAATTAGGAAAAGATTTTAAAGAGCAGTAGTTAAATGACATCCGGTAACATTGAGAACCATTTAATGTACTATCCATCTGTAGCGTTATTCACTGAGAGGGAGACACTAGGACTGGTGGTGCTTAGGAAGAAGAAAGAAAGAAAATGACCTCAAGAACTAGGTTGCTTGGAGGGGCTTCTCCTGGTCAGTGCCTCCTTACCTACGCGGGTTAAAATATAGTCTCCTGGAATGACATATGAAATCCTGCTTATATCTCCAGCCTTATCATCAATTTATTTCCTATATATACTATGTCCTCCCTTCATACCGAACTACTCTCCATTTTCTGAGCACTAAAATTTTTCTTGCCTCTCTGACTTTGTATGTGTTTTATGTGCCCAGTAGACTCCTACACATCTCTCAAAAGACTGGATTATGGACTCTAGGAATCTCATCTAACACCACGGCCCTGCAGAGTCCTCTTTATCTCTATTCTATCACTCCTAAACTTTTGCTGTAATTACAGAATTGTGGGTTTCTTGGAGGAAATGGCTGTGTGTGGTTTATTTTTATATCACCGAGGTCTAACACAGTGGACAGATGAATAGAAGGATGGATTAATGAGAGATTAACGACTTAGCGGGATATTGTTAGGGTGACAGAGCTTGCGATATTTGAGATGATGATAATGTGTAACAAAAGCAGAGATGGAGATGGCTAGAAATGCACTGTCTGCCTTATTCAGTATTAGCTATTCCCTATGTATGTATTTTATTTTTTTCCCTAGGTCTCACACATGCTATCACCATCTGTTTGTATGAAATCGCTCTCCTTTTTTTCTGATAAATGTTGCTGAAATTGATTTCTGAGATCATCAGTTGGCCAGCATTTTAGAGACAGTATTCATCAACACTGATGCTAGTATTTTCCACAGATAACAAAGTCCACTGATTTCTTTAAAAACTCAAGTGGTGAATAAAGACATCTATAAATCCTTTGCAGTTCTTCCCATCTAGGAGTAAAGTCCATTTCCCATCCTCTGGAATCTGAGCTGGCATTATGACTTGTATTCACTAATAGAATGTGGTAAAATTGAGGACGTGCCAGTTTTGTGTGGAGGCTTTCAGAGAACTGGTTCTCTTGGAACGCTAGGCTCCCACACAAGGAGTTCTGGCCACTCTGCTTCAGAGATCATGCGGACAGAGAGAGATAGCCAGCATATTTCCAGCCATGTTAGCCATGGGGACAGACATGGGAATGAGGCCATCTTGTATTTCCAGATACAACCACTGGATGACTACAGCCACATGAGTGACCACGACTTAGACCAGAAGAAGAACCACCTTCCTGAGCCCAGCCTCGATTATAGAATTATGATTCAATGAATGCTTGTGGTCTAAACCACTGAGTTTTGAGGTGGTTTATTAAGCAGGATAATGGGAACTCTCAAGAGCCCATTTATGATTCCTTAAATCAGCTTTAAAATGGTGTCCCGAATGATGTATTGTTTTAGCAATGAGTCTGCCAACATATGATCCCTGTAAAACATGCATTATAATTTTAAAAATCCATTGTTAGATACATTTCATAGTTTGCTTTTGCATGGCTGTGGATGTGTTCCTTATTTTTCCACTGCCCAGCTCAGTAGCTCACTTTTAAGCTGTGTCAATGCTTCAAGAATAATGTTTTCCTGCAATTTATAACTTAGCCATAAGATTTTGACCGAGGCTGAACCTTGGTATCTAAAGTGTCAGAAGGGGACATTTTTATGTTTATCCTGTAATCGGCTCAAAGAAGTATGTACTAACCTTATGTCTTTTTCAATGTGTGTGTTCTCAGTAGAGCAACTTTCAATGTCCAAGGACACATGAGAACATCTGAGTTTTATAGAATCATGGCTCTACTTACCACTCGAATTTTTCATAAGAGTTTCAGCTCATTCTATCAAGAATTTTAAGTTGGAAATTTTGATGAATAAGCAAGTGACGATTGATATGATTTTTCCAAAATGAGTATGCAACTTCTTCTAAGGAACTGGGTTAAAAAACGGCTTCACAAGTCTTGGCCCACATCCATTCCAGGGGAATAAAAAGGTTTTGGTTGATGAAGATTTTATAAAGAGAACTTGTTCAGAGGGAACTGAGCTCTGAGGTCGTCTGACAAAGAGGAAGGTAGGAGACATATCCCTCTGCTTACTAAGCTTAGTGAGGGGACTTCAAGGGACCACTTGGAGAGTGTGGGACGTGTCTTTGCAGTCATGCAGGCACAATGGTGCCTGACTCCTGTTAAGGATCTGGGACCACAGATTTGAGGGCTGTCTCTGGGAGTGCAAAACATGATCTTCCAATAGCAGGTTACGTTTGAGAAAATATCAGGGACTAGATGGGGAACTCTTAACCTGACCCTTAGGCTCCTTTTGAAGGGGATCTTACCTAAAAGGGATTTCCAGGTGTGGGACTCCAGAAGGGGTGAAACAGAGTGAGTGTCAGGAGCAGCCACTCAAAAGGGTCAATCTGTGTTCTTCTGGCACCAGGGCCTTGTGCCTCAGGAAAGCAAGGGGGACTCAGAAAAACCTGTGAGAAAGTCAGTTTCTCTGAAAGACAGTAGCCCAGGGAGCACCAAAGCAGCTTCTAACAGTCCCGGTCAGGAACGTCCTGCTTCCCCTATATTCTCCTTCCCCTTTCTCAGCCCCTGGATGGGTCAGAAACAACTAGTAGGAATGAGGTAGAAAGAAAGAGGAAGAACCATATGTCTTTCCTCTATAGTAATGGTGGGCCCAAAGTAGGACCCAAACCTACAGCTAGGATCCTGGGAAGAGGAAAGTTTTCCTCTAAATCAAGTACGAAGTTATGATCATTATCAGAGCCTGGACACTTTTGCCATAATCAAGACTGTGCTTTTGACGTGTGATTGTAGGACGTTCTCTTTCGCAAGTTAGACCAGAAAAGTCATGAGTAAGAAGAGAGAAAAAACTATTTCCACTGAATACATTTTCAATGGGCAGAGGAAGATGAAATAAAATTGCATTGTGATTGTATTCCATGTAATCAGATATATTGTACATTGTACATTGATTATATGAACTGAGGTGATCTTTTTCAAGAATTGCTTTTTTGAAGTATTTATAATCAAATTAAAATCTATTCTTATCTCTTTTTACAACAATAAACTTCATTTATTCCCTGCTTCTTTACTTTTCAAAAAATATGATAAATAAAGGGAGTGGGTCACTTTGGAGTGATGTGAACAATAAGTATTCTAAAAAACAATTCTTATTAATATTAAAATAATACATTAATTTTTGACAGGCTAACCTTGGTCAAAAATGTGTCATGATCATACATCTTAACTTCTTAATTAATATAACATTGATACATTATCGCCAGTGATAAAATCTGCTTTTATGTATCTTGTGTTAAAATGTGGTAAAGAGTATACAGCACACATAGGGGAAAGAACCTTCTCACCTTTTCAAAAAATTTAGTAGAGGCTGTCAATTGATGTAGCAATTGAATATGACTATAACCAGAGTAGTACAATGTCATGAATTTCTGTAATACTATACTATACTATACTATAATATAATATAACATAATATAATATAATATAATACAATACAATATAATTAGCAGGATAAATGAACAAATTTTTTTCAGCAATAATTTTTCACCAATATTTCTAAATTCTTTCCCAAGATATATTATTTTTACTTGTGAGAAAGAAAAAAAGAATTACAGCAAGGCTAATGGACTTGCCCAAGGTTAGATATCAAATCAATGAGAGGGAACCCAGAATCCCTAACTGGAAGCCTCAAACTATCAGACTAAATGTAAGGTCTGGTGAAAACATAGGGAAGAGCACAGCTTCAATGGAAAATGAGGAAGGAGGTATATATCCTGTGGGTGAAGTGTTAGATCTTTTCTATTTCTTGTTTTTCAGCTTGTTTGAGTTTTTATGGAGTTCTAAACTAGATGTATCTGACATGTATCTAATAAAATGGTCTCTGGATACACATTTTGGCATACTGTGCCTTGCTTCCATTGTCTGTAATTGAGAGTACAGGACCGATCCTGAACTTTGTCAACAGAAGTAAAAGAAATAAAAAAAACTCTCTTGGTAGTGAAATACACAGATTGACTTCATAAAGAGGAAGTTTTAAAATAAATGGAAAATATGCAGAAAAATAGAAGTAACTGGGAAAATAATGCTCAGAAGATAGTTTTTTTAAACATCATCAACAAATTTGTATATGTTGAGGCAGAAAAACACTCAGGTTCAATCCTAATACTGATGTTTCAATCATCTATGGTGGTATAACAAATTACTCCCAAAATTGCTGACTTAAAAGAGTAAAAACTTAAGATCTCATGGTTTTTGCCAGACAGGAGTCCACACATATCTTACCCGGGTTCTTGTTCTCATCGTCTTTCCCATAGCTGTAATCAAAGTGTTGACCTGGGCTGTGGTCTCATCTGAAGTCCTCACTTAGGGAAGATCTGCTTCTAAAGTCACTCATGTATTGTTAACAAGATTCAATTCCTTGTGATTGTTGAATTCTCAAGGGCCTCAGTTTCTCACTGGCTGTTCTCTCGGGCTGTTTCCACATAGGTCTCTCCACAGGGAACTCACAACATGCCAATTGGCTTCTAGCAGAGTCAAGTGAGAGAACAAGAGAGGGAGAGCAAGGCGAGTAAAACAAAAGCCACAGTCTTTGCAAACCAATCTCAGTGCGACATGCCATCACTTTTGCAGTATTTTATGAGTTAGAAACAAGTTACCAGGTCCAGCCCATACTAATAGGGAAGAGAGTTCTTTTATGAATGGAACTTTGGCACTGTACCAAACATGGTGGAAGATGTTACCATGTATCTAGTGTCCTTTTCTATGAAGATTCAAGGAAGGAATTTTTCTTAGTCCTTGGATAATCAATCCCGACTCATGGCTGGGTAGATTTGAGCTGTTGCAGCTTTGCTTTGGATGCTAGGAAGCTCAGAAACAAATTCACAATGTAATTCTGGAAATTGTACATGAACATGCATGATTCATAGCACGTATTAGTCATGATACCAATTTCATTCTATTTCTCTACTCTCATTTTCTCTTCATCCAGCTTTTTTCAACTTTTTATTTTTTAACCTATTTTTATTTTTTAATTAACTCTCTCAGATTTCAGGTAGGAAAAGGTGAGCCAACTCATGAGAATGACTGAGCATTTAAAATTTTAAGTCATTTCCTACTTTAACAATATGTGCAAGACAAGCATCTCTAATTTTTTTAATTTAATTACCCCAAACTGATATGATTTTCCATAGTAATGGAGAGGAAGAATGTACAAAGTTTTCTTAAATTATGAGAAGCCCCCAAATAATTTATTTGTATTTGTATTTGGCTTGAAATAAACTTATGACAATGAGTTCATCGGAGTTCTCATTCAAAAATTTTCAGGAAATAAACTTTAAGTAATTATATCATCCTAACTTAGGAGGACCTGCAAAATTATCCCAGCAATTTCTGTTGTCCTCTGCTTAGCACATCATCCTTCTCTTTTCGACAAAGAGGGGAATGGCCCATTCTTTTAATCTGATGCCCAAGAACAGCCTGAACTGAACTGACATCTTTTTCTCTCTCTTTCTCTTTGCTTTTCCCTGGGGTGGTTTAAACTTTTCCTAGTTTAGCAGAGAGAATATTTTGGCTTCAAGTTACCGATAAACTGCAAATTGCTTGCAGGAATCAAAGTAAAAATGAAAAATATTAGCAAGGGACAAGTTACCTAACTACACCCATAAGAACTTGAAAGAATCAAATTCATTTTTAAAAGGTACATAAGCAGATAAATTATTTCTCCAGTGTGATTTTATTATATTTGATGTGTGTGTATGTGTTTGTGTGTGTATGTGTGTTATATTTAGGACGGTTTCTGCTCATGTTTTTCAAGTATTTTTAGAAATTAAAATTGGATTGGAATATAATCCCCATGGTTGTGTGACCAATAAATTGTATACACAGCATGTTTTCCCTCTGTTTTCAAATTGCCTTAATTTATTTACCTCTTTCACACAGACTTCATATATTATAAATCACAGGGATGTTTCAGGGCATGACAGACCCTCATTCCTGAACAGAATGGTCTCTCATGCATAACTTTCTTTGATCAACCACTCAAGCCAAATGAGTTTAGGGTGAAAAGAACATGGAACATATTTAAGCCAGGGAAGACAACAGCATACGAATTGTCTATGGTTTGGTGCAAGAGATAGCTGTTGTTAGCTTGGTACTCTGTTTTCACTCTTTATGAAAACAAATGGATTTCTCAACAGGCCATATATAATAGATTTTAATTCTTAAAATTCAATCATTCTTATTGTGGCACATAAAAATAAATATTTGACCTGATTTTTAAAAAGGTAAATTTAAAAACCCTGAATTCCTTTTTGATTTAGATCTTAGAAAATCAACTAAACTGCTACCATCTATAATTCTAAGTCAAAAGGTAAACGTTTTTTGAAAAGAGGACCAATGGTAATATAAGTAAATATTTACCTACAAAGAAATCTTTGGCTGTGATATTATAAAATCTAGTTTTACAAAAATATTGTGAATAATCTAATCTTTACTGCTTAAGAGAAGTTGTATAACTTTAGATGGAGATCAAGAGAATGATTACTTTAATGTTGATTAGAATATAATTTCAAAAGTTAGACCCAAATCTATAATAAACCTAAATGTTTTGGGTTGAGCTGATTTTTTTATGTTTTTGAGGTTTATTTTTATTTCATCACCAACTATATAATCCTTATGATTTATGCAATATTAGGCGAGTCTTTTGCTAGTAAAGTTAGTTGATGTAATGTTTACCAAATTCTCATTAGCCTAAAACCTAAATGGCATCTTCTGTGTGTTTTCAGCATATTTAATATGAGCTTTGGCCTGAACTTTTTTATTGGAATGTCTACGGTTTGATTATATATTGGCGTGATAAAACAGACCTTTTTTGTTTGAGCATATGATCCTCATTTAAAGAAAACACCTAATTATGTAATTACATGGAGAGTTTTAAGTCATTCCAACTTTCCAGGTGAAAAATATAGTATATTAACAAGGGTGAAAGGTCTAATTACATATTTATCAGAGAGGCAATGTTTTATTTACAATTAATATATTTGAGCACCTTAGATAAAATGTCTTTTGTTAAATAAGCTTCGAGAGTTGATAATGAAGATAAATTTTAACTTGACTAGCACATATCAACCACCATCATTCCAGAAATGTTAAAGTTAATTCTTTTATCATTGGAAAGCTTTGAACTAATTTGTTTAAAATAGTTCTTTTGCTCTAATACATAAACAATACAAAAATCCTTTCAACCTTTCATTGTCATGAAACAAATATGTTATTAAATGTGTTTATATTTTTTAAAAAAGATTTCTATTTATTTATTTGAAAGACAGAGAGAGCACAAGCCGGGGCTGGGGGTGGACAGAGGGAGAAGGAGAAGCAGACTCCCTGTTGAGCAGGGAGCCCAATGCGGGACTTGATCCCAGGACCCTGGGACCACGACCTGAGCCAAAGGCAGATGCTTAACCAACTGAGCCACCCAGGCATCCCTAAATGTGTTTACATTTAAATGCATTTAATCTCTTTCAGTCAATGCATGTCAGAAAAATTATATATTTATTTAAAAAATATTTTAAATGGTTATACAAACAGTGTTTTCTTACTACCAGTGAGATTCACTAATTTTCATGGTGATTTCTAAATGTTCTTATGTTTAAATTTTTGTCAAACTAATTCAACTCTATAGCTAACTCTTAACATTCAGAAATTGATTTTTCAGGTTCAGGATTATTCAACTTCTCTGGCACAACACTCTATCTCTGTGACTACTGTGGTTTTTAGCTCTCTGTCTGTCCATCCATTCATTTGATCATCATTCTAAAATATTTACACTGTTCCCATTGTGTGCTAGGTACTATGCCATGGTATAGACACATTCGTGCTCAAGACAGATTTATTTCTTCTCTCGTGGCTCTTTCATCTAGACATAAGCAATTTTACAAGTGATTATTTAATCTCATTAGTATAGAAGGGGCACAGTGCTCTGAAATATTTAATGGGAAGAACTGACTAGCCTTGGGGAAAATGTGTGTGTGGGGTCAGGGCAGCAACCCAGAAGATTGGCATTTAAATTTAAACTTGAAGGATGATAGTTGTTAGCCTAGAGAAAGGGGGATAATGGATTAGTAGAAGAGCATTCCTGGCACAGGGAACAGTGCATGCAAAGACACAGAAATGGAAAGGAGATTAGCAGTCACTGTATAGAAATGCCAGGATGAAGAGTGTGGCTATAGATGAGGCCAAGAAACTTGATAGTGGCTATTGCTTATACCACTTGCCAGAGGGACAAGACATGAAGTGATTTGAGTGTCAGTTCATGGTGTTTCTCACTGTGGCTCTCAGAAAGCTTGGACGAAGGAGAGGAAAGGAAGGAAACTAACACTGGGGTCAGGCACTTTTTGTCTCTTCTTTCATAAGGCAGAGACAACTATTCTGGAACTTTCACTTTCTCCTCCTGTGGCAATGTGTTTCAAACCCCTCCAGTCTAATTCTCTTTTCTTTACTCCATTGTCTTGTGAGAATTCTGTTATGGAGAAAATGCAAAGAAGATGGCTTTGAACACTTCTAGATAATCTTGTGAATGGACTGTATTTTTATCTCTTCCCTTCATGTTTTCCTCTCATTATCTCCCTCTCCTTTCTCAGTGCCCACCTCTGCTTTCTAGTGCCTGGACGTCTGATCCCATATCTCTATATTATGTATCTTGGCCTCACATTCCCTCCCAGGTACACTTTCTGTGACCCATTGTCTTGAGGTCCTACTCTTAAATGGTTGAGAATGGTTTAAAGCAAGAGCAATCAACTTGAGTTGAAGGGACAGCAAAAGAGAACCCTTGTGTTTTATTCCATAGTTATACGTTTGATTTTTTTTTTTCCAGTGAGCATGCCTTAGTTTTACGATAAAAGTCAATAAAAAGATCTTGTTCCTCCAAAATGGTGACATTTTAGGCATTGAGATAAGCCAGGGAGACAGGTATGTCTGGAATAAGGGCAATCCCAGGCAACTCTTGTCTTACTTGGTGGGGAGTCACCTACTTCGCTCATGTATAAGGCTGTCCTTATCCAGTGACATTATACCGGGAAAAACAGAAATGGGAGTGAAATACTCAGTAAGACTCTCACTTGTGGTGTTGAAATTATGGCTGCCTAGACAAAGACTCCATCTAATGGCCTTGCCTGTGTCTCCATATGTGAGAATTAAGACCGGTCTCTATGGATTCCCATCACTGAAATGCAGACTAATAAGATTTTACGTTCCTTAGTCTAATGAACTACATGAAACTTGGCCCAGTGACCCTGGGGAAAGGGTCTGCAGAGTGAACTTTGTTATTTGGGATAGGGCTAGTACTGGGTAGAATGGTTCAGCCTTAATATTTCCTTGAAAAACAATTTTTATTTTTATTAAATTTTTATTAACTATTTAATTTTTATTAAAACAAGAAAAACCATGATTCTTATTGGTTTTAAGTGAGCCAGTGTGAATTAGTTTCAGGAGGACTGGGAAGCCCTTCCTAGAGCCCCACTGGGCTGGGATCCTTGCTTTTGCTTATGACTCTGCCTCCTTCACTTCATGGTAAGCTTCTTAAAGGAAGAAAATTCTGCATTTTCCTTTTGGTCTCTATTCTTGCGCCTGACATACCACAACATGCAATAAAATACCCTGAACTTATTAAAATCCTCTACTCTAATTTAGCCTAGAGAAGATTGGGAATAGCGGTAAAGTAATTTTTACCAATCTGGCCAATGTGATAAAGTTGAAAGTGTAACTGCATTGCCCTCCTTCAGACTAGGTTCAGAGCCTACTTACAGTGGTCACTAATTTTATGTTCTTGGACACATCAAGCCCTGTGAGACACTGTCCTCAGATGTAAGGTGAGAATATTAATAACTCACAGGGCTGGGCTAACTATCAGAGATAATATACATAAAGGACCTGGGACCTACTAGAGGCTTAATAAATGGAAACTGTCACAGGGTACTGAGCTGTGGTACAGAGAGACATTGTAAGTTATTGTTGAAATTGTAATAGTCCTCAAGTTCCTAATGCAGACCCTACCACTTCTGTCTGCATCCTCCATTACCATGGCTGGTAGAGGGCTGCTTATCTAAATCAGTCATTATGGCTTACTACTGAAGTTGTGGCTTGTGGCAGGACATAGAGAGTCAGAGGGAAGAGGTAAGTCTAGTGTGGCAGCACGATTATTAAACCTTAGGAGATGACAAATCCTTGAGGGGATTCTTTACGTCAAAGGTATGATCTCCATCACGAGCATCCCCCTGTCTGCTATGGCTCCAGATCTCCAAGGGACATCAAACTCATGTCAATTTTATGAACATCTGAGTTAAGAGTGACCTTTTGGTGCAACAGAAACATTAAAGGAGATTATAGGGCCAAATCCTGAGAGCAGCTACACTCTGAAGTCCCTAGTCTGCAAAATGGCAAAGCTGCTGGAAATTTGCCAGGAGAATCCCACTGAAGCAAGGGATATGAATAAATAATAGTTATGGGCATCTCTTCTTCCTTTGTTTGAGCTCCTAGGGACAAAGACAGCAGCATTGATTACAGTGGATTTTACCTTTCTTTTACTGTTTAAAATGATTTTGTTCTACTACTTTTTAACTTCCTTCATATATTACCTATCTTTTATCTTTCCATGGCTCTATTGTTTTTAATTTCCCCATTTTTATCTTTGTTGATCATTTTCTCCTCTTCAAACATTTTCCTTTGGTCCTGAGTAAAGTTTCACTCTGTTTATCAAGGTATTCACTGGTTTACCTTTGTCATCATCTTCCTTCATATTTATTGTGACCCCAAATATTCCTTGTGTTTAATGCTTTTCTGACCCCACACTGTACTTTCCTCCCCTAACCCACCTCTTCCCTTTTATTTTCCATTTCAACAGTCTGATTGAAGTAAAATTCATGTAGTGAATTGAAAAGATCTTAGGTGTACAACACTCATTCTTTATTTCTCAACTCCTGCTTGTGAACTGTCTCTCTAACGTAGCATGGAGATGTCAATCCTGCACCCAGAAGTAACATAAGTTTGCATATTAAGGGTGTAACAAGCCTCAGGAGCAAAGAGACCCTATAAATGTCAGAATGTAAAACTATTTCAGGGTGGTCTGAAATGCCTGTGTGTGGCTCCATGACTAGACGTTTCTTTCACGTTTGTGAATTCTAGGTGATTTGTCATCTAACTCCCTACATTCTTTTCAACATCTTAAAAATAAAAGACCATGCAATTTTCTTAAAACCTTGATAAACTTGCCACTGCTTGTCTTTACCTTTGAGAGTTCAATAGCAGTTCTGTCCATTAACGTTGAAGTCGACTATGTCCTCGGACAGCTTCTCAGTATGAAGCTCGCCCTGGGAGAGGCTAGTGTTTACTGCCTTGTTCCCAATTAACCTTGGGGTTTTGCGGCATCCCTCATGCCTGCCAAGCAGATTAGGGCTTAGTGGTGGTATGAAACTCTGCCAATGCCAATGTTTTGCATAACAAACTTGTGTTGGCTCAGTGGGAGGAACCCCCTCCCCTGCCCACACAGACAACATGTTTCAGCAGAACATATGTGCCTGAGTGCATGGGCTTGCACGCATGCACACACATGCACACATGGAGTGTCTATGCTGCACAAGTTCCTCCCAATTATCAGAAAATTCTGCTCACGTAGGTATGATTCATTTTGACAATGAGGCTTTGGTGAATGAGTAAGAGGATCTTTTTTACTTAGCTGAGCATTTAAAAATTCCCACCTAGACCCATAGATATTCATGAAGACCTAAGCACAAAGACCAGAAACTTGTCAGCCAGAACTGCAGGGTGCGTTTCAAGCCCAGAATCTCAGAACTGGAAAGAGGCTTAAAGATTGCCCTGGGGAGCCCCTGTCTGGTGCTGGAGCTCCCTCCCCTCGGCAAGGTCTGCCTGCCCGAAGCCTTCCTGGATGCTGTGAATGCTGCCAGTGAGTGGGAACTCACTGAATTACAATTTGGACACAGTTTCAACCCACTAGCTGGTTCCTAAACTTTTCTGTGGTAGCAGTTCACCTTCTATCCTTAGGCTTTCTCTGGGGAGGAAAGACTGAGGTTTGAAGATCTGCAGGCACACTTTGTTTCTCCTACTCTGTATTCCTCTAGACCCTAAGTGTGTGGTGATGAGGGGAAGGCGCTAGAACTTGCTATGTCGTGCAGCCACTGTAGAAAACAGCATGGAAGTTCCTCAAAAAAATTAAAAATAGAACTACCATATAATCCAGCAATTCCACTTCTGGAAACATATCCAAAGGAAATGAAAACACCAGCTCGAAAAGATATGTGCACCCCATAACTCATAGCAGTATTATTTACAATAGCCAAGATATGGAAGCACCTGTGTCCACTGAGGGATGAATGGATAAAGAAGTGGCGGCTATATATTTTTATGCAATAAAATATTATTTAGCCATAAAAACAAGGAAATCCTACCAGTTCTAACAACATGGATGGATGTGAAGACATCATGCTAGTGAAATAAACCAGACAAAGGCAAATACTGTACCACCCCACTTGTGTGTGGAATCTAAAAACAACAACAAAAACATACTACACTCATAGAAAAAGAGATCCGACTTGTGGAGACCAGAGGCCCCGGGGGATGGGAGGAGAGGGAATTGGAACGAGGTGGCCAAAAGGTAGAAACTTCCAGTTATAAGGTAAGTAAGTACTAGGATGGAAGGTACGATATGATGACCGTAGCTAATATTGCTGCATGCTGGACAGGAAAGGTGTTCAGAGAACAAACCCTGAGAGCTCTCATCACAAGGAGAACTTTTTTTCCTTTCCTTTGTATCGTATCTATACGAGAGGATGAATGTTAACTAAGCCCACATGATAATCATTTCACAATAGAGATAAGTAAAACCATCATGCTGTACACCTTATACTGTGTTATATGTCGATTATTTATCCATAGAACTGGAAGAAAAGAAAAAAGAACTGCCTGCTTCGTGCCTCTGTCAGTTTAGTGTGTGGGTGGAGGAAGGATTCCTTTTGTGTGGGGATCACAGAGTCTTCTTGGTGGGGGGTCTGTTTTCCCCTTGGCTGTGGGGCCACTGCTCTCCCTTCTTCGTTCTCTGCTTCTCTGTGGAGGATTACAGAAAACGTCCCTTTGGGCACTAGCTCAGCTCTTACCCTAGGCTTCACCTTCAGAATATATTTAGTTAATGGCCCTTCTCATGCCATCTTCCGAAAGGGGTGTATGGAGGTGAAATTTTCACATATGTGGTGTCATGCATTCTGAATAATACAGATCACTTCTTCATATGTAACTGATACACAAAACCCGTACTCATTAACAAAATATCCACAGCACTCCTGAAACAGAGTTCCAGTGGCTTCACTGTGTAATATGTAGTTAGAAGGTTGGATATCAGAGGCCCTAGTGAGCTGGGGTTTCCCTCAATTCTCTCTTCCACATTTACCACCTCTCAAGTCTGCCTATTTAGAGAGCTGGTTGAAAATTCATTCTTATATTGAGCTGAAATTTATCTTTGTGAATTTTCCAACATCTATTTAGGTTTATACAGAGTAACTTTAATCCATCTTGCAGAGCCTTACAAATAAGTCAAGACGATGACCGTGTTCTCTACTTCTATTCTTTTTCAGGTAAAACAACCTTAGTCCTTTCCGTCTTCTTATGACATAATTTTGAGTCACTTTGACTATCGGGTTCCCCTTGTCTCTGTGTATTCTTGTTTGACTGTATTTCTCCTTATCAACTGTGGCACCTACATCTCAGTTAACATTATAGGTGTTTCCTGTTGCAGGATGTCGCCTCTTCTAGATACAGGGTTGACGTAAAAGCCATATACTACTTCCTACTGAACACGCTATCATTGAGGACGCACACAACATTTTTCCCTATTCTACACTCATAAAAGTGGTTTGGGATGTTCAAAACCAGGATCCTATTTCATGGTGGGAAATTTCACTTTCCTAGATGCAGGCCATCATTTCAACTCAAGAAATTCCTTTTGAATCATGACTTAATAATTCAAGGAACTGACAATTGCTCTTAGTCACAAATTTGATAGGTATGCCCTCTAGATCTTCATCCAGATCATCAAAGATGATGATGAGTTAAGCAGGGACAAGAACACTATGACGCAGGGAACCTACTTTAAGACTGACATCGGCACAGTAACTATTCAGTGCCCTTTGTATATGATTGTTTAACCTGTTAGCTTCTTAACTAAGTCTTCTTGCATCCAATCCATATCGCTTCATCTTTTCCTCAAGGATGTCATCTAAGCCATGACAATTTGGTACTTCAATACTAAATATCTACCAGACTGTGAAGTCTGTGAGGGCAAGAAATATGTGCTAATCATCTTTGCATCCTTAAGGACCAGTGGATCTCCTGACACAAGTAAATACTTAATAAATTATCATTCGATAAATGAGGAAGATACTGCTAGAGTCTATGAAGAATTCAAAGAAATTTAGGACATAACCTCCGTCTTGAGGAATCTCAGGAAGGTAAGTCTCATGCACGATTATTGCATTCTCCAAGCTACCAATTAAATACCTAACACGTGAAACAGGTAATACGATCAATGGAGAGAGAGAGCGCACTTGGGGGAGATTAGAGCATCAGATAGGCGTTCAGAGGAAGAGAATTTGAGGAAATTAAACTTGACCAACTAGAAATTCCATTCCAGTTCTAAAAATTCTATAATTCTCGAGTACAAAAAATGTCTAGGGATAAAAGAAGGGAGAAAACACATCATCTAGATGAGAAAAGAATGGGTAAAAACACATTGAAAGGCAAGCACGATTTGTCAAGTTGATGTTAAGTGATAATACTTGATAACATCTATTCATCTGAGTGACCGGGGAATAGATTTCTTCCTTTGTACCAAGAGCAAGGGAAGATTCCCTCAGGATCCACTTTTTAGTGTTTTTTAGGCTCTGGTTTCCTCCATCTCGTACTCACAACAGCTGTGGGGTACATGTATCCTGAGCTTCTCTAAGTCAATAATGGGTTCAGGAATTCTAACCTGGATAGAGCTTAAGAAGTACTCTCTACCACCGTCATTTTACAGAAGGGGCAGCTGAGGACAAGAAAAGTTAAGGGGATCTTCTAGGTCACCCTGTTTCTACACAGCCTGAGATAGATTCACATCTTTGAAACTCCTATTCTTATCACCTGGAAGAGGAACTTCATCAGAGAATTTCTTGGATAACTGAAGTATAATGTCCAGGCTACCACTGGCACATTAAGAAAGAGATATTATTCTCGAGTATCAGTCCATTCACATAGAAGAAATATCTTTTAAAAAATAATTTCCCACAGTTCTGAAAAATTTAGAGGCTCAAAAAATGTTCGAAGAATGGAAATTAATGCAGTGGTTGCTGGTCAGTGACTCTCTTGAAGAACACCGACCAACAAACCCATTGTCTAGTCCTTGGCCCTTGAAGCCCTGGGAAGAGATTCGAAAGGAAAATCAAAACAGCATAGGTTGTTCTTTACCTCATTTGATCACGCAGTGTTTTCTGAGAAAGATAATCAGATAGCCTTATTTTTTAGTAGAAGTTGGGAAGGCTGGACGGAAGTCACTGGAGTGTCTAGCAATAGTTGCCACGAGGACAGCCTAGAGAAGGTATCAGCTCTGAGGAAGCGAGGCTGGAGGAGCTGTGTAATCCTCACAGGGTTTTAGAAAATGATTTCTATTCAGACATATCAGAGACACATTGTTTTCCGTCACATCAGTGGCACACTTTGCCCCGCTGTTTCCTAAGCGTTCATTTCAGTCCACGTATTTCCGAGACTCACGCACAAGCAACCGCATTTAGCAAAGGGGCAACATTCCCCTCTCCACACCCCAGATATCTTAGTCATGGAAGGCACTTGCATTTATATATTAAAAATTTCCTACAAGCCTTCTGTTTCAACAGTAGAATCTTGCTCTAAGGTGAGAGTAAAACATAGGCTTGACATCAAACATTCCAATTGTTTTCGTAAAGGCATCTAAAATTTGTTCGGTCTACTTTTACTAGTGTGGACACCCAACTTCATTACCCGCCACAGGCTAAATCTCGGACTGTGAAGCTCAGCTCTGTAATTAAAGGAGGACCTCACTTGGGTCGCAGATTCAGCAGAGGCCCAGTCGGGCAGGCCCACCAGCTGCGGATTTGCTAACCCAGAGAGCGACCGCGATTGTGGTGCACGGAATTTCTCCCAGTCATTCCCATCTTATTAATGCTTCAGTGTAGCATAAAGCTTCATTCATTATTCATAATAATCCAGTCAGAGGGCACTCGGAGACCTGATAAATTCTCACCTAAGTGACAACGGCTGACAGGGCCTAGGGTTTTATAGCCCTTCTCCTGCCATAGCAAGGTGCTGTGGGCAAAGGTCCAGAATGATCCTCCACTAATGACCAGTGTGATATACGAGCAGCTGCTGATTTCTTGACACCAAGGCTCCTCGGCTGAGGCTCCCACCTGCAAGCTGTGAGCCAGAGATGAATATCTGTCAGACTGTAAAATGCAGGAACAGACCACAGTGTGGTATATTCTTGGGCATTCTTGGGTTAATTCTGAGAGTGGGAACATAAGCATTAAGCCTGAGAAGAAAAGAAGAAAAACCACCAGCTCAAATCCCACAATGGAATTGGTGTAAATTTGGGATTGTGTCCCTGGGTTCGACCGATGGAGGTTCTCAATCCTGTAAACTCTTCTTTGTGGCATCCAGAGGGCTGAATAATCACAATTTTTAAGATCTGATAAACTGGTTTATAAAAATCAATAATGAGATATTGAAGAACATTAATTGCAATCTTCTTGAAGGGTAAAACTTTGGACTATTTTAGTTTTAAAAGGCATCTTTGCTATCACAGGATGTGAGAGAAAAGCTTTTTTTTTTTTTTTTTTTTACAAACCAGTCCTACGCTCTTATAAGCGCGTATATTATCTTCCTCTTGATGTTGCAAATTCCAATTAGGCCTAGGTGAGGTTGTTTGCCTTTTCCCTCAGCTTTTTGTATTGAGCGATGACCCCTGTGAGGTTTCTCTTAATTCACATTTTTTTTCTTTTAATTTTTACATTATGTGTGTATGTGCATGACATTATCTCTAAATTTTAAAACTTCTGGAGATTTTTCTTGACTAACAAAGAATGAAAGAAAATGACCCATGGAAAGTCAGGGTCTCAATAAGCTTCTCTTTGATTCTGGCTGGTGAAGATGTGTGTATATTATATTTCTACTATACTAATAAATGTATGTATACTTAAAAGGAACATGGGAACAATTCAGCTCTATTGATCACACTACTGTAAGAACGGTATTTTTCTAAACACCCTGCGCTGACTTCTCACCCACTTCGCTCTGAAGAGGGCAAACTGGTCAATTTGGGAAGTGAAAGCAGCCATGCATCCCCCAGCCCGGCCTTCTTCTTTCCTTCCAGGAGGCCTCCTTTCTCAGCAAGCTGCTGTCTGGTCTGGTTTCCCATGCAGAATGTCTTGCAGAGGGCAGGCCCTGCACCTGAGGGAGGCTCGAGCCTGGGCAGGCAAGCTCTGGGCCGGCGAGCCTAGACCTGCTGGGGAGCGAAGCCAAATCTTCTGCCTCTGTTTCCATCTATAATAAAACTTCTATTTTTATTTCATTGTGCATTACTGTTTGTCTACTGTTGCGCTGACTTAGAATTCAAGTGGGGAAACCAGTAATATTTATTGTTTCTCCTTAAAACCCTAACCGCATCTATGTTAATAATAAGCATTTACAGGGAACTGGAGAGGTACAGGGCAGAATATATGAGACATAATTCTGTCCATTGAGCTGATAATCTAGATTTATCACCATAGCAGTGTCTTCTTGATAATTGGTAGGCACGTGCACTTGGATGTAAATGTTACTTAAATTAGGGTAAATGGAACTCACCAGGAAACCAATGGAAATTTAAAAGGAGGGGGGCGGAGGGGGGGGTTGGTGAGCCTGGTGGTGGGTATTAAGGAGGGACATATTGCATGAAGCACTGGGTGGGGTGCAATATGGATGAATCTTGGAACACTGAAAAAATAAAATAAAATAAAATAAAATAAAATAAAATAAAATAAAATAAAAATAAAGGGAAGTTCCTTCCTGAAGAATAAAATATGTCTCTAGTCCTCAGCGTAGTGTTCTGAATGATATTGTTTTTCCTACTCATCTATAATCTTCATTTGTCAGAGATAGTTTCTGTTGTATTCTTGATTCTACTTGAGTAGTGAAGCCTAATTTTCTGTTTGTTTGTTTTTTTTATACTCTACCTTATTTGGAAATAAGAACCAGTGTGAAAAATACCCCCAAACCACAAAAACAACAAAATGGTGGAAAGCTCTTTGCATTCTAGTGCCAAGGAATAAATTTCTTTTTTCTCTATGGTTAACATGTAGCACCGCTAGACACATAGAAAGCCTCTTAAAAAAATTTTTATTTTATTTTTTTTTTAGTTTTAGAGGTCACTATCTAAAGGAGGATCTATATTCTATTTCCTCTTTTTCTCTTTGCTTATGATAGTCTTCCCAAAGCTATTTGGAGTCATCAGTGCCTTTCCCCTTGTCTGCTCCAACAACAAAGAAGTAGAATCTATTTCCTCTCCCGTTGCGTCTAGGATGGTCTCGTGGCTTTCTTTGATCATAGGATGTGGCAAAAGTAAAGCTGTGCCTGTTCTGGGACTAGACCTTAAAGCAGACTGGCCACTTTCACCTCCTCACTCTTAGAAGCCATATGCGTAAGTATCATAAAGAGCCCGAGACCACCACATTGTGAGGAAGTCCAAGCTAGCCCTGTGGAGAGGTCACTTGAGGAAGCACTGAGATATTTGCCATGTGAAGGAAGCTTCTTGGATTTTTCAACCTGGCTTGTTGATCAACTGAATGCAACTTAGTAAGTAACTCCACCTGACATTAAATGGAGCAGAACATTCTATGTGAGCCCAGTCAACCCTCAGACTTATAGGCTATTTTTAGTAATCATTATTATTTTCATCTACTAGGTTATGGGATTTCTTTCTTTTTTTTTTTTTTTAACACAGAAAGAGAGAGCTAAAGCACCCCCTTGCTTATGCCCACTCTGCCTTTAAAACCAAACTTCAGTTCCAACTGCTACACAAAGCATTTCTTTGATCAGTTGATCAGTCCACACGAAGGAGTGCTTCTTGACATGTCATCCCACTTACTGTTAATATGTCTTACTTGACATTATTTGCTACAAAGGTTAAGTGACTTTTCAATGTGTTGAAGTTTCAAGCCACTAACTAGTTTATACATTTGTTGAAGGCAAGAACTGTTTTTGTCCCTCTTTATGCACTCTTTAAAGCCTAAGAGGTTATGTAGCATAGGTATTTAGTAAACATTACTTGTCAATCATTGATTACTGAAAGTATTTTATAATTTTTTTCATCTAAAAAGGATCTCATTGGGGAGCCTGGGTAGCTCAGTTGGTTGAGCATCTAACTCTTGACGTCTTGATCTCAGGCTCATGAGGTTGACCCCCACATGGGACTCCATGCTCAGAGGGGAGTCTGCTTGAGACTCTCTCCCTCTGCCCCTCTCTCCTGCTCTCTCTCTCTCTCTCAAATATATTAATTAAATCTTTTCAAAGAATAAAATAAAAAGGATCTCACTGTTTATCACAAATACTGTTAAGAAATGTGAGAATAAGTATTCTGACCACCCCCTTTCTTCCTCTAATAACTCAAACTTCCAAGATATTAGCACATTCAATTAAAAATATTTTTAAGCTTACTCAGATCTTAGTCTCAATACACCCTTGTCCATAACCATTTTCAAAATTTTGTCTGAGACTTTTGTGTCTACTTGTTGTTCTTAATACCAAAAAAAAAAAAAAAAAGACAAAATTTTCTAGAGAGAAAAGAGACTTTAAAGTCTAAAGGAATATAATTGACAAGGATATTTCATTGCTTTTTTAGAAAGATAAACAATGAAACACTACAAAAGAGAAATCATTGATTTCTTCGAAGAGATTCTCTGTAGATTAATGTTTTGTATGAAATTCTGAAGACTTCTGGTCCTTTGGTGGAGGAAGGAAACAACACATTGTTGGTGCACATGTGTTTTAATTCCCTCAAGAATTTTTATGGACTCTATGTCCCGCAGGGCCTGAATAGACACATTAAACAGGGAGAATTCTCTTTCTCATTCTGTCCTCTTCCCTCATTTATTAGTCTAATTAATTTATTTTAATAAAGAAAACTGCATTCTTGTTCAGTCAGAGCCCCAGGCCCTCAGGGCTGGGAATTCTTGTTTTCAGCTGTTTCCTTTAGAATTTTCTGGCATGGCAGCAGCAACCCCTTTGGTTTTTTCCTGAGCAGGAGGGAAAAGTGTCTTATGTGCAGAAATCCTATCCCTTCACAAAATAAGTAGAAAAAAAGCATGCCCCTACTCTGGAAGTAATGGCTAAGAATGTTTTAGTAAGGAATTTTACTGGGGCTTTCTTGAGAGGAGGTGCTGCTCTTTCCATCTTGGAGTTAGCCCTGTGTGTAGCAGCTGGTATAGTTGGGAGAGAAAAACCCTTGAGCTGAAGCTAAAGCTCTGAAGCGGGGTCATTCTGTCTTTCTCAAACCTGAAGGATAACAATTACGAGTGAGGACTCTAACCAAGCAAACAAATAGACACTTGAGTGGCAAATGGGTTGCTTTCTAGACATCTGTCGCTGACAGAACACAGCTTTGGTGGGTTCTTATGCTTGATTAGGGGTCGAAAATGACATGAGCATACTGGGTGATACACAGCCCAGCCTCATCACAAGGCAACTTTAGTTTGCTGGTTTTCCTCCTTGTCTTGTTTATTATAAGCCAACTTTCCCAGCTCATCATTGATGGTCTTTTGTGGATACTGAGTGGACATGACTTTCATTTCAAATCCTGTAACACAAAAAGATAAAAATAATAGAAATATTTCTTTTGGAAAGTCCCTAGGCCTGCCTACAGGTGCAGAAGGTGCTGGTTTCATTTTACTTTATCAAATCAACTGCAATACCTGCCCATAAATCCAGGCTTGAGTTCCTTTCATGGCAGGTCATAAGTACAGTGGTTCACACTTCGTGTTTGTCGATGGGGGTCACTTTCTCAGCAAATTCTCATTTTCCCAGTCCTTGCCTTGGGCTAATAGTTAGTTACAAAGCTCAATCTCAAAAATGTCAAACCTAATGAAAAGAAAGTGCAATCATAAAAGAGAAAGATGGCTGCAGTTACCACCCTGGGTCCCTCTCACTCAGGCTTTGGAGATCCATCAACCAGTTAGAAGGGCAGGCTACTGCCTCTACAGCTCTAGCTACCATTGCCTCCCTAGTATCACTGGGGTACTATTTGTCAAAGAACACTCCTGGAAGAACAATATAGCAAGACCTGGCTGCTGAGTAGCAAAAGAAATCGAACCGTGTTTCCACATTCCTCAGTCTATTCACTGCAGCATTTATATCAATCACGAGTGTTAAAATCTATGAACTTTTAATTTATAGAGCAGATGGCCTTTTTCTCCTTCTTCACTCTGTAGGCTGGGATGCCTGGATTTAGAGGAAGGCCAATGGAAAAGGGTGGGAGGAAGGATTACCAGGCCTGTTAGAGTTTTAAGTAGCTATCCAACTTTTCTAACCCAGATTTTGCCATGGCAAGGAAGCTAGTACCCACAGAAAGCATGCGATGGTGTAGATCTCTGGGACTTAAAGGAAATTAGCCATAGTTGTCTGAAAAAGAAGACAACAGAAGCATAAAAGCATCTTCTCTCTCCCTGCCTTCCTGTTTCCCTCCCTCCCACCCTTTCTTTCTCCCTCCTTTCCTTCCTTCTTTCTTTCCCCTGTCACTTCTTTCCTCCCTCCCTTCTTTCCCGTCTCCCTCCCTTATTTCTGTCTTTCTTTCCATCTTTCTGTCCAATACGTATTTTCTGAACATCTCTTATGCACCAGGCATAGTACTATGTATGTGGTCTATAATAGAAAATAGAGACAGTCCTTACCCTCATGGAGCTTACATTTTAGTTGGGAAGACATATTTAAGAAAATAGTCACAAATACATATAGAGCAATTACTGTGGTACATGCTGGGAGAAGAGGAACAGAACATGGGGCTATGCACTTATATAATAAATTAGTGAAGTGACCTACCTGTAGCTCTTGAGAACTGTCACCAGGACCTGGATCTAGGTGTCCAGTCTTAGAATCTCAAAGTCATGCATAGAAGTGGGATTTAGTAGAGAAGATTGTGTGTTCACTGGTAAAATTCAGAGTTAAATAAGACCCACTGGAAGGGTTTCTGTTGCTCTCATGGAATCTTGATTCACTTTCTACCTGACATTTGATCCCTAATCTCGATATGTTCAAAACAAATATCACAGAAAAAATTTCATCCCTGGAGACCATGCTTTTCCGATACAATATATTTGGGAGATAACAATTATTTGGTAAATGTAACCAGTGGTAAAGAACAGATATACATTATAGGAGTTAATAATAATGCTAAATTATGACAAAATAGGGGCTTGGGAAACCTCATTTATTCAGCTGGTTACATAATGCTTCCTTACATGAATACGCCTGGTGGTGGTCAGGTTCTGTCTTCTGGGGGCTCAGTGTAGGCAGGTGAGGGTTCCAGGGGATCTGCTGACTTATGACTTAGACTCAGAGTCCTCTCTTGGGCATTTGCAAGACTTTTTCCATTCACTGAACAAATTACTGAGCTTGTTGTATGTTGCAAGTACAGTCCTAGATTCTGGAAACACAGATGTGAACAAAAAGGCACAACCTCTGCCCTCATACAGTTATATTCTAGTAAGACCGTAAACAAGACCAATAATAAACTATATAATGTGTTAAATGTGGACTGTCAGGAAATAATGCTCCATGAGTATATTCACATTTCTATACTCTCAGGGCATTCTTACCAAAAATTACTGGTAACCTGGGTTAAAAGCATGGCGGAATAGCAACTATGAAGATGGAGACTTCTGGAGAGATAGAGAACCACTTATCTTCTCACCCTGAAGCCACTGACTTATATTCTTTGGACAATGAAACCAACCTGGACCCATTTGCTTACACTTTAAGGTAGTATAAACCTAAGAATCTTCCCTCTTGCTCTCCAGAAAGGACTTGTTTGCATTCCAGGGCAGAGATTGCTGTCTCTCCATTTCAGAAGGGGAAGAGGGGGCAGTTGTGCCTGCTGCCCTATAAGCTCCAATTTTTCTAATTCCTGACTTCCTCTATGGAAAAACCGTAATATACATGAGATGACATGAAGACCCAATCATGTCTCCCTGTGAGGAACAAACACAACATCTTGTGAGTGTAGAGGGTAGAATGCTATGTCCTAAAATGCTAGGTCCACATCCTAATCCTGGGATCCGTGACTATTACCTTGTATGGAAAGAGATGCGATTAAATTAAGGATCTTGACAGGAGGAGTTTGTCCTGGATTATGTGGATGGGCCCAAAAGCAGTCACAGTACCCTTACAAGAAAGAGGCAGAGGGAGTTTAGAGACAGATCCACAGAGAAGGGCAGGAGGCAATGTGAACCGGAAGCAGAAATTAGAATGACCGTGGTTGCAAAATAAGAATGCCTGGAGCCCTCAGAAGCTGAAAGAAACAAATAACCCATTCTCCCCTAGAACTTTCAGAGGGATTGTGGCCCTGCCAACATCTCAAGTTTGGATTGATGTCCTCTAAACTGTGAGAGAATGAAATTTCATTGTTTTAAATTAATGAGTTTATCGTAATTTGTTATGGGAACTGCAAAGCAACACATATAGTGAGTAAGTAAAAATTTGTCTTGAATCCAGAGTCTCATTATTCTGTTAGTGTGTGTTTATAAATCTGTACACACACACACACACGCACACGCACACATGCTTATAATTATATGCATTCTATATCTATATACTGTGAAAGTAGGTTAACATCTCAGATCATTCTTACTTTTGGAATTAACATTGGGAAACTATGAAAAATAATAAAGCAAGGAAAGAGACTAGGGTTGGTAGGGGTTGTCATTTTTAAGCAGGGTGTTCACACAAGACCTTCTAGGAGATGACAGAGTCCTGAGGAGTTTGTGTGGACTTCTTATAGGTGGCATCATGCCATGTTTCTCTGATGTCAGAGCGTATTAGTTCCAGCTCTGGTCTCATGCCAGCTGATTAATGGTCTCCAGCCTCTTGCACCCTTTGTCCTCAAACTCTTGGTCCTACAGGCAAATCCTATTTCTTAAATCTTTCAGAAATGGAGAAAATGCATTCAAATCTTTTAATGGTCAGCACAAGTTCCTCCCAAAGGTTGATAATAATGAAGACATTGTATTTTTCGGCATCCAGCGCTACCTGTGTAAGCACAACTCCTCCTAAGAGGTGGCAAATTCAATATTATCAGCCATGGAATGGTATAATGGATGGAATTTCTCTCTACATGTCAGTAAATTCATTTAAGGATTGTGTTAGAATATAAATTATGGTTCATAAGTTTTAATTGTGGGAGAAATAGGCAGGATATGGCTGGAGCCTGTAGTGAGGCATGGAGAGAGCCCCAGAGACTCAGTATATGGGGGTGTAGCATACAAGTATTAAAATGAGTGGGTCATGATTCCATAGTAGGAAGAATAAAATCATTGAAAGAGAATGATCTCAAAACAGAAGACTGCCTATTTCACACAGCTTCGATCTGAATAAATTCTCAGTTGTCGTAACTAACACCCAGGTTTGTGAAAATAGCCCTTGTCTTTCTGGGGGCCTATTGAATAAAGAACTTCTGGCCTTGCCTGGATTTTCAGCCAGACTAGTAACAATTGCTAGTTTTACTGGTAAGATTGCCAACCATAAATGCTAAGAATCACAGGTTGGAGAGTTGGGAGAACAGCAGCATGATTCTGGGGTAGTCCAGTAGAGATCATTTCTATAAATTCAGTGTATACAAATGTTTATTATTTGGTGAGATGGAAGCCTATACAGAGTTCTCAGACCAGATCCTTTGAATAATTACATTTAGATACGGCTTTTGCCTCATCCTTGCCTCTATAATCTGGTCAGAGAATCAGACTACATTACTTAATTTGTGTACAAATTATCCCACAGGGTTCTTAATCTTGCTAAGCCTGCCTGTAAACATACACACGTGCACAACTGCTCACCTCAACTAAAGCCTTCTGTTGAGACCTTTATAATTTGGAGTGAACAAGGCCTTATAATTATTTGGCAAAACAGCGTCCCTCCTCTGTGAAGCTGGTAGAAACTCTGGTAAGTGCGCCTCAGCTGGAAGTTGCTCTTGGCAAAGTTCTTCCTTTGTGTCACCTGTCACAACAACTGTGAAATGCTGTCTGGTTTATCCACCACCCAACTAAGCTGAAGCTCTCAGAACTGCTGCCTAGTTTCAGGATCATCACTTCTGTGCCAATGATTCTGATGAGCTTTAGCTTTGAAGTAGATCTGAAAATGCCGTTTCTCCAAGCCAATGTACGAGTGCTCCAGAGAGCTTAACAGAACATTCTGCAGGGGAGAAAAAGGGGAGAAACCTGGAATTAATCTAAAAGCACTCCTTATGCTTCTGAAGCACAGTGATAAGATTTTTGTGATAAAAATGCTATAAGCTTCTGCATTGGGGTCAATGAAGAAGTTGGAAAGACACAGCTAATGTTTAGGCACTTGAGCTGAAGGCTGACCTTGTCATTTACCACATTCCATCACTTTTATGAAAAGACAAAACAAAACAAAACGCTGCGTTTTTGCTTTAAATGCACATTGCAGTGGCAACATCTGTTCTCTTGATCATGGCTCTGTGTCAGAGTCTGTCTTCATGATTGTAGAGTTTTCTATTTGTTATGGCATTATCTTAAGCACTCCACTTACTTTCTTAACTCCTCTCAAAAGCCTTACAAGGTAGGTGTCTTTGAAGTTAAATATTCTCCATTTTATAGATGAGGAAACAGAGGCATGGAGATGTTGATTTGACTTGCTCAAGGCGATATAGCTGGTTAGTGGTGGAGCTAGTATTTGACCATGAACCTATCCTTTTTTTTTTTTTTTTTTTTTTTTGAACCTATCCTTTTAACACAGCACTATACTACCACTCATATTGGTGAACAGTAGAAATATGAGTTCAATGCATTAATGAATTCTTACACTGAGTGTCTTGGTTACGTTTAAATCTGGCCCTTATCCAACACTTTATTAAAACTGATTTTAGGGGCGCCTGGGTGGCTCAGTGGGTTAAAGCCTCTGTCTTCAGCTCTGGTCATGATCTCAGGGTCCTGGGATAGAGTCCCGCATCGGGCTCTCTGCTCAGCAGGGAACCTGCTTCCCCCTCTCTCTCTGCCTGCCTCTGCCTACTTGTGATCTCTCTCTCTGTCAAATAAATATATAAAATATTAAAAAAAATAAAAAAATAAAAGGCTAAAAAATTATTTAAAAAATTTAAAAAACTGATTTTATAGGAATGGACATTGGGTACTGTGATAAAAAATAAGCTATTAGGAACTTCAAAGTTGGGAAATAAAATAATAATGCTGTACTTACATATAATGAAAATGGTATCACGTAGTACACTAAGTTGTTGTGAGGATACATAAGATTACAATGTTTAACCAAGTGTCTGGTCACATAATAGATGTTCAATAAGTATTTCTTCTTTCTTTCTTTTCACAAAAAAGACCTGAGAGATCATAAACTATACAAAATAGCAATATACGATTAACTTGGGAAATTAGTGCAGTTTATTCATATTTTCTTATAAGTAGGTATTTATTTTATCCTTAACTCAGTTAAATTCTAAAGAATACGGGTTTGTGCTTAATCATTAACATATCTATGTTCTCAAGTGCCCTTGAATGTTCTGCCACATGGTGTTGCCAAAAGCTCAAAAGCTTTTAGGGGGATTGCCTATAAAAAAAATTCCATAGTTATTCCAAATAAGTTTATCTCATACCTAGATAATCAGAGATCCTCACTCTTCAACCATCTTGGATGTGTCCTTATGGAATTAAAGTATTTTTTTTTCTTTAGCTTATATATCAGGATGATACAAATAACAGCACAGTAAAAATCATTTTTTAAAAAATTAACTTTGTTGAAATATGATTTACAGAAAATGTACACATTCTAATTTTACGGTTTGATGAGTTTGACACACAATAAACTTGTGCAACTAACATCGCAGCCAAGAGAACATTTACATTGCCCCCAAATGCTCTCCATGCCTCTTTGCGGTCATTTTCCTCTGCCCCTAGCCTCAGACTGCTGCTTGATACAGCAGGTGAGTTCTGTCTTTTCTGTAATTTTATGTAAATGGGATCATATATTGCATTTGTGTGTGTGTGTGTGTGTGTCCCTGATGTTTTTGTATTTCACTTAGCAAAATATTTTGGAGATACGTCCATATTATTGGATGTATCAATGGTTGTTTCTTTTACTGCTGGGTAGTAATACATTGCATGTATATGCCACAGTTAGTTTGTCCATTCACTAGTTGATGGACATTTGGGTTGTTCGTAGTTTCTAACGATTATGAATGACACCGTCTAGAACATTTGTGTACAAATCTTTCTGGGAGCGTATATTTATAATTCCTTGAATAAATACCTAGGAATGAAACTGCTAACTTTGGATTCTAACTCAAGCAATGCAACTTTAAAAAGACATTTATTAGAAGCAGAAGAGAATGTATGGAATACCATGGTTTGTGTAAAAAGAGGGGGCAAATATGAACGTGTATATCTCTTTGCATTTCAAAAGGAAGAATGAAATGATAAATCAAATAGTAATAAAACTGATTATGAACATAGAAGCAGAAAGTAGCAAGCTAGAGTTCTTTGTACTTCATTTTGTAGCTTTGGGTATGGAACCACTTAATGTTTTATGGAGTTAAAATCAAATCAATCAAAATCAAATCAAAACCAAAAATTTCCCCCCAAATCAAAAATCCACTGGAGCAAGTGAATCCAAGTGTATAGCAAGTTGCTAAACTAACTATACATGGAATAATTATTTCAACTTGTTTTAAAACAGTATTTTTTTCTAAAGATTTTATTTATTTTATTTGAGAGAGAGCAAGAGAGAGAATGAGAGTGGTGAGGGGAACAGGGAGAAACAGACTCCTCTCTGAGCAGGGACCCCCACATGGGGTTCAATCCCAGGACCCTGGGATCATGACCTGAGCCAAAGGCAGACGCTTAACTGACTGAGCCATCCAGGTGCCCCTTTAAAACAGTATTTTAACTGTACAGACCTAAGACAAAAGAAAAAAACCCAACAACAAGAAGTCTTAAACTCCAGTTAGAGGGCTTACTGTTAGTGGCAGTGTTCATATTGTTATTTTGGAAAAATACATAGCATGATAAAATGAATAATTATTGTGATATTTTCAGGAATCATAGTTTTCAGAATAAGAGAAACAAGATCAATTATAAAATATAGTTTTTAAGTAAAATATAATTCTTGATATAAATTGAAAATATTAGAATGAACTCAGGATTTATTTTTATCTTTATCAAAAGTATTAATTCTTATTTCTATACATTGAAAGACCTATAATTAGTAAGAGAATCATAGCAATAAATATGCAAAGATTATGATCCCTTAATATGATTTTACGTGAAAGGAAACCGAGGATTCCTGGAAAAATGGCTGATTCCAAACGAAGAACAGGAAGTACACAAAATAAGCCTGCTTGATAGCAAAGAAGCTACCAAAAATGATTCGAATAATGCAAAACAAAACAATACAAAACAAAGGATGTATAGCCAACTTGAAGGGACTCTCACTGGCCAAAGATGGGTAATTTCATCACAAAGAAGAAAAATACCTGTAAAGGATTGATCAAATCAAATATATAAAAGTGTATGAATTCATAATAATCCTTAGAAACAAAACAAAATCTAATTGGTCGAGTTTAGTATTTGCTGAGATAAGGAATTATAGGGTAAACATGATAAACAAAGGGGAAGTTTCAAGCATTTGCCTTACCTTTCCCTTGGGCTGTTTTTCAGTGTAAACAATAGTTAAGAAGAGAACGTTCTTATTTATAAAAGAATTGCAGCTAAAGTAAAAAAAAAAAAAAAAAAAAAAGGACTCAAAATGGAGCACTCGGAGCGGACAACGGAAACATCCCGATGTGATACAATAGCTACACAACACATCACCATCTTTGAAGTAATTTTTTGCCAAAATGTTTAACCTGAATCTAATCAAAATTTTAAATATAATGAGTAGTTTACAAGCAACATAGGGACTAATGAAACATGTTAAACAATACCATGAGGACATAATTGGTCAAATTCAGAACATGGGAATTGCTATGGGACAAATGAACCAGTTTTTTCAACAAATAAGCATAATTCAATAAATAAACCTAACATAGGTTTAAGAGGCATATCGACAGAATGTGTGGACTTTGGATTCTGATTCGAACAAATCAAGTATTAAGAGCCCTAACTGTAGGGCACCTGGGTGGCGCAATTGGTTAAGTATTTGCCTTTGGCTCAGGTCATGATCCCAGATTCCTGAGATCAAGCCCCTCATTGGGCTCTTTGCTCTTTGAGGAGTCTCCCTCTCCCACTGCCTGCTGCTCCCCCTGCTTGTGTGCTTTCTCTCTCTATCTGGCAAATAAATTAAAAAAAAATTTTTTTAAAGAGACATTTTTGAGAAATTGGAGAAAAGGGAGTATGTGCATTAGATTACATTAAGAAATTGCTAATATTTGGGAGGGGGTTTGAAAATGGCTTTGATGAAAAAAGATTTTATCTGCTAGAGATAAAACAAATAGATGAAGAAAATAAGGCTAAATGTTAACAATTGTTAAATCCAGGTGATGAGTATTTGGAATATACCATGTTAAATACACTGTACTTCCTACTTTTCTATATTTTTTAAATTTGCCATAATAAAAGTCTAAAAATAAATAGAAAATAGTTTTATATATCTATATTTGTATTTATTGGACAATTATAGATTAAAGTTACAACATCATTGGAAGAATTTAAACCAGTAAGAATTATTATTATTATTATTTTTTAAAGATTTTATTTCTTCATGTGAGAGAGAGAAGGAGAGACAGAGAGAGCACACAAGCAGGGGGAGAGGCAGAAGGAGAGGGAGAAGCAGGTTCCCCACTGAGCAGAATGCCAGACATGGGGCTCAATTCCAGGACCCGGAGATCATGACCCGAGCTGAAGGCAGATGCTTAACCAACTGCACCAACCAGGTGCCCCTAAATTGGTAAGGATTAATAAAACAATAATGTTCAGTGTTGGTAAGTATGTTGCAAGATGGGCATTCTCTCATGCTGCTGGTAGAATCTAATTGTAGACAAGCAAAATTTTTGGAAAGCAATTGGGAAATACAAGTTTTTTGTTTTTTTTTAAAGATTTTATTTATTTATTTGTCAGAGAGAGAGAGTGCCAAGCAGGAAGAGCAGCAGGCAGAGGGGGAAGCAGTTTCCTGGCTGAGCAAGGAACTCAATTCAGAACTCGATCCCAGTATCCTGGGACCATGACCTGAGCTGAAGGCAGATGCTTAACCGACTGAGCCACCCAGGCATCCCAGGAAATACAAGTCTTAAAAAAATTCATACTTTCTCTCTTTGTGAATAGGTGCTAATACATGCTTTTATTAATTATTCATTTTGTTAATTCCATACAGTCACATGTAGGATTAGAGTAGCACTTTATCGAATCAAATTCCATCAACGTAAAATATGCAATGTTTTAAATATGCCAGACTAAGATGCACTATTCCTTTGCCTATATAGATATAATCAATTAAACTATGGTCAAATAAGAAGACAAGGATTACTTAATTTTAAAGGCAAATAAGCTGAAACAAGCTGTTTCCTTTTTTTTAGAGTTAAAATGTTAACATCAAATGCTTCTCTCCCCTTAATTGGAGAGAAAACCTAGCATTTAATACTATAATAATTTAATTCAATCTTTTTTTATTGGAATAAATGTATTTGAAACTAGGGAATTTTATTTTTCATTTTATTTGTATCTTTTCAGACACTCACAATGCAGTTAGAAACAATTTAATTTTTTGAGGAAAATGTGCTTGTCTTAAGGAATGTTGGGTAGGAGGGTATTGTTTGTTACATATATCCAATAGTCTATATTTTTTACCTGGCATTCTGATACTCAGATCAGTTCTTCTTGTATGAGGATTTTATTTAAAAATGAGGCAGAAGAGAAATCTATACTACATTTATTTCTCAAATTGCAATAGGAAATGATGGCTTTGCACAGTGGCATTGTTAAGAGAATTCTCCCCATCCTCAACCTATAGTAACATAAACAGGTAACTTTGTTTCACGTTGTGATTTGAATTCTGTATCATTGCTATATTCAAAGTCTTTTTATTATACTCGGATTTTGGGTCTTTCTCCTCTCTCTATTCCATTTTCTCTTCTTGCTCTTCCTTCTTTAGCTTACATTTTCCTCAATGGTAGCACAAAATGGTTCACAAGGGGGAGAAGTTATTTTGTTCATTAAGTAACCTCAAAAACAGAGAGAAAAAGTTTTCTTTATGTTTCAGACAGGAAAATTTCATTCTGCCTTGGGTAAATAAAAACTGAACCCCATATCCTCACATGTGTTTTCAATTTAAAGCTTTGAATAATTTTCTAACTAAAAGACTCATTTCCCTAATTTTTAAGGGCCATGGAATTATGTGAAAATAAGGGTTTCTAATAAAAAAAGTTTGTAGGATCCATAATAGCCTTAACAAACATTTCCACACTCAAGAGTTGAAAGGTTCTCATGCATTGAATATGTTATGCTTAAAAAAAAAAAAAAAAAGAATATGTTATGCTTGTACTTACAGTATTTTAAAAAAGCATTAGGAAAAGATAACACAATATTCATATTACTACTCTAGAGACAAATTTTGTGTAAAAAGAAAATAATTTCTTTTTCTTAAAACCTAGAAATAACATTAAACATGAGCCATAAACATTATGCTCCAGCTGAGGCCTCAATAATGAAATAGAAATAAGCAGGTCATCATTGTAGTGACATTCCACTAACAATGTCACCATATTTTGTTGAGATACACAACAAAGACTGTAGGTTAGCATGTGTAATTCACCTGCCTCCTGCAGGCGCTGTGAACTTCCTGGGACTTTCTGCATGTATTTTTTTTCTACATTTTTCTTTTCAATATCCTTTTTGGAAACTAAGCCTGAAGGAAGTAAATTTCAGAGACTGTGTGAAAGACGCTGGAGCCGGGAGGAAATTAAGCCCATTCTGAAGTCCTAGCCACAAAACGGTGAGGTGAGTCTCATGAATCCATAGGTCAGGCTGGTGATCTCTTGCCTTTGGGCTTTCAGACAGATTTAGAAACATGAGAACCCTGAGGAATGTTGATCTAGTGTTTCTCTCCCAACTCCAAACTTTATAAAAGAAAAAAGTGACAAGTTAAATGCTATCTCGTGTTTGCCAAGAAGCTATGTTACCTAATTTACCAAAGTTTGACTTTGTGACTCTTCACTTCTGCATGAAGACCCCCTCACACCCCCTTAAGGAGACTCTTCTCCATCCTTGGGCCCCAAAGCCCCTGACTTCTCATTCTGTCAACCCCCTCACCCACTGCCTGAAATTTCCTTTTGCTAACAGCATATTCCAGTCTTCCCAAAATTTTTCCAAAGCGATAGCAGATATAAAAATATTCAATTAAACACAAATCATGTTTCCTTTTTTTTTTTCTTTTTGGATAGGGTTGTTATACTTAAGAATAGGAAAATACTTAAGATATTATGTTTACATGCTTAGATAATATGTTCAGATGTTTTGGTAGATAAGTCAGATAAATGTAAACTAAATGATAGTGTTGAACACTGTACCGGAAAGATTGTTTGTTAACAGATTTATATAAAACTAGGGAGGTCTTTCCTAACATCTCCAAAATCCTGTATTCATTTAGTGCTAGTCAATATTTTTATTAATGATTTGAATAAAGATAGAATACTTCTTATGTAATATATTAAGCACTTGTGTTGGCTTTGTTCTAAGCACTCGTCATCTATTAACTAATCCTCATTCAACCCTGAGAGGTAGATATTATTAGGAGACATTATTATTTCATTCATTTATAGATAAATTCTACCATTTGTAAATGTTTTTAACCACAATTAGAGCATCCTTTAGAAATCATGATTGTCAAGTGCCTGGGTGGCTCAGTCAATTAAGCCTCCGAGTCTTAATTTTGGCTCGGGTCATGATGTCTGGGTTGTGAGATGAAGCCCCACATAGGGCTCCATGCTGGACATGGAATCAGCTTAAGATTCTCTCTCTCTCTCTCTGCCCTCCTCTTCCCCTCCTTGTGCACTCTCTCTCTGTCTCTCAAAAAGAAAAAAAAGAAAAAAAAAGAAATCATGATTGTCAACTATAAAGAAAATGAACAACTGGGAGTAAGTGCTGCTGGTTTGTGGTTGTGAAGGAGACTTGGCAGAAGACTTTCCTCCCTATTAGAAATAATTCAGCTCACATGGCAATCTATGCAGGTGAACATTTTCTCGCTCCTTCCATGTATATCCCTAGAAGCTATATGCATAATTGAAGTGTCAAATGCTTGTTCTATATAATATCACCAAAACAATCTGTGATGAGACAAAGCTGGATTTATTTTTGCTCAGTAAGAAAGAATACTAACTGGACAGAGAGAGCATCAGTACTCTCTCAGAGAGGAGAGGGGCCTTTAGGGAGATGCTGAAGTCTCATCTGAGGCCGGTCTTTCTGTGTAGAGGCTTAGTTAGAACTATGCAGAGAAATAACATAATAGCTTATGATTAGTGGACCTAGCCAGAGAGGGATTTTGAGGGAAAGAGCTTTGGGATATAAACTGTCATCGATGCTTTCTATTCAAAAATTGATGAATTTTTAGGAAGTTTGTAGAATCAGCAAAGGAGTTATCTGCAACTTTTCTTTGTCAGCAAGAGATCCCTGGAGTCTTAAAGTTATGTTGGTGTAGACAGTGGGATAGTCAAGTCATGTTGGTATAGACAGTAAGCTGTATCAATGGCCTTTATTCTGAAGCTCAACTTCCTATGATATATTAAATGATGGAATGAAGATATTTTTAAAAAATTCTTAGGCTTGATTGAAAGTTATAAAGTAAAATTTAACCAGTCAAATGCAAAGTTCAGTGAACCATACAAGTATAGAATGAAGATGAGCTGACTTATACTAATTCATTTGTTAAGGTTGGAGACAGGAGAACCCACATCAGAATCTTGATGCTTCATTTGACTGGAACTCATAAAACCAGCAATATATGTAATGGTTCCATAAAAACTAATATATTTTGAGTTGGGGTAATGAAGTATGTTTTAGAGTATACAAAGTAATAGCCCAGCACTCAATTGGCTCATATTAATTTATTCATCCATCCATCCCTCCCTCCATCCATCCATCCATCCACCCATCCAATAATTAATTGATTAATTATTTGAGCAAACTGTGTTTCCTGGGGATCTATAGTTCTCTGGAACTGGATGTGAGGAAAGGGAGAGCCAAGATAGTTCAGGTTCCTCAAATCTTCAAACAAGCAGTCCCATTTCTTTTTTTTGTCAAAAGGCATGCACAGCTAAACCCAGTTTGGAAGTATTTGCCTTGGGGCTTCTATGTTCTACTTCAGGCAAAGAATGTCTTTTCTTTCTTGGGAGAACAATTAAAAATGGCTCCTTAGTGTAGGCTAGAAAGGTACTGTAGTGATAATGGGAAATTAAAAGAAAGAAAAAGACAAGGAAGGACATTTTTATATTTGATAACCATTGATAATCACTTAACTACAAATATGAGATTTGGGTCCTGCCTCCAATTAAACTCTGAGCTCCTCGGGGACAAGGGCTATTTCTCACTTATTACACTGTGACCATATCTTGTATAGGCTTAACATACCTCAGATGTTCAAAAAATAGTCTTTGGTTGACACAAACTGTGGTAACTGAGGTTATTGTGGTAAACTGAGCATAATCTCTCTGTATATAAATATTTTATTGAGACCGAGAAATTTGTAAACAGCAATGCCGTAGAGTGTGATAAAAGAAGGAGTGCATGTCATGAAATAGGAAGCAGTTAATCTCTGCTTAGAGATGGGAAATGCTTGACAGAGCAGTGGGCATTGATGAGGTTCAGCACATACTCGGAAAATATGGCATCTTGGCATATTGAATATCTTAAGCTGAAAGAATTTAAGAGAACAGCAGAAGCAGGAAGGTCAATCTGACCTCCTCCTCTTCTCCCTTCTTCCCTGAAACAGGTCATAAAGCAGGGATGTGAAAGGACCATCCCTGTATCAAGAGGAAGGAAGACATTTTTATCACCAGAGACCGGGAATTTGGGGCTAGGAAATCTGTATAAACAGACCTTGTTAAACAAACCCTTTATCTTCCTAGTTACCTCTTCACCATTAACGAATCCTATCCCAAACCCTTTTGTCTTGTGATTCTTCACAAATTTATTACTTGTCTGAAAGTTATAAAAAGCTTCCTGTTCTGGTCACTTCTTTGGGTTTTCATTCTTTTGTAAATTCTCCCATGTACATCTAAAAATTCACTAAAATTTGTATGCTTTTCTCTTGTCAATCAGTTTAATTTTTCAGACCCAGCCAATGATCCTAAGAGGTTGGAGGAAAATGTTTTCTCCCCTATAGGATTTTCCAGACTAAGAAGCAGAGGAGCACTGTGGGAAAAGTCATATCAGTAAAACAGCATAAAATGTTCAAGACTTAGCAGGTAGTTTTGCTGGAGCATAGGCTGTATGTAGGAGTGGCAGCAGGGAAGACTGGGGATTTAAATAGGAAGCAGTTTGTCAGTGGCCATGGATGTTATAGTAAGGAGTTTGGACTCGATCCCATATGCACTTTTAACACCCTAAGCAGAGGTTTTAAAAGATAATTTTCAAAAAAAGAGTAAAATCATGACTCTTGTACAGGTATAAAAATGAACGCATGTTAAGAATTTATTTAACTCATGAGGGAACCAGGCAGATGTTAAAACTGATTTGTAAGTGAAGTCAAGAAGCACAGATTTATATGGAGTAAAGGAATGTTGAAATCAATGTGTAATGGATAAACCTGGCTTTTCCACACTGAAGAAGGGAAATCAATTGAATCACTACCAGACAAACCAGAATTTTTGTATCTATCAGTTATCTAAAACTTACAATGCTTAAAAGCAATTTAAAGATAATGGAAAATTAGAATCGTTCATCTTGACTAGAGTCCTCCAGGCAATTCTCAGCCTTTCATTGATACACAAATTATTTTTTTCTATGATGACTTCTCTAGTTTGTGTTTTGAAAGGCTATTCAATGCTTTAGGGTGAAGAAAAGAACTAGGGAATTAAGAGAGAGATAATGTCTGAACCAATGTAGTAAGAATGAAAATGAAGAGCTAGAATTGTGAAATGATGAAGTAGAAATTGTGTGACTTAGAAAGGGATTGAAAGTGGTTGATGAGGAAGAGGAAGTTTTTTACTTTGGCCACTGCATAGGCTATCTTCTAAGATCCGATGTAGAAAAAAAAAAAAAAATAGAAAAGGTATGAAGAGAATAATAGATTTAGTTTTAGGGTCCAGGAGTTCGATACGCCTCTGAGGCCTCCAAGAGGAGATGCTTAGCTGGCAGTTGTTAGGAAACAGATCAGCACCAGAAATATAAATTTGGGAATCATCAGTGAATCAGTGACTCTAAGTCTTGGGTATTAATAGGGACTTTCAGAAATAGTAAGAAAAGGAGAAGTCTGGGATAATATTTCTGCTGAATATCAACATTTAAATAATACCCAAAGGAAGAGGACACTTATAGAAGATTGAGATGGAATTTAGTAAGTGGAGAATAAGAAAAAAACATGGCACAGTAGCTGTGTTAGTTATCTATTCCTTCTCTAATACTGTATAAAAGTTACAGCCAAAATTTAGCAGCTTAGCACAATAAACATTCAACACAGTTTCTGAGAATCAGGAATCTGGGTGCTGCTTATCTGGATGGTTTTGGTTCAGTGTGTCTCACAAGGTGGTAGTCAGATGTCGGCCAGGGTTGCAATCATCTCAGGGGGAGGCCCCAGTTCCTCAGTGGTTGCTCCCTGGAGGCCTTTGTTCCTTGTGGTGTGAACCTCTCAGGGGTGGTATAAATGACCTCACAATCTGGCAGCTGGATTCCCCCAGGGTATGTGACAGGAGAGAGAGAGGTAGAAAGAGACGGTGAGAACGTGAGAAAGAAAATGCCCAAGTGAGACAGCCCAAGCCTGGAAGTGGAGTATTTTAAAGCCTGAACTCTGTAGTAATTTATCATTGCTTCTTCCATATCCTATTCATCACACAAAACAACCCTGGTCAAATGTGGAATGAGTCACAATAAGGCTGTGAGTACCAGAAGGCTCTGATCATTGGGGGCCATCTTGGAGGCTGGCTACCATAGAAGCTAAGGAAAAAGAGTTAGAATAAGGGTGACCTCAATAAATATTTATATATATATATATATATATATATATATATATATATATATATCCATCATATTTTATCTTTTAAAAATGGCATACATTAGAGTATAACTAGATAGTGAAGATTCTATAAATAGAATTCTACAAAGAGGACATTGGGGGTATATGGATGTTTAAAGTGGAAAAGAGAATTAGAAAGCACATGCCAGCTGTGTTAAAATATCCATAAGGCTCTCATTTTTGCCTTTAAAGCTCAATTTTTTAAAGTTCTTCAAGTTTCAAGGAACAAAATATACTTAGGCAATGAAAATGGTTGATGATTCATGAGAAAGATTCACAAGACTAAGAAAGTCTATTTTTTTTTTTAAGATTTTATTTATTTATTTGAGACAAAGAGAGAGAGACAGAGAGAGAGAGAGAGCCCAAGCAGAGAGGCAGGCAGAGGGAGAGGGAGAAGCAGGTGCAGACCTCAAGCTCAGGGTCCCTGGATCACGAGCTGAGCTGGAGGTAGAGGCTAAACTGACTTAGCCACCCAGGTGCCCCAGGAATCAGCCTTAATAAGCACAGAATTTATGCCTCACAAGTAATGGAACATTCTGGTTACAATCATAGTTGCATAGTCATGTTTGGAGAATTGAAACTGTTCTGGCTACACCATAATGTTATGACCTAATCTTACCATCTTAGCATCAAGGGGTAATCTATCCTAATCATTATAGTGACTGAGCACATCTCTGTTACTGCTAACCATCGACTGAATCCTCTTTCCTACTTTTGTTTAGTCATTGTTTCCACTGCCTTGTAACTTTTGCTTATTCTTAACTTACCTTCTGTTATGTTTTTCCTACTGCCTCTGTCAGTGTGTCTGCAGGCTTGTGTCACCATACTACTGGAATGAAATCTCTCTCTCTTTCTATCACCTGTTCTCCTCACCCCTCATGGCTCTCTGTTCCCTCACCTTACTTCATTCCTCTTTCTAGCAGTTATTTCTACTTGACATGGCATTCATTCATTCATTCATTCGTTCATTCATTCATTCATTTTTTGCTGTCTATTGGAATGTAGCCCCATGAGATCAAGTTTTTAATTTTGTTTACAGCTGTGCCCTGGCATATCAGGGACTCAATACTCATTTTTTTAGATTAACTAATGTGGCATATTTTAGTAATACCATGAACCCATCTCTCACCTGATTGTCTGGAGGTAATTTCTGTGGGCAAGGCAGGTTCCTCTACCTGCCGTAGTGCCATAGGTTGCCTGAGCTTCATCATGGGAAGTATAACTACAGAATGTGATCTCTTTTAATGAAAAAAACAAACCAGTATTTACTATCAGAAGTGTTTAAAGAAACATTAGAATTAAAAGTTAGAAATGTAGAATAGTAGTACATCTTTAATCATGAAACTTCAAAAATTTTAACTTGCCTTAAAGAGAATAAAATATCTTTGAATTTGTGTCAACTAAGTGAAACAAATACTTGTATACCTTAGTATTCATAGAACTTCAGTTTGAATAACTTGTCTTCTTAAAAATTTGAAATAAAGGAAAATTAGCAAATAATGAGTCATGAAACAATAGCTCAGTATTCTCTATCACATTCATAGTAAGTTCCACTTAGGAAATTACTGTAACTGCTCTAGCACAGTGTAGGCATTACTTTTATAAATTTATATTTTTTCCCACTTTTATTAAGACATAATTGACATGCATCATTGTATAAGATTAAGGTGTATAGCATGATGGTTTATTTATATATATTGTGAAATTATGACCATAATAGGTTCAGCTAATATCCACCTCCTCATATAGATACAATATAAAGAAGAGAAAGAAGAGAAGAAAGGAAAAAATTTTCTTGTAATGAGAATTGTTAGGATTTACTTTCTTAACTTTCTTATACATCATACAGCTATATTAGCTATAGTCATCATGTTGTATATTAAATTCCCCATACTTCTTTATCTTCTAACTGGAAGTTTATGCCTTTTGACCACATTTCTCCAATTCCCCTTCCCCCACCCTACACCTCTGGTAAACACAGATCTGATCTCTTTTTTCTTTGGTATTTTTATTGTGGTGGTAGTGGTGGTTGTTTTTTTAGATTCCACATCTAAGTGAGATTATACAGTATTTGTCTTTTTGTGTCTGACTTATTTCATTTAGCATAATGGCTTCAAGGCCCATTCATGCTGCAAATGGTAGGATTTCCTTGTTTTTTTAATGGCTGAATAATATTCCACTGTGTGTATATGCCACAACTTCTTTATCCATTCATCCATTGATTGACACTGAGGTTGTTTCCATGTCTTGGCTATTGTAAATAGTGTTACTATGAACATGGGGCTGCAGATACCTTCCCAAGTTAGGGTTTTCATTACTGTTGAATATATTCCCAGAAGTGGAATTGCTGGATCAGTCCAGTAGTACTAGTTTTAATTTTTAATTTAATTTTAAAATTTTTCAAGGGTCCTCCACATTGGTTTCCATAGTGGCTATGCCAATTTATAATCTCACCAATAGTGTATAAGGGTTCCCTTTTCTTTACATCCATGCACATTTGCTATCTTTTGTCTTTTTGATAAAAAAGTTCTGTCTGCCCTTTTCTCCACATAGCTTCTAGGAATTGTTGCCAGCTCTTCTGCTCAGATTGGTCTAGAAGATACTCTCCACAGGAGGTGGAGCTATGTCTCAGTCCCCTTGCCTGGGTGGAAAGGGGGAGGAAATGCTCTCAGCTGCTCTCAGTTTCCCAAAGAGGTTCTCCATTTGGCTGAGCCACTGACTGATCTCCTACCCTCAGTTTTTGCTATGAGTTAATCTCCCATGGCCACCTTCATGCCTGGTCCCGGTTTTGCTCTGGGGACGATCAGCTCTGCTAACACCCCTCTCTCCCGGAGTTGTCACCAGCCCTTCTGGTCAGATGGGGCTGGAAGGCATCCCCCACAGTGGCTGGGGCTGTGATTTAGCACCTTGCCTGATGTGAGCAAAAGAGACTGTCGG
Organism: Potos flavus; assembly: GCA_028534135.1. Taxonomy (NCBI): domain Eukaryota; kingdom Metazoa; phylum Chordata; class Mammalia; order Carnivora; family Procyonidae; genus Potos; species Potos flavus. The sequence goes on from CM052893.1 coordinate 31,819,474, forward strand.
GCTGGCAGAACTCCTCATTTAAGGATCCGAATCAGGGAGATCTGCATCCCTCCAAGTTCCCTGGTATGAGTGCATCCCTGTCTTAGGATAAAAGTAGGGGATCCTGAAAAATGACCCACAATGTTAGGGAAGGCTGGATGCCCACCACCCCCACGCTGTTCTCTTTTTCCACTGGAGTAACTGGCAGCTCAGGAGAGACCTCTCCAAGTAGTACTGTTCTGTACTGGGAGATGGTCGGTGTGGTCAAGGGGTAGCTGCTGCTCTTAATTCCCCCTTTTATTTTTTAAAGATTTATTTATTTTAGAAAGAGAGAGCCTGAGCATAGGGACCAGGGAGGGAGGAGGGGCAGAGAAAGAGAGAGAATCCCATGCAGACTCCCCCGCTGAGCATAAGCCTGACTTGGGGTTCATGACCTTGAGATCATGACCTGAGCCCAAACTAAGAGTCCAACACTTAACCTACTGAGCCACCCAGGCTTCCCTGCACTTACCCTTCTAATGCAATCTGTTTTGGTCTCTGTGGTACAGGAGGAATGCTTCAGCCTCAACAGTATGTTCTAGGATTCTCTCAGTAATGTCTTGTTCTTGAAGAGTTGTTAGTTATTATTCTTGTGAGGGGGAGTGAAGTCAGAAATAACCCATGTTGCCATCTTGGTGATGTCATTCTCCAACTCTAAAGCTCAATTTCATTGAGATAAAATAGCATCGAATTAAATTTATTGATTTTTTAAAAAATCAAAAAGTCTCATCTTCTTAGATAAACTTAATGAGTTTTTTGGGAGATGTTATCTTTCAAATTATGGACTTACACTATTTCTGGTTATTAAACCTCAGTGCCTTGTACATAATTGATGCTTAATACAGAATAATAATAATAACTGCCATTATTGACACTGTTTAAAAGCATATGAATTTTCATGAAAATCCTATGAATAAGGTCTATTTTACTATCATTTTAAAGATAAGATAACTGGGCCAGAGAAGTTGGGTAAAGAGCCAAAGCTGGACCTTGAACTGTCTTCTAACTTGTCAGTTGATATTCAGGATGTTTGACATCTATTGGATGATGCTGATTTGTCAGAAAGGAATGTTCCTGTGTCCTCTCTCCTAACACACTATTTACAACAACTTTGAAGCCAAATCCTTTTCAGTATGACACTGAGAATAGGTTGGTTGTTCTCTGGTTGATGTCCTTGATTTGGAATAATTCTTAATTATTTTGGAAAGAAAATATTTTTTAAGAGTATGGCCCCTATTAGCTGAGCACACGATGATTTCACTTTTGAATAAAATTTTTATTCTATAAGTAATTACTATTTTAAGTGCCTTGCCTTCTTTTTGAAATAGATTGAAGTGGTTTATGAATTAAGTCACAATTTAGGATGAATGTTTTCATTAAAAAATAGGACAAAGTTCACCAGGAAAATACCATGCCTAGAGTACTTTAAGAACCATGTGTGGGCAACGTGGCTCTAAGTTTTTTAGCAACTAAAGCAAAAGGAAAAATCTATTGAGTCATTTGATTTTCATTTTTTTAACAACAGAAAGAAAGTACATTGAAAAGTTTATGAAAATGGTTATTTTCCTCCCTTGGCTTAAATGTCTCCCCTGCAAAATAAAGACATTACACAAGGTAGTCTCTTAGTTTCCTTTTCGCTCTATGATTTTATGAGCTTCAATATAATATTACAAAAATAATATAAAAGGCATTTCTTATAGTAACCTTCTATAAAGGCATAGGACATGGTAGAGTGAAAGTCTTTCTCTGAAGGAATATAATTCAGAGCCCACATATGCTGAATTCTGATGGTCTCTAAATTAATACAGGTTAAACAATCACAAATAAATAGTGGTTTTAGTAAATTCCATCAAGGCTTTCATTACAACCAGTGGTTATTTAAAAATAACCAGTAGGTTGACCAAATTTTTTTGTTAAATTAAAGATTGGTTGCATATACTATGTATATACACATAGCTTGATTCAGTGATTATGGAAGCAAAGTTTCACCTCTTCTGTATATTTACTTTCCTTTGTATTCTTATTAATCTGGACTTTTGTTTTTTTTTTTTAACAGTAATAAAAGGAAATGAGACAGTGAGGAATAAAACGTTTTCCTTCACTTGCTCTCTTGATCCCTTTCTCTTAAGAATTTCTGCCGTCAGCAACTTTTCAACAAACACTTATTTAATGTCTGCTCTGAGTCGAGTCCTGAACCCAACAGAGATGACTCCCAGATCTGTGTCTGAGACTCCCAACTCTGACCTTTTTTTTGGTTCCCAAACAAATCTTACAGCAGCTTGCAGGGTATATCTTCACCTTGTTGTGCTGTTTTCATATCAAGTCCTATATGCTCCTACCTGAGTCCTTTCTAATTCTTCTGAAAGGTACTCCCAAATTCTTGCTTTATATCATAATCAACCCATTAATTCACTTAACACATTGATTCAGCTCCCTGTACATGACAGGTATTTGGCTGGGTGTTAGAACAAGAGTGACAAAGTTCCTGCTGGTATGCAACTTTCAGACAGGGATAAACAAGTAAATGTAGAAAATACATGTAATTACACGGTAGTGTGTAACCAGAGGCCACATTAGTACTGTCAGAGAAGGCTTCTCTGAGATCTGAAAAACGAGTAACTCACTATAGTAACTGTAGAGTCATCCCTACGTCTCAATTTTTTCATCCACTAATTCATTCATTAATATTCATTTTGTATACATTTACTGAATGCCCACTAAGTAGTAGTCAGTGTGAAAATGCTTAAGATGCAAAGGTGAATAAAATGTATTCTCTGTTGTCCCTGGATGTTACAGTCTAGCGAAGAGGTAGATCAATAAACAAATAAGGTCAGTAATGTGTTGTTATTTATTTATTTGAGAGTGCACGTGTGCAAGGGGGTGGAGCAGAAGGAGAGAGAGAATCTTTTTTTTTTAAAGGACTTTTTTTTTTTAAGATTTTATTTATTTATTTGACAGAGAGAGAGATCACAAGTAGGCAGAGAGGAAGGCAGAGACGGAGGGGGAAGCAGGCTCTCTGCTGAGCAGAGAGCCCAATGTGGGGCTCGATCCCAGGACCCTGAGATCATGACCTGAGCCGAAGGCAGAGGCTTTAACCCACTGAGCCACCCAAGCGCCCCAGAGAGAGAGAGAATCTTAAGCAGACTCTACACTCAGCTTGGAGCCCAATGCAAGGCTCCATTTCATGACCTGAGTCCAAATCAAGAGTTGGAGACTTAACCGACTTGAGCTATCCAGGTGCCCCTAGTGTTATAATTTATTTTGATTGATACCTATACGGGGCTCAGTAGGGGTAAACAGGATGAAGGGGCTTATACAAGTATAAGCTTAAGAACATAATATGTATCTTATTCCTCTTAATATCCCCAGCACAGGACCTGCAAATAGGCACTCAAAGGAATGTGGTGAATGCGTGTATGAATAACATCACACTGCTATTTATGCTGGAGTTGAGAGTAAAATCCTATTGATTTGCTTTATATATCCATTATTCTATTGTTCCAGATATGCTATATTTCTCTTAATATCAGTCTGTATTTCATTATTTATAATCCCATATCTGGCATTTTAAAACACTTTTCTTTCTCTGGAGATTCCTTCCAGTAATACAAAAGATAAATACTGTGCCATGTCTTAAAAAACCAACAAAGATCACAAAAATAAAACAACAAAAAAAAAATCTAATAAAATTCTAACTGTTGTTTCCTTGGTATGTCATAGATTCTGGCACATATATTATCTACTTTATTCCTCACCTCAAAAAAATTGAGTGATTTCCCCAAATCACAGGATTTACAAATGACATAGTGAGGCAATGGAAACACTGGTCCTTGATACAGATGACCAGAGATGAGTCTTGCTTGTCCCCTCCACATCTGACATTTTGCAAAAAATTAAAAGCCTGAGTCCTATCTCCATTTCCAGTCCTGTAAATTCTAATACCACTTATCTCTCATTGTTGGCAAGTTCATAATTGTTTTTAATTTTGCTCCTTGCTACTATGTATAACTGGAAATAGTTTTTTCTTTCCCCAGCTTTGGTGTACTGGAAGAACAGCAGGTCATCTTTCATTTGTAAGAGATTTTCACAGGTGGAAAGATGAACTTGTCCTTCAAATGTCTCCTCATCCAGTTAAGTAATCCTTTTTGATGTTTTTAGCTCATTTTTTTAAAGCTGTCTCTTTAGTTTTGAAGAAGGTTAATTATTTCTTGCTGAAACAAAGGATCTTTACCTAAATCTTGTGCTAGAAATATGGTTTTAAACAGAAACCATGCCTGTTGTGAGTTTTCCTCAAATGAGTTCATATTTGGAGGAAATCAGTTACACAGTTCACTAGAAATTTATTACTGATGATATTCCTATTTTTATTTCCTTATTAATTGATTTTATAATAAACTGAAATTCAGTAGAATTATATTATGTAAAAATAGGAACATTTAAGGTAGTGCTTTGTTTAATCCATGTTATTTCCTGTAACCATCCATACAAATATTTTCAGAATGCCTTTTGTTTCTCTGATATGTTTTATCTTCTAGAACAGTGACCTAGTAAGTTGATAGTCTTTTTTTTTTTTTTAATGTACTTAAAAATATTCAAACATCTGTCTGGTTTATTGTATTCACTGTAGACCATATACATTTGATGGTGGGAAGAAACAAAAGCTTTTCCAGAGATGTTAACACTTCCATATGTAAGACTATTTTTTAATGGGGTTTGTGAACAAGAAAAATTTTTTGATAGCCTGCAAGTTTATAGGCTGTTGATAACTGTGACTGGAAATCTTGATTTTTTTAAATATAGCAATTTGAGCAAGGCTTTATAAAAGATGACAGTTACTCAACCTGTCACTCTTGGGAACTAAGAACAAAGAGCCTGATAAACATGATAAACACTCTTTAGGGGCAAAAAGACGCTTTTGCAGAATTGAGCCTAAAAACAATGCAGGAATCAATCTTTTTGTCTCTTCCTTAAACTTTGAGGTAACAGGTCAGAAGGCAAGTCAGAATCATGGTGCTATCCCAACAAATGTTAGGAGGGAATGTTGCTAAGAGAAGGACAGTACCAAATTGGAAATGATGACAGAAGAAAAGTCATAATTAGAGAATCCCCAGCATGGAAAGCAGAAACCTAATTGTAAGGCCTACAGCCACAAGTATGCACAGAAAGTACCTTAGGTCTGAGGTCCTCTGGAATAAATCTTTGGTGATAACAACACAGTCCACAACAGGGATACTTCTATATTTATAGTTTATTTTCCATTATTGCCAGAGGCCTCAAATCCCACATAGTCAAAATCTCCATTCCCTGCTGCCTGCTGGGCATTTAACAAGGGCTCTTGTAACAGGACCCAGAACAAGTATGAACATGAATAAAAAGTGCAGGGACCAGCCAGGCACCACAGGCTGTGAGGTAGCCACGTGGAGGCATTGGAGAGAAACAGAGAAAGCATACAATGACCCTTAGAGCCTCAAGGCATGGCTTCAAAAGATGTCAACACCAATTAAATTGTAAAAGCTCTGTCAGCTTCTGAAAAGTCATTCAGACAGAGACAAGACAGTACATAATCAAAGGGCTAGGATATGATTTTATATGGTCTACACTAGACCTGGTATACACATGCACGCCTGGCAATTTGTGACCCATATGTGAGCCTCAAGTTAAGACTGTCCTTAAAGGTGTACATATCCTTCCTTTGGGAGCTGTCCAGGTTTAAGCTGGGGGATCTGGAAAACCTTTGTCAGCAGATAGTGACTGGTGGCTCCTATAGGTAAATTGCCTGAAAATATAACTATAAGACAAGTACCACAGATTATGCCCATAGATCAGCTAAAGGATAATTGTCTAGTCTCTTGGCTTGAGCTAAACAGAGGCAGAAAAGCAAATGTGACAAACAACAATACAGAGCATTTTCTTTGTCAGCAAAAGGCTTCATAGAATCTACTCTTTTGGGCAATGGGACATTTTGATGGTAATGGATTCGCAGGGGATTTGCGTCAAATAGCTACACTAATAAGAAGATAACTGCATTTTTTATTTGTCTTTGGAAAGTATTAATGTGGCGTTAAGGAATTTATTGGGTATTGGCAGAGGTACCTTAATCTCAATTCATGAAACGATGTCTCTCTCTCTCTCTCTCTCTTTTTTTCTCTTTTTTGCCTATGGGAATTGGTAGGTATGACCAATTTATTGGATGGCTTTCAAAGTGACAGCAGAGTTGGGGAGGAGTAGAAATGCGTTTTATAGCCAGGGGAAAAAAGATAGGAAGAACTGTCAAAGTGTTTCTCACATATTTTATTGCTAAATAATTTTCGAGGTCTGTGGAACTTTTCCACTCACCAAATCAAGTAAAATGCCTGGGGTTTGAGGTAGATTGATTCATGCTGAAAAGTAGACTCTAATGACATAAAAGTTCCAAGCATGGTCAGTCTAAAAAACAAAAACAAAAACACAAAATTCAGAAAGATTATTCTTAGCTGGGTTTTTTGATAGGGAATACTACTTAATATAAGGATTTGGAAAGCAATCTTTAAAAAAAAATCAAACGATTTTTTATTTTGTAGAGAAGATAAATCCGGCATAAAATAATGTAACATATTTTGGAGCATCAGCATAAAGCTATGATTTTTAGATTATCTATTAGATACTTTATTTTAAATATAATAGCTGTTTTAAAAATGAGTTCAATAACAAGTAGAAAATTGAGGAACACATTTATTCAGATTTTAGTATCGATCCTGGGTTAGTCAAGATGGGCTAAGTAATGCTACAGCAACAAAGAAAGAAACCTCAGTGGCTTAAAACAGAAACACTTTCTCACATAAATTTTCTATGGGTCTGGGATATCCTAAAGAGCAGTGTTCTTTCACTTGCTTTTTAATATGGCAACTCTTTATCAATATGTGCTTGCAGAATTGCCACAATAGGGAACGGGAGTTAGGGAGTCAAGTACCTACAACTAAATGCTCCTACTCAGACATGATAAATACCATTTCTGCTCACATTTAATTAGCCAAAACCAGTCACAGGACTATCCTGAACTTCCAGGGGCAAATACAGTTTTCTGGTGAACGCGAAAGGAAAAGGAATTGGTATTAGCAAACAGTTGTAAAGTCAGCCATAGACCGACCCCTCTTTTGTTAATCAAGTATTCTTTTCTCTCTTCTGCCCCAATCTTACATTCAAGCCCTCCATAAGAGAGATGATCCGAAATCTCTTTATCCATCATGGAGTCCATGAGATCCCAGATAAGAATGTGGCTCTTGTTGATAGAGAGACATATAAACTTAAAGGAAAAGTTGTTTTCTCCCTTCATAATCCACAGACTATGAAGGAAAAAGGATGATACTGAAACTCAGTGTGGGGATTTAGAGAGGCTGATGGGCATTGTGAGGACCCCTTAGACCGAGTGGTAGGGAATGTTCCTCAGTTAAGCCAGGCTTCTGTTCCCTGAGGGGATCCCAGCCTATTGTTCTTGGTGACCTGTGACTTCACAACTTCACACTTGAAAGCTCAATTCTTTCTTTATTCTCCTTAGTCGCATCTATAATGGACATTGGAGAAAATAAGAGATAAAGACTTGAGAAATAAGCAATTCTCTTAGGCCGTTACCTGCCTGAGAAGGGTTATTATCAAGGGTGATTTTAAGTTATAAACAGACACAGTCTCTTTTTTTTTTTTAAAGAGTTTATTTATTTATTTGACAGAGAGAGAGATCACAAGTAGGCAGAGAGGCAGGCAGAGAGAGAGGATGGAACAGTCTCCCTGCTGAGCAGAGAGCCCGATGCAGGGCTCCATCCCAGAACCCTGAGATCATGACCTGAGCTGAAGATAGAGGCTTTAACCCACTGAGCCACCCAGGTGCCCCGACACAGTCTCTTTGAGTTCAGCCATGGGATTCCTTTGGCAGTGAAAGTCAGAAGTTTCATAAGCTTCTTATCTATTTGATTCTACACGGTTCCATGTACCAATTCCATGCCCACAAGGTTTTTTTTGTTGTTGTCGTTGTTGTTTTGTTTTGTTTTGTTTTGTTTTTTGAGATTTAGTTCCTGGACTATTTGCTTTCTTATTTTCTACCTTTTCCTCTTCTCCTTCTTTCAGCTCTCTCCCCCATCTTCCCACCCCCTTTCATATTTGCAGGTGCTTTTCCATTATGTCTATCCTGGTTCAGGAGGAGAGTCACACTTTCAGTCTCCTTTCCTTAGAGATTTTTGGCCAATTGAAAGGATAGATGGGGTGCCCCACTTTTAATCATATCTTTATTCTGAGATGCCTTAATCCATTTCCAGGTTTAAAAATGGTGTAGTAGCCATCCTTTGATTTGATCCTTGCCTTAATATTTAGATTTCATTTTTTTGTTTTGCACAAAGTAGACTCTAAGAAACAATAGCTTTTCTTATCCTACTAATCCCCAAACTTCTTTAATCTTCTAATTATTTATTTTTATTTAAATTCAATTAGCCAACATATAGTATATCATTAGTTTCAGATGTAGTGTTCAGTAATTTATCAGTTTCATATAACACCTAGTGCTCATCACATCACACGTCCTCCTTAATGTCCATCACCCAATTACCCCAGCCCCCCCCCACCTCCCCTCCAGCAATCCTCAGTTTGTTTCCCAGAGTTAAGAGCCTCTCATGGTTTATCTCCCTCTCTGATTTCTTCTCATTCAACTTTCTCTCCCTTTCCCTATGAATCCTCTGCAATGTTTCATATATTCCACATATGAGTGAAACCAGATGATAATTGTCTTTCTCCAACTGACTTATTTTGCTCAGCATAATACCCTCCAGTTCCATCCATGTCGATGTAAATGGTAAATATTCATCCCTCCTGATGGCTGAGTAATATTCCATTGTATATAGATACCACATCTTCTTTATCCATTCATCTGTCAATGGACATCTCGGCTCCTTCCACAGTTTGGCTATTGTGGACATTGCTGCTATGAACATCGGGGTGTAGGTGCTCCTTCAGATCCCTGTCAATTGCAGCTGACATCACTCTGCAGACACTTTAATTTTCTATTTAATCTTTCTTCTAGAGCAACTAGTTTTTTTGCATTAGATCTGTCTTATAAATTATCATAGGTGATACTATTCCCAAATGATTTGTCACTGCATATGATTGATTTCCATCTTCTAGCCTCCTCAGGATGTGGCCATTCACAACTGCTACCCCCTGTAGGATCAACACTAAACCTATGCCACATATTTTAGAGTTTTTGTCATGGCAGCATCTATTCCTAGTATAAATAACTGTTTTAGTCAGCGTAGATTAGGTTAGGCTACACTAACAGACAACCTAAAATTTCAGTAGCTTAAAACAAAGATTTATTTCTCGTTCGTGCGAAGTGCACTATGAACCCAGAGAACTCTCAGGGCACTATGAACTATCCTCCATGGGATGGCTCTATGTTGTACCACTTTCACAATGTGGTTTTCCAATAGCTATAGCAGAGATAAAGTGAAGTACAGAATTGGGTGCCAGTAATTAAAATCTTTCTTCCTGGAAGAGACAATTGTAATTTTTGCCACTCCTAACTTCTAAGAGACAGGGATATATATTTATCTTCTGTGTCCAGAAGGCAAGGAGAATTGGGTATCAGGGATTACAGGTCATGTGTGCCAAATACCCTGACTTTGTGGGCTTGATGATTGGGAACGCCATTCATCAGTTAAATAGTTTCTGAACCCCTACTATTATAAGCATTTTATTTCAACTTTATTAGAATAACAATTATAATCCTAGCTGACAAATTTTATATATTTATTAAGTTTTTAAAGTATTTAAAAGTTTAAATATAACTTTTATGAGTGGCTTCTGTCTACTAGTTTTTCAGATTCCAATTACTTTCTAAATGGACACTATAAAATGTTACTCATGTTTTCCTATTATAATTATCAGGTATTCTATAGGAACATTCTTTGTCCCATCTTAATTTTAGTGATATTTAGGGATAAGCATCTGTAGTGGGTTGAATGGTGGTGCCGCAAAAGATATGTCCATGTCTTGGAATCTGTGAATGTGATCTTATTTGGAAAAATGGCCTTCATAGGTATAATTAAGTTAAAGATCTGGAGATGAGGAGATCATCTGGATTAGCATAGGTCCTAAATCCAATAGCAAGGTCTTTATAAGAAAAGAGATGAGGAGAAGGTCTTCTCAGAGCAGAAGGCCATGTGAAGACAGAAACAGAGACTAGGGTAGAGCTGTGAGGAAGGCTGACAGCCACCAGAAGCTGAGAGAGGGAAGGGAGTGCTCTCCTTTAGTGCCTTCAGAAGGAGTGCAGCCCTGGTAACACCTTGATTTTGGACTTCTGGCCTCCAGAACTGTGAGAGAATGAATCGATGTCCTTTCAAGCCACCAAGTTTGTGATAATTTATTACCACAGCTCTGGGAAATGAATAGTGTCCATGTGAGCTTTAGGCTTTAAAGAATAGCAGATACAATGAATTAGGCACTATCATGACAAAGTCACAAGATTTAGTATTAAAAATCCTACGTTTGAATTTGGATGATTTGAATTCCAGGTTTAACTTTTTGTGTTTTTTTTTTTCAGGTTTAACTTTTTGAAGTAGTTATATATTTAAAAAATAATCAGTTTCCTCATCTATTAAGAAAAATTATAATAAGCCCTCACCTGCCACTCCGGAGTACTGCTTTATGAATCAAATGAGGTTATTGATGTGGGATGCTTTGAAATTAATAATACAGCAGAGAAGAGAAATTTTAATTATGATAGTTGGTAATATGAAAATGATAATAAATAAAAACAGACATAGGCCTGACATGGTAATTTCTAAATAGTTTCTGTTTAAAATGGACCTCATTTAGTGAGCTTCTTAAGATTTGCAACAAAAGGTAAAATGATCTAAGCACTGGGCAAGCAAAAGACTTGCCCTCTCTCAAAAAAAGGTCCACTGACTTCAAATCTTTTATTTCTATTTATTACTGTAAACTATATCTGAAGCATGGAAAGAAACTAGAAAAAGCCCACTTCTTTGGTCAGGTACTCAAGAAAAATGTAAATATATTTATATGAAAACAGCCCTAAAGGATGATTGAAAATTTATTATATTTCAGTTCATACAAATCCTTCCTAGAAAATTACCATCATAATATAATAACTATATTCCAGGAATAATACTGCCTTATTTCTGGGACTTCCCTTCTGTAACTAATTTTATCTATCTATCTATCTATCTATCTATCTATCTATCTATCATCTATCTATCTATCATCTATCTTCCTATTTATTTTAAGATAGGGAGAGAGAGAGAGAGGCAGAGAGGGGCAGAGGGAGAGGAAGAGAGAATCTCAAGCAGGCTCCATACCCAGTGCAGAGCTGTACACTGGGCTCGATCTCATGATGCTGAGATCATGACCTGAACTGAAATCAAGAGTCAGATGCTTTGCTGAATGAGCCACCCAGGAGCCTCTGTAACTAATTTAAATATACTAATAAAGATTAACTCATAAGTTCTCATCTTCACTTATAGGTGTTGTTTCCATCTTACAGACAACCCAGAGAGGACACCACAAATCACAGACCCAACTGAGAATAAAACTTTGTGATGTAACTTTGAGGTAATGGTAAAATCTGGTGTGTGTGCACGTGTGTGTTCTCCTAGAAGGTATTGCTTTTTTCCTTTTGTAAATGGAAGCTTAAAAGTCAGTAAGTGTGGAATGTGAATCTTGAAGACAGAATTTTCTTCTTGTTCAGTCACTCTTTGGTTGCCAGTAGCTTAAAGTTGTTGCTACTAAGAGTACTTGATGTTTGGTCTACACTCCTGATTAATTTGGATGCCTGAGTCAAACACACATACCCTTTAAGCAAAGATTTTTGCCTGTCTTATTACCTGGAGCCTGTGCCAACACTATTAGTCTAATTTTGCTCTACTCCTTTGGTCCTGTCATGAAATAACCCTTCACACCTTTGGTGGAAACTTTATCTCTATGGATTTGTATTAAAGCCCAGGCATTAGCTGTGTCATCATCTTCTTCTCCCACAAAGATGCTAAGGATAAGGAAGATTTTCATGCTGATGCTGATATCTAAGCTTTACAAGATCTCTAGATGCCTTCAAGGAGACAGAGGCAGTTGCATTGATAGAAATTCTTTTATATTGCACGGTAAAAACCTTGGTAGGATTAAAAGTCAATGTTATAAACTTTAGTTGGAATAAACCAGAACTGAATTCAGGAAATCTGAAGAGAATGAAAGAGAGATTGCCAGTATAAGATCTCAGAAGCTCATGTCAATTGCAACTAAATTATAATGACCTCTTGGATATTGGTTCATTTAGACTTCTTAGTGGCCAGAACTCATCTCTAACCATCTCTGAAGCCTCTTGCTGCCTGGTGAACTATCACGTCTCACATCTCTGAGCAGAAGCCCAGTAGTCCATCATCACTGGGCCACTCACTTTCACTAAAGCTCTGAACCCTCCATCCACTAATCTAACCAATCCCGCATTTGTTTTCCTTCCTCCCCAAACCTTCTGGAACTCCAGCTCTGTGATTAACAAAGCCATCTATACCACCAGCCTCTTCTCTGAATCTTCCCTTCACTCACTAACTGAAACTTAGTAGCCTCCTGAGCATCCTCTTCCTGCCGAAGGAAGGAAGCATCCTCATCCTACCGAAGAGGAGCTAATTTGCCTATTATACGTCTTTATTTCAAGGTCAGGCGGTAGGACAGGCATGGCCTTTGGTTCTCCATTGTTTTATAGCTATGTCCTTTCTCTTTCGAAACCCTAGCTCTTCGGAAGCTACAATATTCTTCTCCACCATCTCTTCTTAACTGTTTTCTTCTACCAGCTATGAGCTACTCATCCTCTCTCTTAATGATTTTCACCTCACACTCCCTGCCTTATTTTTCTGCTCTGTTGCCATCATCATTCTCAGAAATTTCTACTTCTGCATAGAAAATAAATTTGATTTTCCAATTCTTTAATCTCACCTTGAAAGTTCTTTTTCTCCTAATCACTTTAGTTTCCAACATCGGTGACCAAATCTTAGGACCTGTTATCAGTAGTAATTGTTTCCCCTACAAAACTGATTTCAAGCATTTGGTTTTTTGATTACCATCTTTTATTCTAGTTCATTTACAAAACATTTAGTAAGCAAGTCAGTAAAATTTGTGGTATTTTTGGGATGGAGTCCTTGGACACCACACCAGGACCAAACCCAGAAATGATCTTTGATATTTAAACACAAGGAAGCCCTTGCTTATATTACTCACTGGCTTTCCCAAATCCTCTGCTTAAATAGATTTGAAATGAATTCTTGTCGGGGAAGAAAGTTTCTCATTTTCTGCTGTTTGTTATTTTTTTCTTTTTACATCCCAGACCTTCCCATTAGATAAATGGGTAACCAAAAATACCTGAGGAAAAATATGATAACATTTTCTTTATGAACCCATCCTTATGTTCTGCATATGTTTTACTCTTCTCAATTCAAAAACACAGAGATTATAATAAAAATATAATAGCAAATATATATGTAGTCAAATATATATAGTCATCTATATATGTATATAGGTATCTTTTTGTTGTTGTTTTGGGTCCTGCTTAAAAAGAAGCTGGTGTCATAACAATGCAGTTTCTCATTTGAAAATAGTATTTCTAGTACTAAGAACTGCCAGAGAATAATAACATAACATGTAATGAATGAAATCTCACTATTTTCATAGAAAAGCACAGATTTCAATATGCTAAAAGTTAGCACTTTAAATTTTACTTTAAATTTTGCAAAATAAAATTTCTTATCAACACCTGTCAAAATATAAGATAATAAAGTTTAATGTTCTCAGTGGAAGAAAAACGTGAGAGTCAAAACAGATTCATTGCCTATCGTTCTACCTCCATTTGTACACTTTCTGTTCCTTCTTCCTCCCCACTGAAGATACCCTTTCTTATTTTTACTTTATCTATGTTGCATTTTAATATGCATAGCAGCATCACAACCAGACAAGGACCAAATTAACATAATACAAATGTAGAGAAAATGCCATAACTTGGTTTCTTACAAACAAAATATGAATATGATATGCTGTCACCTGGACTGCCAGATATTTGCATCAAGGCTCGTGTGTTTTTCATTGACTGAGTTTATATTTTTATTTTCTAGCTCAAAACGGACATAAATAAATGTAAATGCAGACCAGTTTTGCAAGTTATTAAGTACATTCAAGTAATCCACAAAAATTTTATGGGGCTTATAAAATCTTATTGGATAATGTCCTCATAAATCTACCAAGTTATACTCATTTCTTTATGACCATCTATGCAATTAGGTCTGGAAGAGATAAACATCTGTCAGAATAAGCCTCCATTGTTCATTGACTTAATTATCAGGCATATTTAGTCTTCTGTTTGTGTTTCTAGTGCTTGTATTTAAAGAAATTTATCAGTTTCAAGTGATAGTAAAGCAATTTAGATACTTGTTAGAAGAAAAGGTACTTTATCAATACCTGTAATTAAAAAATACAAGGATAGATTCAGATAGGGCTTGATCTAGGAGCTAAAATGACATAACCATCTCTTTCTCTTTTTCTTCCTTCTTCCATTCCCCTCTAGGCAGCTGTGCACCCCCTTATTTATCTTCTCATTAGCTTCATTCATGGTTCCTTCTGTGTGGTGGCTTGCGGTTTAAAAGTTCTAGTCATATAGCATGCTAAGGTTGGCAATCTGATTAGAAAGTTCTATTAATTTTCCAAACAGTTAACAGAAGTCTGAGGAATGATCTTAATTCTAGGGCCCAGGTCACACATTTATCCATGTACCAGCCACTATGGCCTGGAGATAGAATATCTCATTAGCCATGCCTGGGGTTTTAAGCCCATCTCCGAAGCCAGGTGACTGGGTTCAAATCCTCCCTGAGTTTACATGGACCAAGAGTGGAAGATAAGAATTTCCTGATGACAAATCTGAATGCAATTATTTAAAAGGAGAGGTTAGGGCAGGGAGAGAACAACATTGTATACAAGAGAACTCATTTGTAGGCCACAGCAAAGTTCTTATAGCATTATAGTTATGCACCCTCATTTACATTAAAATGTTTGGTTCTTTGGTCCTGCTTTCTTAAGTTGTGGAAACTGCATGCTTGCTTAGTACAAGTGCTCCATTCAAATGGTCATCAGTTTTGTTTATAAAAGTTCAGTTTCCAACTAGGAAGATCAGAAGAAAAAAAAAAGAGGAAACGCTCTTCAAATTGGTTGGGGTTTTATTGAATGAGAGAAACAGTAGTGTTGGTAGGTTTGGTCAAGGTTGAAACAGAATATTTTTTGAGAAACTCTGAGTACCTAATCATTGACTTCTTTTCTCCCCCACTTCCCAATCCTTGAGAATTTTGCGTAGACAGTATTTCTCCACAAACACCTAATAAAAAGGGAAATAGGAAGGAGAAGTAGGGAATTTTAAATAGATTTTTGAGCTGCCACCTGGTTTTTATCAAACTCACACTCTGATATTCATTAGCCTGCCTGGATGTCTGTTAGTCCTCGTGAACATAAGATAGTGCTTATTTTAATGACTGCTGAAGACAGGTTTGTTTTTGAAGGCAGTAATAGTTTTGAGTCTTGTAAGCTGAATCTTGTGTCTTCTCCGAAATAATTAAAAGATGTGCTAGGTTCAGTTTGCCATTGGCTGTTTGTATGATCTGGAGGATTATGAAGAGACTTAGAAATAACAAACTGAAAAGTTTTTAGATGTGTCGGCTCCCTCCCTTCATGCAAAAAGAACCATTATAATTATTCAGCATAAATTGTTCATTTTCAATGTGTTTGGACTGATTTCACAATTTTTCTATTGAATAAGAATTTATGCAGTAAGCATCCTGGTATAGCTGATATTTTAATAAGATAAATAATTATTATTTCTAAAAGTACACTTAAATGTGTTACAAAGAGATTTAGCTTTATCTGTTTGCCAAGCATATTAGTTTATATAAAGAAAAACGAAAACCTAAGATTTTAGAAAGAATTGTGACACTTGCTACTGAATTGGGGCATTGGATATAATCGGAATGTATTTGTTGGACTAAGATATTCTTAGTAGAGTTGGATCAAGTGCTGCAATAGGGTTATAGTCAAGGTATAATTAAAGTGGTAGAATAAGAGAGCAAGAGGATTCCATCAAGGAGGAGCTGGAGGAGTAAATAGGAGAAAGCCAGCTGGACAAGAAGATGGGGGAGAAGAGAAGAGAGAAAGATGTTTCAGAAAGAAAGGATATCATATATAAAAGAAGTTAAATGCTCAAGCAGCCTCAGATGCCTTGAGAACCTCTAGAATCCAAAGGCTGTAGAGCTGGGAAGTAGAAAAGGGAGCCCAGGAGGATTATTTGAAGATAGGGCTGCTGATAGCCGAGGCAGGCAGGGCCAGGGCTCACTAAAAGCCTTGGAGGCCATGTTTTAACTCATTCCCTTTATCATACAGAGATTAATAATAAAGGGGGTGTGTTGACTATAAATCTCTGAATTATATGATCATCTCTCATTACTCCTTTTTAAAGCTTGCACTGGTGCTTGTTCTTTGGACAAAATAAAGTCTAACCCTTTAGCTCAAAGAGAATAGCTTCTATCCCCCTTTATGCTCCCTTGAACTCATTGTGTTTCTGAAGTCACTGTTTCCCAGACAACACTATATTGTTTTTTTGTGCTGTGTCCTCTGCCTAGGATTTCCTCCTCTCCATTTCAAATGCCACCTCCCCGTAAAGGTTTTGCTCATTCTAGCTACTTCTCTGTTTTGCTT
Source organism: Potos flavus (assembly GCA_028534135.1). NCBI lineage: Eukaryota > Metazoa > Chordata > Mammalia > Carnivora > Procyonidae > Potos > Potos flavus. The sequence goes on from CM052893.1 coordinate 31,836,244, forward strand.
CCAGGGAAAACATATTTTTTCTCAGTTGTGATTTTAAAATACTTTTTTTCCTATCTTTCTTATACCATTTCTTGAATTATGATTGTATATGTATGTGTGTATATATTCAAATATATGTGTGTGTATATATGTATATATATATATGTGTATGTGTATAGGCACATATGTACATATGTGTTTAAATCTCATTACTAAATGTTAAGATCTTAGACAACAGGAATTGTCTAAATATATTTTATTAATTTCTTCTTCTAGTAGCATCTAGCATAGTGCTTTGGACTTAGTCTGAAAAACAGAAAGAGAGAAAGAGAAAGGGACAGAGAGAGTACTATATCATTGCAGATTTTTTTTAGGGAGCTCATCAACTTGAACCATTTCAGGTTTTTCAGAGAGATTTCACATGTGAAACAGATACGTTAGTATCAATTACTTCTCAATTACTATTGAGTAGTGGTCAGAACAAAACAGTGGACTTTTATAAACCACTTTTCAAATTGCAGACCCTTAAGTGTTTGCTTTAAAGAAAGGTCCTACTTGGGTAAGAATTTGGGCAAATGTGGTAGAAAAAAGCCCACAGTAGATCTAAAAATTTTCAGTAAGTATTACCTCACCTTTGAAAAGCATGATGAATCGAATGTAATTGTTTCTGGATAAAATAGAATTTGTTCTCTTCAAATGTCTATATATCTCAAATTGTTTTTTACACCCTGCCTATATATTCTTGGATTACTGAAGTTCATCATATATTTTATTTTTTAAACTTCTAGGTATATTTCAGTCTTTTTACTGGTGCCAGAAGTAAAAGTGCTTTGGCGGTAGCGTTCAGTGGAAAATCCATTCTCGGATACACTAGGACGCAGCTGACACGTAGGGCACGTGTGAATTTTACAGACAGATTTAGTGGGCTCTTTGGCAGCAGGAAGATTAAGAAGCTGAACTCAGTAGTTTCATAGACGCTGACGTTATTCAACTTCTGGTAAAGAGCATTTCATATGTTAAAAGTCTGCTCCACTTTTAACCGTGTTCAGTAATTTAAGTATCTTAAGTGACAGCACTTCTGCATAATCATAATCATATTCTTTGACTACTTGGAAAAATTTTCAGAAGAAAACCATGATTCAATATGTTTAGCTATTTTCCCCTTACAGAACAATATGATACATTTAATAAATTACAATCTGAAAGAGAACAGCAGATTTATTATTTTACTTTTGGAAAATATTTGCTTTAACTTGAGCTGATTTTTGAAAAGAAATATTTTTGGACAACTCTTAAAGACAAATTATCAAAGTCCTGTTGTATCTTTAAGGAAGGTTACTGGTCCTGCCGACTGATGCTGACCATCAGTGGCTGTGGCAGTTTTCCAGAACACACCACCTTTCTTTTTCCTTTCTTTTGTCTTCCTTCCCTTCCTGGTTTCTGGTTACCCCTTTATCTTCTTACTCTATTCTCCTCTTTCTCATTAAACTCATTTTTCTCTTCAGCTTATCCTCCTGTGGTCCAAACCAACGATACTTCAATGTTACTTAATATTAATCTGTCAGAAATACTGAAAAAACAAAGCAGTTGTTTTGACATTTCAACCTTTTTTTCCCCCTTTCTCTTTCCCTCTTCCTCCTTTTCTCCTTTCCTGTTTCCTTCTCTTTTTCTTCTTTCCTTTCTTCCTTCTTTCTTTATTTTTAAGGAAATCTGGAAATATTCTTTATAGCTCTGTTTTCCTTAGACTTTCAAGTGATTTACTATATTAAAAACATTTGTTTTTAAGACAGAAGAAACTTTTGATTTAATCCCATTAAAATGCTATAAATCAACATTTGCTTCTAAAACATTATTTACAGTGTGTGTGTATGTGTGTATGTGTGTGTGCGCGCACGCGTATGTGTCTATTTTTAGTCTCCATAGGACATTGGGGTTAAAAAGGACAAAAAGCTTTCATACAATGTTTGAGTCCTTTTGTACAAAATTTTCTTCTTTCCTACCATGGGTTGATAACCCAGCCAACTCCTGAGTATTTCCAGTATGATGGGGATTTCTCCCCAGCTTTCTCCACAAAGACCTTCCCTTCTTGTATTAAGGCTCATTTACATTTGTCTTCTGCCTCCCCTTTCTCCTTTTTCTACTTTTCCCACTTTTCCCCTTTGCAGCTATTTAGAAAAGGCAACCTTTTTTTTTCAGTAGGAAAACACTTCAAGTTTTAAATATGTTATCATAAAATATCCTAGAAGGGTACAAGAAAACCATTAAAAATTACTACTTTTGTGAAATGGAACTAAGAAAGGGGGAATGAGAGAGAAAATTCTAGAAATTAAGACTCACTGGATTCAAAGCATACATACTTATATATTAATTTAATTCAATAATTGTGATCATTATTATTATTTTAAAATAACTGAAGTTCTTTCCGAGTCCTTTTTTAAAAAATGTGGATAGTTACGGTTTTTTTCAAACTTTTTCTCATATAATAATTATTTTTAGGCCCTGCTTCTTCCTTCTTACTTTGTCTGCTCATGCTTCCACTTTTTTTTGAAAGGTATTTGAGTGTGGCAGCTAGAATGGAAACAAAAAGATGAATTTATTTGATGGTGATTCAGTCGTGAGTATGTGTATCGACTTCTATGCACTTATTTCATATGTTAGTGTTTAGCATACAATCTTTAGCACAGTACAATATGGCAATCCAATCTCAATAGAAGAAATGATGATAGTTACTAAAAATTGAACAAAAAAAGATTTTGGTAGAAAAAATTGGCTTAAATAACAATATGATAGTTTTCTATTCAGAATAGGAATAGGATCTCAATTTTTGTATTGTGGGTTTTCTGACCAAATTGTGTTAACTGAATGGAGAAAAGGAAAATCTAGCATATTATTCTAAATCTAACAACATACACACAAAAATAAAATATATTTTTAAGGAAATTTATTATTTTTCAAATGCACATATTTGGTATTGATTTGTAATAAAAATCTACTTTTCTTAAGAAATATCTAGCTTATTTTAATTATTTAATTAATTAAAAAATTTTCTTTTCAGTGATGTAGAGACATCTAAAATAGTAACATCTTAAATAAAACAAGAAAGTGCTTTCTTTTTTTTCTCTCTTCCCACCCAAAAGACCAGTGTTTTATGATGAAATAATGGTGAATGCAGAATGTATATAAAAGCAATATGAGAATGTCATGGTTTTCACAAAGGTAAAGAATATCACCGTGCCCGCTGAAGTTACAGATTCAACATCTTCGTGGGTTAATGACATTGAAGTAAGCAAGGTCTTGGACTTAGTGAAAGGGTGTAATATGGTAAGATGTTGCAAGCCATGGCTTTTGTGCTATTTGTTGATTCTGTGAGTCAATTTCATGAGTCAATTAATGACAAGTCTATGTGGAATCTAATGAGAAGGTCTAGGGGAATGGAATTAGCCTTGGAGAAGTCTGTTGATGAGGGAAATCTGAACCTTGAGTTTCAGTGCCAGTTCTTGCACTGAAATCAATTAGTTGGGTGCCAGTTAATCTCTCTGTGTCCATTTCTTTGTCTATTAAATGAGAAGATTTTACCACATCAATAGGCGGCTTTATGTTTCTGACCTATTGAGATTCTAGGGAATCACTGTGGAGAACCTGAAAGACTACATCCAGAAGGAAAACCAAACAAAAATATTCCACAATGGGACAATAGCAAGCTTCTTGGTTACCAACATTTTCTTAAAAATGTTAATAACCTTTGTTAGTAGCTGATTTCTTCTCTCTTTTGTAGTAAGGAAGAGACAGTCATGAAGCGAGATGCAAAGCGATTAGATAAGAGGTCAGCTATGCCAACAGTTTCGAGCACGAGACCATTCCTGGCTCCTTCTCACTATTATAAATCTGTTATATAAAGGGGTCCATACTTGTAAAATTTCCCTTTCATTATCTACAGAAAAATGCGGACAGAGAACTAAAAATGATCAGCCTGTGAAAATCCATAACTGAATATAAATGAAAAGAGTTCTAAATATCTAATAAATCAATCTGTTTGTTTTAAAAATAGTTGGAAATTGTCATGAAACTCAGTCAACATTTTAAGAGACTGCTTTAAAATGTAAAATATTTTCTGTTCAACTCAGTGTTTCTACTGATTTGATTTCATTGTTGGAAGGAAAATTGATATACATTATGCATGGAAGGAGTAAATATCAAAGGAGGTGACTATGTAACCAACAGCTACTTCCTTCCATTATAGTTCAAATATAGTATACTTCAAAATGAAATGCTTAAAGGTTCTTACTCTTGTAGCATAATTCTATTGGGTATAAAAGAATTTCAGAAAAAATAAAACAAGTTTTGAGACTCTTGAGACCCAATCTTTCTTTGTATTTTCAAATTAAAGAGTAATTAACAAGTCGAATTTGTTGAGGCCAGACTTATGAAACTTGAGATAAGAATCTGTTTTCTAGAAAATCCTTATGGAAAATTTGAAAGTTGAGGAGTTATGCTTATTAGGAAACAGCATTCAAATAAATAGAGAATTAGGAGTGATTTGATAGACAATGAACAACGACCATTGCTCACATATTGTGGGATGTCTTTGGAATTAAAATTTGTTTTTGCATTCAATCCACACATTAGAAGAAAATTCCCAATTTTTGGAATGTGACTCAAAGAAAAGTAAGACTACAGAATAATACAACTGATTTTATCATTCTGTCTTTTTAGTGAATTCTTCTCATAGTGGAAATTATTATAAAAGAATAGTTGAAGAATTCACTGTGGCTTTGTATCCTTCCTTACTTCCATAGTTGAAATAAGACTGGTAAACTCATGAGATTAGGCACTCCCATAAGACTGTAAGAGTTTCTGGCTTTATGCTAGCCAGAAATAACAGCACACAGTGTTTTTACAATAATCCTGCTTTTGGGTAAAAACAGGAAAGGGAGAGGCATGTTAAAATTAAATATTTTATAAGATGAACAGAACCAAAAGGAAAATAGAGAAGTTTCCTTTCAGTTCAGGGAAAATTAGAATTGACTCTAATTATCTAAATTATTTACTCACCAATATTTGAATAAACAATTTATACTAATATTCTCTTAGCATATTATAACATTTCTGTTCTTTTTTTTTCCTTTGAATCTGGGCTGCTAAGCTAAGGTGACAATATTTAATTCACTACCCTGCCCTACTTAGAATATTCACTTTGTTGGAAAAATCCACCATTGAAATTGACATCAATTCTCAAGATCAGATATTTGTGTACTCAGGGAGTTTTTCCAATATTTCTTAGGATTGAAATAGTCTACCAATACATTTTTATTTTGTTGTTATATTTCTTATAAGCAGCAATCAACATTTACCAAATATAAATTATTCAGCGTTAACTGCGTATCTTATTCTGAAGTCCCAATTCTGATACTTTCTAAATGACCAAAAAATCTCCTATTGTCAATAAATACAATATTATTTTTCCAATTTTAAAGGGGAGAGCATTATTATCTAATGGGCTGTCAGGAAGAGATGATCCTTTGCCTTTTTTGTGTTTTCTTTTTGGGTATCCGTTCTCAGGGAAGACAATACACATATTTCCTATATCTATCTATCATGGTTATTTTCCTCTATTCCTTTTGAAATGGCATCGGTTTTTCTTCTGACACTCCTGTTATTCTTTTTCTAGCATGGCAACCTTGGGCTAACGGCATACATCAGTAAAAGCTATGCTTTTTCTTTAAGGCTTTTCTAATTTTTAATTAAAAAGAAGAGCTAGACTCTTGCTGATCACCTACAGGAGTGTGACTCTCCATGGTTACCTGTCACTCAAAGAGCTCCAGCTCTGAGGAATGCTAATTAGCCCCGCAAAAGCCCCGTAATTGAACTGGAGAGAGACTGCCGGAGGTGCAGGTCTGCCTTCATTCACAACAGTCTTGCCATCTGAATGGAGGGAGCCGTCCTGACAATGTGAGGGAATAAAGGGAGATGGGGAGGAAAAAGAAAAACAAAATTCCATCTGCCATTTTTTACTCTCAGTTCTAAAGTGATTATCAAGATGTAACCTGGATACCACATTGTTACTTAAAAAAAAAAAGTTTTCTTTAACCATAAAATAATAAGCCATAGCATCTGCTTGACAATGATCAGTATGATAGCTAATACATTTGAACTATATAAAAATGAATCCTCTGAGATATCAATGCAGATAATCATCATGGTGATAATAAGTGTATGTTTTGGGGAAAATAGTCTTTTATTTAAGTGAAGGTAGTATTTGAACCCAGACAACTGGCCTTACACAAATGTTTCTTGGTTATTTTTTTGGAGAAAAGAGAGAAAGTTCTTGATATTGCAATGTCATGTCCCCCAAGCTGAGACAAAAATGTACATTGGCGCTTAGACAATTGAAAGGAAAAATGTAAGATTTAGTGGATAAAATCTTGGACCATCATTTAGCGTAAAAAAAAAAAAATTAAGGCAATTGTGTTCCAAATAAGTTTCATCTCCTCTTCAACTCAGTACTAAATATTAATGTGGGAACCATCTAGTTGCAAAAAGATTATCGTAAACTCATACACATTAAAGAATGAAACAGTTCTTGACTGCAAGCTTTCTAACTTCAGATTTTCATATAATTGTGGAAACATAGTGTTTGGAACTATAGGCACTTTAGATAGAGCCAAGTTCAGCTTGGAAACTGAGGCTCAAAGAAACTGTCACTAGCCCCAAATCACATGATGGATGATGGGTAGAGCTGGAAATAGAATTCAAGTCCCCCGGTCCCAAATTTATCACTTGGAACCAAGAGTACAAGGCAATAGATGAAATCTTGTTTGATTCTAAGATGGGATGGTATACAGTGCAAGATTCACAGGTCTGAGGATTTTGTCCCCTCCTTTGTCATAATGCAGCATCTGCAGCACTTGCATTAGTACCTGGGACTTCACATATATTTGTTGAAAGGATAAATGAATGGCTACATTCTTATATGACTCGAATATTTCAAATTCTTTCAAACGTTTAAAATGCTGATCTATGCAATAAGGTAATTTTGCACACTTTTCTTTTTTTATTTTTTATTTTTCATGTTGAGTGTGACTCAGTCTGGAAGTTAAATTGGGTGTGGTGATTTTGACAAACATCTCTTACTAGAATAACTGGGAACCACTGCTATCCTAACTTACTTAGCCATGTGTTATAGACTAGTTACTTTTTCCTTTAGAGAAGGAATTACAACCTACCTAAGCAGCATACACATTAAGCCTAACATATGAGAATAAGAGGAAAAAATGAAAACAAAACACTGGCCCCATAAGTACAGTAGCTACTATAGTCCAGGTACACCATTATATAATTCTTAAAACACATCTATATGTTTGATATTTTATACACATTTTACAGATGAGAAAACCAAGTTTTAGAATGTGTTAAGTAATTAGATGATACAGTTAGTAAGTGAAAGAGCCGAGATTTAAACCTAAATGATTCTACTCCAAACCTATGCTCTTTTCGCAATACCGTGCTTTATTACAATTCCCAGCTATAACTCTTCATCTCTTTAACATGCAAGTCCACACAACTAAACATCAATTCTCTTTGGCATTCTGATAGAATTTTGATAATCTGAATCATAGTATGTGCAACATTATCAAATGTGACTCTTCTAACTCTTGACCATCTTGCTTTGGCTGGAGTAGTCAGGGAAGACTTCCAGAGACCGTAACCTTAGAGCTGACACCTGAAGAAGGAAAAGGGACCCGCCAAGCTGCCATCTTGGAGAAGAAAGTTCAGGTGGAAGGAAGAGGTTCAAAGACCCCAGGAAATAGATAAGGTTTGTGTGTTTGAGGAATATACAGAAGGCTCAAGAACCTGGAGCAAACCGAATCAAGGAAAATGATGGTAGAAGTTGATGTCAGAAAGATAGAAGTCATTTAATTTTTGCAAGATCTTCTAGGCAAGTGAGGAATTAGAGTTGTATACCACTTCTAGGGGGAAGCAACTGCAGAGTGTTATGCAGAGATGGACTATGATACTACAGGAGATCACTGAGAGGATAATACATCACAGGGAGCAGGAGTGGAAGTAAGGCGCCCCACTAGGAGACTATCCCAACAGTTCCAGACAAGAGATCAGAGTTTCAGCAGAGGAAAGGTTGGGAAGTCATCAGATGGAAGATGTATGTTGGAGGCTGTACTGAGCTGATCTGTAGAGGATTGGAAATGGGTTTGAGAGAATGAGAGGATTCAGGGTGTCTGTAATTTTTTTATTGTTGTTCTAAGAATGGATAGATAGTATTTACCAGGTGATAACTGAGGTATGATCAATTTGAGGGACATATTAAGATAATGCTTTCTACATAGAATATTCTCCAAACACATTTTTAGGAAGAATAAAGGATAGTTGAGAATTTAGGCTGTTTGATTGGTGGACACTCAGTGAATATTTCACTGTGACAAAAAAAAAAAAAAATGATCCAACTTAATGTGAAACGTGGCTACTATTTAAACAATAAAGAAAGAAATAAATAAATATCATATATATAAGAATCATAATTAATGGTAAAGTCTACAACATTGTACCATTCAAGAAACAACTTATATTCAGAAAAGAAATGATAAATGGTTGTGAGATTTCTTCTTAGGATCATTTGGTTAGGCTTCAAAAAATAAAAAAAGGGGGAAAAAAAAGTAATAATTAGAAGCATGTCCAATGGATCAGTTTACCACACCTTTTCCCACCTGGTAAGTAAGAAGTCACATCTTGTCGAATCTGCATTGTTCATGTGAATGGAATGCTATAAGGAGGCCAACCCTTCTCCACACCCTGAACTCTTTCCTTTTTACTTTAAAGTGAAATATATAAAAAATAAAATTGACTTTTGGTAAGAAAACACCGGCCATAGCATTAGAACCTGAAAGCAGTTATTAAAAATTCTCTGATTTTGCTGCATCTTATTTACAATTTGTGTGTGAGAGTGTGTTTGTATTTTTAAATAAAGATCTTTTCTTGTGTTCTGATAATGGCTCCTATTTTTTTTTTTAGCACAGTGGATAGGGTTTTTAACTTCTTTAATGAACAACAGCATCAACACATATGATGTGGATTAACAACCAACCAAAATACCAGAATTTTAAGTCTGGTCTAAAATCAGTAAAAGGCCTTTTGCTGAATTTACTTATTAAGAATATTTTCATCAGTGTTCAAGTTTTGCTCCTGGTATTTTGCCAGAGAATTGCAGAGCTATTACTCACATTCATTCCCCTTATCTAAGTGGTTGTTTTTCCTTTCCTTTTGCCTTGGAAATTTACATACTTAATTTCTACCATATTTATCTTTCCTTTTTAATACTTTGCTTTTAAATATTCTTCATATATATTTTTTACCTATTTTCAAGCCTCCTCAAATCTTCTTCCGAAATGTATTTGGAGCAAAGGAGGGGGATGAAGGAAAAGATTTCCTTCATGGTAGAACTGTATATAAAAAATGCCACTTTAATATGCTTGCTTTCTCTTTTATGACTCAGATATTGAGACCTCCAGCTGGTGATATGCACCCTCAGAGTTCATGTCATTTCTTCAGCGCTGAGTGTGGACAGAGCATCAGGTTATGTATGAGCAGCAAATTGCTCTTCATTCGAGATTTATACCCAATGGATCATTCCATCATTTCTTTTATTTATTTACATGCTGAATATGTCTAATGCCTTCCCTTTCATGTTCCTAACTCCTGTGAATTATTTCTCCGATCTTCACTATTATAAAGGAAACTGGGACCAATAGAGTAGGTGATACTCATATGGATGAGGAGGCTGAGAGGCATAAGTGACACTAAGAAGTTAACCTAAGGCTATAGCAAGAAATGGACCAACAGTTCCTGTTTCTGAAATCAATAATGTTCAATATAGTCACTTATTATCTCTGTGCCTTCTATTCTCTAATGCTTAAAATTAAGATAAAGTGAATAATTATCAAAATAAAATATTTGGGGTTTGTTCAATTTGATTGCCACCTATTTTTTGACATTTAAACTGTCAGTGATGCTGAGTGGTAGACCTGGGGTTGTCCCTTCACATCTTCTGCAGTAATAGTAAATTACATTTCCAACTTCCCACAAAGATCAAGTGGTGATGTGACTAAGTTCTGGTCAATGAGATGTAAACAGTTGTAGTGTGTACAACTTCTAGGTCGTGCTTTAAGGAGATGGGGCATGTTGTCCCCTTCTTCTTTACCTCTTCCTGCTGAAGGAGATGTGGACCTAGTAGCAAGCCATTTTGGACCATGTGAATGGCATCAACTCCCTAGGAATGGCAGAGTTTCTTGAGAGAAAAGGGTGAGCTTCTCATGACTTTATGAAACAGAGCCATAAAGTAACTCAGACTCATAAGAGGGACAAATAATCCATCCTGTGTCTGTCACATACAGATCAGTCAATATTATAACTAGGATAGCCTATATAAAAGTAATAGCAATATAATATAATATATATTATAATATACATAATATATGTAATATCCTGAAGAACAGTATAAAACTCAAATTAATTTTTGAAATTATGTTAAAAATAGCTGTAAAATGCTAAATTCAGTCTTATCTATTATTGTGAATGGTCCTAGCTTTAGATATATTGATTTTGTTACACATGGGAGATGCATTTCTATTGAGAGGAGAAGAAATGTCTTATCTTAGCTATATTTATTAGCAAAATTTACACTGTATATTATAGAATTAGCAATATATTGAAATCAATGCATGAAAAGAAAAAATAATCTATGTAATAGCACTTACATGAAAGTTACTTATTCAATATTAGACATCAGAAGTGTTTTCAAAACAGTGATTTTGTAGTGTCTTTTAAAGTTCCTCACTTTTTGGAGGATGAGATACAGTGAACATTCAGTCTTGCTAAGGAATATACCCCAGGCCTTCCTAAATGTCCTAATTCAGGGCTATAAAAATTATATAAAATATAGAAACTAGAATAGCCAAAATATTAAGTAATCTTTTTATTTGTTAAGTTATCATTTATTAAATTATTTATTCTTTATTCTTTAATGAGGATAAATGTGTAATGAGGATGGAGGGAACCATAAAGCCAAGAGATGCTGAAACTGCCATTGGGCTTACTTGCTAGTTAGTAACTCATTCTCAGTGAGTATCAGAGTAATCAAATTTGTGCCACAAAACAATCATAAATTGCTTCATGTCAATGACATCAGAGATTTCTTGAGAATTAAAGCCTTGAATCTTAGATTTGTGAATGCCAAGGGTCTGCTCTATGGCATTTTATGCTTTGTTCTGTTTGATTCTCTAGGGAGCATTTAATGGCAGATGTTACCCAAGGACACCTTTGCTGATTACCCAGGAACCACTCTGGGCCAGAATCAGCTCCGATAATACAATAGAAGATGACCATGATAGGAGCTGGTGATGAGGAGTGGGCCTATCCAATAGCAACTTGAATGTCTTGGTTTGTTGCTTGCAAATTTTCCAGGTATTTCCAGGTATGTGTGTATATATATATATATATATATATATATGTAATATGTATATTATAATTATATTATGTATATTAAGTGCTAAAAGGCTTAATCACATAAAATTGAGAGGCCTTGGGTAAACATTATGCTTACAAATAAAACATCTTAGGTAACTCTAGGAACATTCTAGCTAGTTTTTAGCAGGTAATTTGACTTCTTAGATGGTAACCAGAATATTACAGTGAATAAGGATTGTGGTGGTGATCATCCAATCACAAAATCTGCAGAGACTTAAACCAAGTACTATTATATGTTAACTGATGGGCTGCAAGCAGAATTATTGTGTGAAAGAAGTCTTTCTAGGGAGATTGGCATAGGTTTGCTAATGTAGCCATCATTTATTGAGTACTTACCAAAGTTCAAAAATGTGCTAAATACTTTCTATGGATTATCTCATTGAATCGTTAGAGTAAGCCTATGAAGTAGTTACTATTATTGATTTAAAAAGGAGACCCATTTAGAGAGTTTAAGTACATTGCCCCAAACCATATAATTAGAAATAGTACCAGGATACATACCCAGGTTTGTCTGATGTCAAGGTTTATGTTCTTAATATGAAGTTATCAATTTATTTTTTTAACAGAACAAATAACCATATTCCATTTATTATAAGAAATTCAATCAGTGTGGGATGCCTGGGTGGCTCAGTCGATTAAGCATCTGCCTTTGGCTCAGGTCATGATACCAGAGTCCTGACATCCAGCCCCAACTGGGGGGGTAGGGGGCGTGAGTCCCTGCTCAGCGGGAAGCCTGCTTCTCCCTCTGCCTGCTGCTCCCCCTGCTTGTGCTCTCTCTCTCTCTCTGACAAAAAATAGATAAAATCTTAAAAAAAATTGTATCAGTATAATACACATATTTAAGACAGAGAAGATCAATGCCTTGTATAGCAAAGATTTTTTTCCAAATAAGTAGTTGAATTGATTTTATATATATGGCCCCTCTTAGGATCTCTTTTTTTCAAAGGCTCTACTCTTGTTATGGAGGCTTTCAGCAAAACGTACTTGGTCTTCCAAGCACATTGCTCAGTATCCTGGTATGCTTTGCTGTTCCCATGGAGATATTTGGATGCTCATTTTAGTCTTGCTTTTAGCAGCAGAAGACCCTCTAGAGCTTTGGACAGCTTTGTGATGTTACTGAGTGACTACAGGTGTCTAAGAGAAGAGAATGCAACTAGATTCATCGTATCTCTAATTGGATCAACATAATAATGACCAGAAGTTAAATCCATATTTGAGAAATAGAACTTGGAGTTGAAGTCGTATCTATGTAAGTTGAAATAATGTAGCCAAATCAATGTTTAAATAGGATTTTTTTGTGGGATTGAAAGGTTTCGCAAAGAAACCGAGTTCGAGGGGGAAAAAAAAGGAATCTTCACTTTACAAGATGTTATGGCTCATATAAATTATTTTGAAAGAAATTGGATGAAAGAGATTTGACATTTTAAATTTCTATGAGGAAAACCCTATCAACAACAAATCAGGTAAAACACAATCAAATGGTGTTAAAATATTATTGTGTTGTCTTTCTCAACCATTTCTAACAAATCCAAATGTATTTACATACTGAATTCTAACACTTTTCATTTAAAAGTAATAGTGTGAAAATTTTTAGGATCGATTGCACAGGAACGTTGTAAAGGGAACTGAGATAACAAGTATGAAATTAATTGAGCTTCACTAAAGAAAAATCCTACAAAATTAAAAGATCATACCCGATCACTAAAAATATTTCATTTCTTTATAACATTCAGAATGTAAAGTTTTCCATTTCTATCTGTGACATTTTATTTTAAGCACCATTTAGTACTTGATGGTTTCAGAACAACAAAAGAATTGGACGTTTCTGAGTTTATTTTAATGATGTGGGGGTCTGCACTTACTCTCGTTCTGTTACTGGAGAGAATATGTTCCTAGTGAATTGAGATGTGGTGACTTTTCTATCCCTTCCCACTTTGTCTCTACGGAAGCTGACCAACAATTAGACTTTAGGGAATAATAGCTCTCCTTCAAACTTGGACATTGTCTGTGGTGAGCTTCCGAATACAAAAAACAAAAACAAAAACCCCACAAATAAAACTCAGAACAAACTCTACCCAAAACAAAACAAAACCCAAACCTAAACCTAGAGAATTGCATTAGAAACAAGGCACATGGCGATTATCTCATTCACTGATAACACATTTTGTCGAAATTCAGTGTTATATTGGGTACTGCTAGATGGGAACAACAAAGATGATTTCTGCTGAATGGAGATAAACTGAGGCTCAAAAATATGATTTTTCCCCCTACAGTCTCTTAATAAGTAGAACAAAAAACAAATCACAGTTTCCCTGACCAACTGCTAGAAGGTCTGCCCTTGTTAAGTGAGGCTGCTTCCATAGAAATGAAGCTGTTACACATGGTAGTCATCGCTTTAGAAATCAAGCAACAGGAAGCTGAGGTAAGGGAAGCTATGACTTACAATTTCACTCCAGCTAAAAGCAGATAAAAGAGACAAGTGACCTGGTATTTACTTTTACTTTCCATTTAGCAATCACTAAATTCATGATTGCACATTCCCAGAGTATTTTGCTATCTCTATTCTGACCCTTGCTAATTATTATTATTTTTTAAAAACCTTCCATGTGGGTCTGTAGGAAAATTCTCCATAATTACATTATGTCAAAAACTTGGCCTAGCTAAATGCATTGTTATGTGGTGTGAGAAGGAATAATCTGCCTAGCTATAAAATTCCTTCCTGTAAGATACATGTATTACTTCATAGATTGAAAGACATTTTTCTGGTTTGCAAACAGAAGACAAACTGTCCTATAAAACCTTTGTCTACAATAAGAGTCATAGTTTTTTCTGACATCTAATTCTAATTGAATGATGCCCACTAACTGCATCTACTTAAAAATCTGGAATAACAGCTTCTCTGATTTCAAAGTACCTCTTAGTATCTTTATGCCAGCACCCAGTGCAATATTGTTAAGACTATTTAGTATTCAGTTCTGGATTATCATCTTGGAACTTCTACTTACATGGAAAATATTTGTTATGCACACAGATATATACATGAAAAAACATAGAAATATATCAAAATAGAATTTCCCAATTTTTTATTATTTATTTTTAAAGATTGTATGTATTTCGATTGCACAACTTGATGTTTTAGAACCCTGAATGTTACTTTTTACTTATCAACCAAAGCCTTATAATCAGGGATCATTTCTTCAAGAAGGTGTTTGATACTAATTCATGCATCCCTTCATTCATTTCTGAAGTGTTTATAGGTCACCCATATGTGAAGAAGCAGTTTGAAATTCAGAGTTCTTTTACATTGTTTCTTTAACAAATGTGTGAGCTTCTTATAATTAATTAATCTAGATGCGGAAATGAATTCAGTTATGATTATGTTAATGAACGTCAAGACTGGGTTCACCTTGAGATTGAGTCACGTCCGAGAAAGTATCCAGCAATGGTGGCGGGCAAATTGGAAACCTAGAACTCACCTTAGCCCCCTAACCTTGCCAGTATTTGTGTCAGGAAGCTAGCAGAAAGGAATGTATGCTGATGTTATGGCCAGTGGGTGGGCTCGTATGGGGAAATTCAGAGGATCTCACCTGAGTATACATCAGTGTAGTGACACATTCAAGTAATTCATCCATCTGAATAAATTGGTAGGAAACTGTTGACTCAGCCAAAATGATGGAATCAGTTGTGTGGTCAGCAAAATCTGAACAACTTGGCAGAGATGTATGTTTCAAAGGACATCATACACTTCACAGTCATTTAAACTGCCACATTTTATATAGAAATGGCAGTGGAAAGGAGAACAAAGAAAAAGAAAGTAGATGAAATAAATATCTTCTACAGGATGGGGAAAAAGAATTAACAGATATTGATGAATACCATTGATTTCATTTTCTGGAAATTAAGGAGAAAGAACCTTCCAAAGTCATTCTGACTCCACTCTGAATTCTTCCTGTTTGAAATTTTAATACATCTTGGATATGCTTTACATTTGGCAATTATTAATATATTGCTTTATTACAACCCTTGAGTTGGTCTCACAATTAACTATTTAGCTTTTGTATTGTTATTTACGTTTTTATCATTGGTATTGACTCTGCCTCTTTAATTGGATTGCAAATTTTTCTGCTCACGTGGCTCTGCCCCAAAATTTCATTCTTTGCAGCATTTCCAACTGCCTTCACAGCAGAGAAATTCAGTTAAGTACTTTTAAATTTATAATTTGATGCTTTTACATAAGCTTAAAAATTTTAAATATATTTGTCAAGTTTCAGATATAGCGTGTTACTGAAACTGGCATGTTTCATACATGTTTGAGATTATCTCTGTAAGGAATACATTCCAGACAAGGTGCCTGAGATCTTTATGTACTAGGAAAACAACTTAATTTTTAGTTAAAATTAAAATTCCACTTAAGTTTATCAATAGATATTTAGGAAACATGATGAATATAATATGCCTAAAAAATAGAAACATATGAAAAAGACTTGGGTCACTAAATGTTATATCATTTACAGAATCATGATTTTTTTGAAAGATTTTTTATTTACTCATTTGACAGCGAGAGAGTGAGAGAGAGCATAAGCAAGGGGAGGAGCAGCAAGCAGACTTCCCTCTGAGCAGGGAGCCCAATGTGGGCTTCCATCGCAGGACCCTGGGATCATGACCTGAGCCAAAGGCAGACGCTTAACTGACTGAGCCACCCAGGTGACCCAATTTACAGAATTATTTTTGTTTTGGTGTGAAATTTTTGTTAGAAGTGTAGAGACTACTTACTGTTTCATTTGGATAACTGTATCTTTCTTTTTTTTTTTAAGATTTTATTTATTTATTTGAGAGAGAAAATGAGAGAGAGCATGAGAAGAGGGAGGGGCAGAGGGAGAAGCAGACTGCCAGCTGAGCAGGGAGCCTGATGTGAACCTTGATCCCGGGACTCCAGGAACACGACCTGAGCTGAAGGCAGTTGCTTAACCAACTGAGACACCCAAGCACCCTGGATAACTGTATCTTAATATCAGTGAATTTGTGACAGATTCATAATAATTTCACACATTTGTTAAAAACAATGTAAAGGGGCCCTCTGAATTTCAAAATTGCTTGCTCACATAGAAGTGGTCCATAAACACTTTAAAAGTAAATGAAGGGATGAATGGATCAATATCAAAAGCCATCTTGAATAAATGATCCCCAATTTTAAGGTTTTGACTACTAAGTGAAAGTAACAACTCAGTTAAAAATTTTACCTCAGTGGAAATTAGAAAGGAAAATATATCTTACATTCATTCATTTTATATGACATTTGATAATTAAAATAGGATATGAGTTTTATAATTTTGTATGGTTAAAATGGAAATTTTTTGAGTATATAAACTATATACATACATAGTGTATGTGTGTGTGTGTGTGTGTGTGTGTGTGTGTGTTGAATCGGGTATATGTCTCAAACTCTAGTTATATCAGACTTTTCATTGTTTCCAAAAAAGCCATTCATTTTCATGGCTTCAAGTGTCAGATCATGGTTTTCCCTCAGCACTAGATATTTTCTCCAGTTGTCCATCTGGAAAGCTCTCATTCCTCCTCAAAGTCCAGCTCGAATGTAGTTTCTTTTCTGAAGACTTTTCTGACCCAACAAAGAATTAATGCTTTCTTTGGGTATATTCCCACACCAAAATTTAAAAGAATCTGATAAAATACTTTTTGCTTTGTATTGTAGTTTTTGTTATATATCTGCATCTCTCATTGCTCTACAGGTTTCTCAAGGACAGGGGTGGAAATCTAAATTGAAATAGAGGATTATAGCATCTGATTAGGATTAGTGAACTCAGAATTGGAAATGAATATAAATTTTCAAGAAAGACAATTTCCAAAGATTGCTTAAAAATGTTAAAATAATTCACAAAAAAAGAAACACAAGAAGCTGATAAACATTTTTTAAATGCTTAACTCACAAAAATCAGGTCATAATAACAAATAAAATTACAAATTAAAGATCCTTAAAAAATATAATAGCTTATGTGGAAAAGCTGTGGGGAAATAGGCTCTCTCATACTCTCTCAGTAGGAGTAAAGATGGCTATAATGCATCTGGAGGGCATTTTGGTAATAAATATCAAAATGTTATGAATATGCATTTTTTGTTTTGGAAATTTTATATCATGAGGAAATAATCATGCGTATATGCAAAGTATACACATATAGTAATGTTTATAATAGAAGAACATTGTACATACCCTCAATGTCCAAAATTTTGGTTACACTAATATGAGGAATAATATTCAGTTATAAAGTTATATCATAAAAGAATATGTATTAGTATAAAAATTTAAAAAGTATTATTAAGGGGAAAAATTATAAGATATTACTTGGTAATGTAAAATATCTCATAACATCTCTCCACATAAGGAGAATTATATAGAAAAAAAATTGGAAGTATTTTATTATACACCAAAATGCAACAGGTAATTCTGGACGGTGCTTTCCAAATTTTGCTAAGTTTCTATATTACTTACCTGTCTCCATCTTTTAGCAGAAACATTTTATAAAACTAAAATTGCAGTAAAAGTCTCCCAAGTGAATAATAACATGAGATAGGGAGAGAGGAGCCGTGGGTTGGCTTGAAGAAAGCAGCGACGGTGAGGGCTCCTGTTGCGCTGAGGAGCCGGGGGCAGGGCTGGGGCCAAGCCGCTAACTTAGCTTGGATAGGAGATTGGCTATATGCAGGGGGGTTGAGCAAATAAGTAAATATATCAGATCTTTCTAATGATTATATTCAACTATGGCATCTCTGGTAGGAGTGAACAGAAATGGTACTGAGTTTTCCTCATTCAATCATATCTGGGGCTCACAACCTCAGGTCATCTCATTAATGGAGATGTCCACTCTGCTGGCTTACTTTCAGGCTTCTTCACAATAAAGCTTTATTTCCCTCTTTGTAACTTAATTAGGATTTGGTGGTGTGATATGTTCAGACTCTGGCAATATCCCCTTCCTTATCAGTCTCTCAATTTAATTAATTAGTGTCAGTATGAGTTCATGGATTCCTGTTTTATTCAATGGGTGGAATTACCTATTACTAACATGTCTTAATGATCAAATTGTCTCAGAGTTTTCCAGTGGAAATCTCTGCAAGCTGATTCCTGTGTCATTAGAGCATGTCCCCACCATTCTTGGAGTACTTTCTTACTTTCTGGTAAAACCAGATGTTCAGGCTCATCTGAAACTTTCATTGCCCCAACCCTGGAATAAGTCATTTCTGTGGGATGCTTTGGAGCAGCATGGTATTTAGAAACCAAGGTCTGGCTGCTGTGTGTGCTCTATGGAGGACACTGTTGTAACATGGACACTGCTCTTCCCATTGCCATCTAAGTGGAAAAAGCAAGGGAACATCTGTAAGTATGTCATACATTTATATACATTTATATCTATACTTATTTCTATATCTAGCCACACCTAATAAAAAGAAAACCTAAAAGGAAAAGAGGAGCGGGGAAAATACGGGCGAAGACAGGAATATGGAAGGAGAAGAGGAAAAGGGAAGCTCAGATATTTTCATCTTGAAACTAAGAAGCATTCATTTCTGGAATTTCCATATAAAAGTAAATCAAGAGTCAAGTTTATGTTGAAAAAAAGATTTATATAACTTTAATTTATAATTTGTTCTATGAATGATATATCTCTTTATCAGCACTGAAAATCTCAACTATTTTAGTTATTTTTGAAAAAAGTATGCTAAACAAGATTCATGCCATTTAGGCGATTTTTGAGAAGTGAGGTTTAATAGATATATATTATGTATATGATATATTTCTATATTAATTATATCTATCTTTATCAATTTTGCTGATAGCATATTTAATGTGATATTTTAAATAAAAAGGTCAGTGTGCAAGGCATGTTAAAATCATTTGGTTAGCAATTACAGCAAATGATCGACATGTTTAAGTTAGAAAGTTAATTTATTTATTTAGTTTAATAAAAATGCATTGAGTCTGAATGTATACCTGGCATGCAGTATAATGACTAAAATATAAAAGATTCTAAAAGTATTTTTTGTTTAGTAATATTATGGATATATTTTGTGAATTTATATTCAAGGTAATATTCTTTGAACTGTAAGTCATGATGTAAAATTAATGGGTCTCATTATTTAATGAATGATAAATGAATTTAATAATTGAATGAAAATAGAATTAAAAAATATGAGTGATTGTACAAATGAAATGTGTATTATCCTGTGAATTGAGTTAAATGTATGTGTATGCCTGTATGAATCTACTGTATCACTATATAATGTTTTTCTTGCTGTTAATTGTGAAAATAATTCAGACACAAAATAATTCAAAGAAATAATTCAAAAGATAATCAAAGTTTTCCATAAAGCATCTTAAATGAAAGAAACTTCTCAGCATGTGAATAAATGAGTAAGTATCAAATAGGAAGACAAATTTAGTATCACAGATGGACTGAGAGTTATAAAAAAAGAGTTATTATAAATTTTTTCCTTCAGTATTAATGAACTTGTACTAAGCATAGCCTATTAGGTATTACTGGAAAGAAATGCTCTTTCCCCTTAATTGCTGACTAAGGGACACATCAAGTTTTTGCCCTTGGAGTGGTGCAATGATGGTATTTCTCATTGCCAATGCAAGCTGCAGAGTGAGCAAAAAAGAATCTAGAACAAAACAATTGCTTTTCTGCAATAATAAAAATATCACTGGGTAAACAGTCCCTATTCAACTATCCCTAATGAGAAACAAGTACACAAAACTAGAGCTCAGAAGCCCTGGATTTGTTATGACTTCTAGAGTTCCACCCACTGACCCGCTGTGCAATTCCAGGGGATACTATTTACATAGAACACAATGTACAGAGGATACATTTGCAAAACAGGCTTGAGACTGCCATTCTTTTGCCACTGTTGCAATCATGGGAGCAAGTTTTCTGGGCCTTCATTTCCTCACTTGGGAATGGGTGGAGCAAGTTTATCCTGTTCATAGTCATTATTCTTTATAATGGGCCATGTTAGCTCATGAAGAAGAAGGAATCTCTCTTGGTTCCTTCTAAATGCTTTGCATTATGTCTCTTCCCTGTGGTGCCTGAAGGAGCCCAGGCTTTGTTTGTTGTATAAAAATGACTTAAAGTGGTATCATTTGATTGTTTATATTTCAGCAAGACTTTGGAGAACTTAAATGTCTAATATGAATTCTACTGGTGTGTTTTCAATCATCCTACCAAGGAAAAATATGGGAGCACAATTCACATTCTCTGGTGAATATTATGCGTAATCAATTCCTCACCCTTGTCCATTGATCATGGATGGAATTGACAATGGCTCTTTCCATCAGTTATTTTATGATCACTTTACTGTGCTATGTGGGTATGTTACACGGCACTCTCAATCTGTAGATATTTTTGAGACCAGAGTCCAGGTCAATTTTCCTTCCTTCTTTCCTCCCCTCATCCCTTTTAGAGGGTAGGTAGAGGTAGAGAATGTTACCACATTTACAATTAGCTCTTGAAAAAAATAATACATTAATTTTATTCAAAATGATAATTTGCTACTCAGATTTTTAAACTTTTTCTTTTAGAATAGCTTTGTATCTACAGAAAAACTGCAAAGCTAATGCAGAGGGTTCTCATGTATCCTGCACCCAATGTCTCTTATTATTAATGCCATATAATAGTATGATACATTTATCAACATTAATGAGCCAATATTGCTCTACAACTAAGTGAAATCCATACTTCGTATTTCCTTGGTTTTAACCTACTGTCGTTTTTCTTCTCTGGGACCCCATCTAGGCTATCACATAACACTTAGCTCTCATATCTCCTTAGGCTTCTCTTGGTGGTGACAGTTTCCTTGTTTTTGATGACCGTGACAATTTTGAGGAGCACTGGTCAGATATTTTACACAATGTTCTTCAAATGGGATTTGTCTGATCTCATGGTTTGAGGTCATGGGTTTTGAGGAAGAAGGCCATAGTGATAAGGTACCATAACATGACTTTTCAGTGTTAATATTTACCTTGATCACCTGGCTGAGGTGTGTTTGCCAGGTTTTTCCATGGCAACTCACTCTTTTATCCCTCTTTCGATACTGCACTGTTTGAAAAAAAGTTACTGTGTTCAGACCACACTGAAGGAGAGGGGAGTTATGTTCCACCTTCTTGAGGGGGTCGTATCTGCATACATTACTCAGGATTCTTCCGGAGAGGAGATTTATCCCATCTCTCCCATTTATTTATTTATTCAACTGTTTATTCATGTTAATGAGGATTCATGAATATTTATTTTATACATTGGCTTTCATCGCTTTTTAAATTTAGATTATGTAAAGCTTATCTGATTTAATTTGGACTCCTTGTCAGCTCAACGCCTGCCACTCCCCACCACATACCCAAAATTCTAAGCACAGGAAACACTTCTATGCTCTCAAACACGCCCCTCTCTCACACACCTCTGTCTCCACATGCTGTTTTTTCATCTGAATGCTCTTGTCCACATTTGGCTCTTCTTTGCATCGATCCTTTACCATCTAGCTCAAAGGATTGCCTAGAAGTGAGACTTTCTTTTTGCTTCCTTAGCAGTTTACGTATATATCTATTATGGTATCTGTCACATTATCTAATATTTGCTTGCCTATTTATCTCCCTACTGAGATGGCTAAGTCATTGTGTTACTGGCAGTTTCTTATTTCTCAACTCTTCAATATCTAGTGCCCTGGTGTAGAGAAAATTCTTAAGGCTGTGTTTGAATGGATGGACAAGGAACACAACTTTGTTAGTTAACAGTGTTGATTTTAGAAGTATTCGGAGTCCTTTCTAGAAAAAAAAAAATGGCATTGCAGATCTCCTGTTAATAGGATATACATTTTGTGTTGCTTTTATCTCCTTGTAATGATGTGTTTATTCTGATCATCCAGATTTTCGTATGCAGTCATCTTTGAAGATCAGGCATTCACGAGATGGCTGGTCAGAGTTAAGGTCACGGCTTCTAGTCCAGAAACAGCCTTTCTCTCTGTGACGAGAACGTACCCCCCGGGCAAGGATGGAAACCGGGGTGACCTTGGCCTCATTAGTAGAATGCCCTAACCAACCGAACTAACCAGCCAGACTACAAAGGCAGCAGCAAAGAAATCTAACAAACACAGAAGTTCACTTTATAACATAAAAACTGCAGCCTGTATTGACACGCACAAACTGGCCTGAGTGTTTTGACTGTCAGGTAGTCAAGAAAGTCAAAAAGTAGTCAAGTTAGGCAACAAGCACGTCTGACTCTTTCTCTGACTAGACTCTGAGCATTGATTTGACTGGTGTGTGTTTGTAGAAACAGTCACATTTCCCTTGCCAAAAGAAGATGCAGTGTTTTTTTTTTCCCATTGAAACTTAATGTAATAACTGTTACATCATATAAATTCATTTCCTTAAGAATATGTGTCAGACTATCACATCAGTTAAGGAAAATTCTCATCTTTTTTTCTGTTTGAAATTATGGTTGGGCTTTTTGGCTCTAAATTAAGTGAATTCATAGTGCCATCTAGTGCTTCAAAAGAGAATTATCAGTGCAACTGGGGAGAAATTTCAAATCAGGCTTTGGTTGTAAACCCAATATTCTCAGTTCTCTGCTTACACAAGTCACTTGGCTGATTCAGGCTAACATTTTCTGTTCTTGGATTATTACTCACAATTGATCAGGTATTGACTTTTTATGACATTGGTGTGAGAAATCATTGATTCATGTAGAGCTTGAAAGAACCCTCCAAACATAACCAGAAACATATGTCTCTTTCCTTTTAAAAGTATTAAGCATGAAATGAACCCACAAATAAAACCAAACAGTGCTGTAGGAGATAAATGGGGAAAATTGCAACCTTAGATAAATTAAGTCTCCTCCCACCTAAACAGGGTGGTAAAATAGAAGGATCTAAAGACAGATATTATTTTATTCTATATACTTCTGAAAATACATATTCTCTGAGTCTTTTTGGAGTGAAAATACAGAGAGGAAAATGTTCGCCGAAAAGAAAAAGAAAATTACTTTGCTTTTACTTCAAGTAAACACACCAACCTCTATTTACCAAAAAGTTTCTGCTTTGGTTGCCCTCCCTTTCCATATGAAATCTTTTTGAGATTTTCAGGACTTGATTTAAAATTTACGAAGGAAACAAATACAATGAAGACTCTCTTGATTTGGAAGCATTTTCGATCAAGGCACAAAATATGACATATTTACATTATTTTCTTTGTCACTGAAATATAGTAATACGTATTTCTCTTCACTTTAAAATTTCAGAAGCCTTGGGTTATTTCATCTCCAAGCAGTGCTGTGAGGTATTATTAGTCCTGTGTGCAGTGAGCTGCAAGGTTGGCCTCCCAAACCTGTCTCATGCACTCCATGGCGCTGCTGTGGCTGCAAGTGTCCTAGTTCCTTTCTCTTGGTGGTGTTTTGAAAGCTTGGATGAAACCGTGAGAAAAGGAGTAGGGAAGGGGGACAGAATTAAGTGCCCTGGACTGGGAGAGAGGGGGTCTCAAACTGCATGAAAGTCAGGCTGCAGAAGCTTCATGCAACATTTCATAGAAGGCTTTGGAACCCATATGGTTCTTTAAAGAATGGAAAAAAGAATTATGAATATTTTAATGAGATATCCCTAAGTAAATTTATTTATAGTTATCAAACACTTAATGAAAATTGGTGATGTAAAGAGCTGATAAAAATTCAGTGGGGAGATCTGTCAACATCCCCAAGTACCATCCTATCAATTGCGGCTTAGTCACATACAACCAATTTTTTTTTCTTTTTCTTATCTATTCTGATTCATTTTGGATAATTTACTTATTGGTTTTAATATTGCTAGAGCCACAAATCCATATTTTATAAGGAGTTCACAGTTAAGAAAATGCTCAAATAGTATAGACTTAAGACAACTTTCAAAGGAAGCTCACTTTTAAGTAGTGTTCTGTTTTAACCATTATAGATCAGCCATTTAATGTACTCAATTAAAAGTAGTTTTATTTTGGGGCGCCTGAGTGGCTCAGTGGGTTAAAGCCTCTGCCTTTGGCTCGGGTCGTGATCCCAGGGTCCTGGGATCGAGCCCCGCATCGGGCTCTCTGCTCAGCGGGGAGCCCGCTTCCCCCTCTCTCTGCCTGCCTCTCTGCTTACTTGTGATCTCTTTCTCTGTCAAATAAATAAATAAAATCTTTAAAAAAAAAAGTAGTTTTATTTTCACGGGTTTTTTTTTAATAGTTGTTCCCACCTCACTCTAATTGCCCATCGTAAGGGAGGATCCTTTTTGCCATTGCAGTATTATGTCGCTGTGGATGGAAAAACACACTTAAATGCTGAAATATTTATGATTTCGTCCCCCTGCATTATCAACTCATCATGACTTATTGGTAAGCAATCGCCGTGCCTCTTGGCTAAGAAAGCAATGCCAGACGTGGTAAGGCTCACGCTGACAGCTGTGTCTGGGCTCCCGGCAGCTATTTCAGTGCTCCTTGCCCCTGGCAAAGAACTTAGCGAGAGAACAATAAAACATATTGTTGTAAAACAGTAAAATGTACCCAGTTTGCCAGTTTGCATATTTCTCTGCAGCTACCCGTGATACAGGTAGCTATGGGCAGACTTGCAGCTCTGCAGCCTTCCTGGCTTTGAACAAAAGTGTTTTGTTTCAGGCCATTCTATTGGGTGGGCTCCTGTGGGTATTTGAAGGAAGGTTGGAGAAAGAGGTATTTTTCTGTTGTTGTTTTGTTTTGTTTTGCCTTGTTGTTGTTGTTTTTTTTTTTCAAATAACAAATCATGAATTAATTTGCCCCACACAAAACCTAAACAAAGGAAAAGAAGCCTTTGGGAATCATCTTTGAAAGGAGCTGGCAGCCAGGAGGAAGAAAATATTTGCCACCGCAGTTAGGAGAACATATTTGTTTGACTGGATTGACATTTTATCATCCACCAAAAGCCATTATTTGATTTAGCTGTTTTGTTTTGTGGCACAAAGCAGGGTCTGGCCACACCACACTGGCCAGTCCTCCTGTTTGGAGCCTAAGTCCACTAGCGCAGTGTAAACTCGCATTCATAGTAAAGCCACAGAATAAACCTTGGCTGGGCTGGCAGAGAGAATGAGCTGATGACAAGTGAGTTCCAACCACAAAAAATTACAAAGAATTCGCAATTCAAAATGAGGTAATATGGTAATAATTTTTCTATATCTCTGGAACAAAGAGCATGAGTTATTTGAAATTTTATTTTCCTGCTTTCCTGAAAATATTGACATTCCACTTCATCTAAACTTTAATACTGCAGCTTGAAAACCCATCCTTGGCACTGAACATTTAAAACTCTATTATGGGGGCGCCTGGGTGGCTCAGTCAGTTGAGTGTGGGACCCTTGGTTTCAGCTCAAGTCATGATCTCATGGGCCATGATCTCATGAGTTGTGAAATGGAGCCCCTCATGGGGCTCCCCACTCAGCACGGAGTCTGCTTGAAGATTCTCTCTCTCTGAGCCTCCCACCACTCATGCTCACACACTCTCTCTCTCGAATAAATAAATCTTTAAAAAAATGTGTTTAAAATAAATAAATAAAACTCTGTTATATTTATGTCATTTTTGTCTTTGTAGGAAGATTCTAGAAATCTTTCATCTCTATATCACCTGGAGGTAGAACAGTGCCTTCCATGCAGTATCTGTTGAATGGTTTATTTGTTGAGTGAATGAATTTACAAAATTCTCTAGCGATATAGTAAAGAGACATTTCAAAATTAAAGTGAAGACAGTGAAGGTGAGTGTTATATATTGATCAAATGTATTTTAGAAGTGGCATAACATAGGTAAGTATGTGATTTGTGTAAGTATCAGCATGAGCAACCAACCAAGTTATATGCCCATACCTATCTGGCAGTCTGTTCTTCCTTAATCATGTTTTAGTTTTTCTATAAACAATCAGAAATGGCCAACTCTGTATTTAAGAAAGATAGTACTTTATTGTTAATTTTATTATAGAACAAAATTTTATATCTAAAAGTAGACAATAAAACACATTTTTTCAAAGGAAATAAAAAATTAACATTGGTTTAAGGCTAACTATATTCAAGGAACTTAGCTTTGTGTGTGTTTCTATTGCTTATAAATCAATTGGCATGCAACGATTAAAGAGCAAATTCAAATGGATTAATACAGACAGCCCTAACTATAACTGATGCAGGTGTAAGAAATCTTTAATGGTACAAAAATAATCATGTTTTCTCCCTCCCTCCGTTCATCACTTCCTTCCCTCCTTCCTTCCTCTCTTCCTCTGTCTCTGTCTCTTTCTTTCTTCTTTCTGCTTTGTAATAAGGGATTTATGGAGGGAACATTAATCCAGAAGTTGTTCTCTTCCTATTGTAATTCATGGAAGCATATAAAATCCTGCTTAAAATAGTAGTGTGTGAAGAGATCATTCCCAGTGCGTGTTTGGGAGAGTGTATCATCATTTCAGGTTTCCACATGTGCCTAGATCTCTGCAGAAGAACATAGAAAAACAAAAATAAAAAGCTAACGTTATGGAAATATCATGGCTGAAGAATGCTGATAATTGTAGACCACAAGACTGACAGAACATCCAAATAGACAGCAAAGCATTCAGTTGAGATGAAACAAGTTCTTTAGCATAAAACACAGAAGAACAGAATGTGTGTGTAATCCTACACACATGCACATACAGAGGCAACAAAAGAGCCTGGCTAGGACCAAGACTAAAACATTTTTTGTAAATACATCTAGCTAAGTGCCTCACCTCATTGAGGAAGGATTGGCATCTAAGAGTAGTGCTATCATGTAGTTATATCTGAACAGTTAAATAAAAAAACAATGACTTTTTGTTGGCATAAAAACATACCCTTAAGCTTACCATTTAGTAAACATGAATTTAGTTGTTTTGTACAAACCTGTTATAAAATTTCCAAATTTAACAAAGAATAAAAACTAAAGTCTAGGTGTATTGTTAAGAAACGACACCCATTCCAGTAGGATCCAACTGAAACTTAAGTCAAAACTCTTGCACTCAAAGTGGAAAGCCAGTGAAGCAGCTCCTGGTGGTGGCTCTGCATGGGCCATTTTTAGCAATGCAGTGTCTATATCCAGCTACATCATTGACATCTCTTGGATCTTCCTCTTTCTCTTGGTTCTCAATCATTGCACTGCCTTGGGCTCATGTCTTCTTGTCTTTCATTTGTTGCAATACAATACAAATTACCATAATTACTTGAAGATGTCTGGTACCTCTGACATCAAATTTATGCTTAAGTTCCTGTCTCACATTCCCTTATAGTAGCCCATATTTTTGCTCATTGTGGACATATCCCTTCTCATCACACAAGCACCAGTCTTCGATATCTTCTCGTTGTTTCTCCTACAGACATTCGGAAACATGAGCTCACATTAAAAAAACACCTGAGCTTGAATGCTGCCTTTTTCCTTACTGATGGTGAGGCTATGATATGGTTCCTTAGTTTTCTTATCTGTAAAATGAAGATAATAAGACCTACCCTACAATCGGATTTCAAAATTAAATTAGAAAGTGGATTAAGTAGTTTCCTGCTCTAGTGCTGGATAGAGAGAAATTTCCAAGTAAATGCTAGTTTCTTTCTTACAAAAGCATCGTACCCCCAAGATATTTTGTTGACCCTGAGCCGAATTAGTTACATGAATCACATTCATTATTCATTGTGAGAGAAAGAGGAAAAAACCCCTAAAAACACATGAATATGGTTTGTCAACTATGTTGGTGGTCATCCTCTGTTACAACAGCAAAAGATAATTGTGTGCTGTAGATCAACTCTTTGATAGGAAAGTTGAGGGAATATTGTGATTAGGGAAGGATTAGGAAATTCTTGTAAATGATGAATTTACCTTGGCAATAAGAAGAATTGCAACCAAGTAAATAGATTCAGGAAAACATTGGTAAATTCTTAACTCTACATAAGAAGATCATATTCTATTCCTTAAAATACTTTCTAGGTTAGATGAGGAGCAGGCAGTGGGTATTTTAAAAATAATAAATCATGAGGTCACATTTTTATAAGCTATTTCCAATCTTCCTTCCTCTTTTGTATCTGTGATACTGTGATTTATAATAAGTATATATTTGGTCTTCATTTTCATTTCTGGCACAGAGCTCCTAAGACACTTGGAATTTCTTAAGTGATGAGAATGATAAAGGTGTCCTTTATTACGTTAACGTAGTGACTTTTGGACAGTGCCTGGGTCACCTAAAGGTAGGGGGATGGTCACCAGAAAATCCAACCATATAATCAGAAGATTGGAACTTTCAGAAACCCCCTGCTTT
Organism: Potos flavus; assembly: GCA_028534135.1. NCBI lineage: Eukaryota > Metazoa > Chordata > Mammalia > Carnivora > Procyonidae > Potos > Potos flavus. Next base: position 31,865,076 of record CM052893.1, read on the forward strand.
GGGGGGAATCAGTCTCCCGTAGCCAATGATTTAATCAATCATGCCTTTGTTATGAAGCCTCTATAAAAACCCAAAAGATAGTATTTGGAGCTTCTGGGGTTGGTGCACTCATGAGGTGCTGGTAGAATGGCATAGTCAGAGAGGGCATGGAAGTTCTCTGCTCTTTCCCTATACTTTGCCCTTTGCATCTCTTCTGTCTGGTTGTTCCTGAGCTATATCCTTTTATTATAAACTTGTAATCTAGTAAGTAAAAAAAAAGGTTTTATTGTGTTCTGTGAGCTGCTCTAGCAAAGTAATTGAACCAAGGAGGGGGTTGTGGGAACCTCCAGTCTATAGGTGCTTGCTCAGAAGCCCAGGTGATGACCTGGAGTTGTGACTGATGTCTGAAGTGTGTGTAAGAAGGTGAAGGATGAGGGGAGCAGTCTTGTAGGACTGAGCCCCAAACCTGTGGGATCTGATGTTATCTACAGGTAGTGTTAGAACTGAGTTGAACTATAAGACACTGTATTGGTGTTCAAGAATTGCTTGGTGGTATGGGAGACTATCCCCCGTACACACACACACAACACACACCACACAACACACGCACATTGGAATCGAGGCAAGACCTTTCGTATTTCTGTTTAGAACAAAATAAAACAAAAATATTGCAGTTTCTCCAAACATGAGCTACTGGTAAACACTAATAGATCCTTTCAGGTGGAAATATTCATTCATGGTTTCTTTTGGAGAGATGACCAACTGTATCTATGTCATAGTATAATATTTGAAATATAAAGATATATTTCTCCAATATTTTCTTTTACTTTTTGGCCTTTCATGGAACCAATGGCTGGATATTCATTGCCTCAAGGAAAGAGTAATGCAAGAGCAAGAAATTAATGCTGAAATTTTTAGCTGGCTGGGAGTTTACAAAGCAGGGACCATAGACAGAAGCCGATGGGACTCATGAGACAAAATACACAACAGACTCTGGAGAATACATGATATAAGTGCAGTGCATCTCCCCAGGTCTGGACAAGGTGCTTCAGCGAGAGAAAAAGAGAAACCAAGGGGGGAGGCATTGATACTGTGGATCTTTGAGAAAGGAGGAGTGCCCTGTACTTCACCCAAGCTTTGACTGATTTCCCAGGTTAGGGCACAACTATCCTGGAAAGGGTCTGGAGGAATCTAATTGTAAAGGCGTTTAGCTCTCTTCTCAGCTGGAGCTCCATGTATAGGAAGACCCTAGACAGGAAGTGGCTCCAGGATGAGTCCAGGGTCTTGGTTGCTTCATGGAGTTCCATGTGTCCTGAATTTAAGGATCAGCGAAATAAAATGTGTACAAAAAATGGCCTTGGGTAGCACCATACGACTTACCATGGCCCTTAGGGAATGCGGGAGCAGACAATTCTCATGCTTTCATGTAGGAGATTTGAGCAGCTGAGAGAGTAGGGTCTAGAACCATCTTGGGGAGCATAAGCAAGAAATGACTCAGTAGAAACTCTTGTGGGCTTCTGAGGAACAGATGGAAATGCAGTCAATTTCATGGATGTCCTTCCCACTACTGCCTTGACACTAGAGAAAATTTAGCCTGAACTCCAGAAAAAAGGGAGTACTCTATGTTGACTGAGATTGAGATCCTGTTAGGAATACAGGTAGCTCAATCAGATTTAAATTGGATTCTAGAAAAACAGAGGGTTTTTTGCACACTTTGACAACTGAAACAGCTCCCTGCAATTCTCTATAACATCTACGGAAGAAATATGATCTAGAAAATATTCCTTTTATAAATGTAAGTATCCTCTGTAGGTTCACTTGATAGCTGACTTTACCTCTGGACATTCAAGATTCAATTAGAGTGATCTTGCCAAAGATTTAAAAGATGTAAGTAGGCGTAGTGGAAGCTCTGTAACCTTGGGCAATTTCATGACCTTTTTGGGCTTTGGTTCCCTAATAATCTACAAAATGGAAATATCAGTGATTCGTACTTCATAAGATTGTGGTGGAGATTAAATTAGATACCATGTAAAGTGTGTATATAGTGACTAATGTATGATAAGAGCTCACTAAATGTTAGCCAAAATAAATGCCTTAAATGTGATTTTAAGAAGACTCATCTATGAAGAAAGATACTTAGAATAGAGTTTAGAATTAAAACCTAATAAAGTTTGCTTGGGGTCTATGGATACATTCAATAACACTGGTGCTTGCTTTTGCAAGGCCCACAGTACCAAATATCAACGAGAGTCATATGTATATGGTTAAATCAAATAATTATAGTGTTTTCTCCTGTCTCTGATGCTTTTCCAACATCTTGACACACCATCAATTAGTATTCAGAGCTTCTTTTTCATGGGCAGTTCAATACTTTTTTTGGGCACCAGTGTAAATTAAGAAAAAAGTCTCAGTACGTTTCCAGCAGCTAGAATTTCCTTCTCTTTACTTTGCATGTAACAACATTACCCATTTGCCATGGATTGATACAAAGTATAATCAGACAATGATAATCTCCTCTTTGAAGGAGGGAAGTTAAAAGTATGAGGACGGAAACTACTTCAAGGTGGGGAACAAAATTTTATTGCCACTGTTTTGATTTGCTGGCCTTTGAAGTTGGACCCTTTTGAGGAAGATGAGCTCTTATGAAGCTATTTGTCCCTCTTCAGACAGGTGATCGCCCACGGTGGCTCCACTCCCTGGGCGTGTGCTGTTCTGAGGACGGGGCTGGATAGCCAGGCTCTCATTACGCTGATTGCACATCAGCTCTGTGCTCTGTGGGTAATCTGTTTACTCCATCTGTAAAATGAGCATAAAAATACTACATCCCAGGGTTATCTGTGTCATATAAGAACATATATGTAAAATACTATGCAAGTTTTAAAGAATTATGCAAATATGAGGGATTAAGTTGTTGTATATTTATATTTTCATACAATGTATACATTTCTTTTTGTTAGTGACTTCAGACCTTGGCATTAAAAAGCAAACAAACTAAACACCTTGGTAAGAACAATGAAAAGAGTTGTGGGCATATAGCCTCTTTGTCTAAGCATTGCCATATTCACTTGGCTTCTGTCCTCAGGAAGGAAGATCTTTTTGGGGTAGATATTAAGTATGTACACTAAGGAGTTGTGGCCAGGTGACATAAGTCTTAGCTGTGGAACAAAGCAAGTCCCTGACTATTCAGTATACTTCTTTCATTTATTTATATATTCATCCACTCACTCATCTATTCATTCATTCACTTAGTTATTTATTATTATTATTATTATTTATCTGTTCATCACTCATCAAGTATTTATTGAATATCAGGCCAGGTGTAAGGATCAGGATGCAGACACGAATAAAGTGGTTGTAATACATTATTGGATTTCAGATTAAAAAATGGATCTGGTGTCAGTCCACCTTTTCACTATCCTGTCATATATCTTTCTGTCTCTCTGTCTCCCCCATAGCCCAGCCACACCAGTCTAATTTCAGTCACTCACGGTATTCACATTCTTGACCCCAGGACCTTTGCACTTGCTTATTGTTCCCAGTTCTTCCCTTTCCTTACCACACTAGCTAAGTAGCTCTTCTCAACCTCCTACTTTTACTGTTTCCTGTTTTATAGTCTTTATAGTTCTTATTACTAGCTGAAATTACCCTTTATATTTGTTCAGCATTCCCCTACCCTTCCCCCTCCTCGAATGTTAGCTTTAGGAGGTCAGGGATGTGACTATTTCCATGTCTCAAGCAATACCTGCCTCAAGTCCTCACTCTGGCTGAAAGGCAGGGTGGATGAGAAATGAAACACATTTAGTATCCATCATCCTTCAACAGAATCATTACTGATATCAGAGGTAAATGAAAATACATACTGTCTTTCTCCAGGGAATTTTGGAGAATAAGGAAACTACATTCAGTTCTCTGACAAGGAGGTGAGTAAAAACATTATCTATAACCACAGGAACTAGCGGAAAAAAAATTCCTAGCTGCATACTGGGTAAGAGGAAGCAATATCTGAGGTCCACTAACATGACTTTTAGGTATGTATTTTTAAATAGACAAAGCTTTGTTCTTCAGGAGAAGTGAAGAAGCCAGAGGTGGTATCTCAAATATATTTGATATCTGCCTTTCACCCACTTCCCAACTGAGCTGGGTTAAATGCTCCTCATGTATCCTAACACAATGGGAATATTTTTATGGTCATACTTTCCATAGTGCGTAACCCAGCAGTCATTTTCTCTGCTGCATCTGTCCTAGACAACCAGCCCTGTTTCTTATATTCCTTTGCTTTCTTAGGGTCAAACATGAGGCCTGAACAAAGCAGGTAACTAGCACTTGTTTCTCATGCAATAGAAAGAGAAACTTCTATGCATGTGGGACTGTGGCAGTTGCAGAGAAGAACCCGTAAAGAAGAGGAGCATGGCTCCTATACTCACAGGATGAGTGCATCACGAACCCAGGCTAAATTTGTTTAACAGTGACAGCGATGATATGGATAAAGTCACCGTTCATTTCCAACTGCTAAATAGCAATAAGTAGTTAGGCAAAGGAGCTGGAAGAGGATGAGAGGAAGGGTCTTTATTTTATCCTGGACAACGCAATCATTTCTAATACATTTTGGTTAACCCCAAACATCAAACATTTAATAGGAATTTTATGTTATAAGGTGATGCCTCTTACATCTCACTGTGTAGCATTAAGTAAAGCATTATTACTAATGTTATTAGAAAATTATTTTCTTTAAATATAAAAATTATGTTGCTACCTTCTGAAATATTAGAAGGATCTAAATATTTCCAGTGAAAGATTTGGCCCATAGAAAAAAATACTCCCAGAAATAAAAGCCAAAACTGCAGTGTAGTTTGAGAATTACTTAAAGCCCTCCTTGTCTCTTATCTATTTTTCCTGTATTTGACAAGAAGCAGACTATACTATTAGTCCGAGTTTAACATAGGGCTTTAATTATACATAAGTTTTGAATTCAGTTATTCATTAGTTCATTCAACAGATATTTACTGAGGACCTACTATCTGCTTGACATTGTTCTACACTCTAGGAATAACAGTAACAGTGGAAGGCTGTCAGGCAACGCAAGTGAGCATAGAAATGATCGAGATGATTTTAAATAATGAAATGATATTGGAAAGTAAAACAAGGTGGTAGGAGACAGGAGCTACTTTAGGTGGGATAGTCAAGAACATCTCCTTGACATCTCCTTGACATGAGGATTTAATAAAGAAGTAGTCTGTGTGGTTGAAGTTAGGAACATAGGAGAAAAATCAATATGTATGTGATATAAGAATGAGCCACAGATAGTAATAATATGTTTACTGCGAGAAAAGTTCAGCATAGATCTTCCTAATAGTCTTCTCACATCTTTAACAAGGAAGAATTGCACTCCCCCCGATATTAAGCTAACAAGTTGGCGTGGAATTCCTCATGTGATCATGTCCTCTAAATGCTGCACTGAATAATAACAGTATTCCAAGGTCATATTTTTAGAATTTTGCAGTAATGATGTTTGGATCATGTATTCACAGCCAATGTTACCGTTCCTTGAGGAAATTTCCTACAGTTTGAATTGTCTTCTACTATCGTAAAGTGAAGGATAATAAAAGAAGAAAGTGAAGCAACTTTATACTGACTAAATAATGTACTTATGTCTGATATTTGCTAGGTCAGACACCTGCATAGGTCAAGAAATTAGTCTCTCAAAAAATGTTCATTCATTTTATTTTATAGGCAAGGCACTATCCTATCTACTGAGGGTAGAAGTCTGCCTCCAAGGATTTATTCAGACACAAATTTATATTGTTCAAGCACCATTCTGACAGAGAATTCTTTTTCTGGTATTTCCTATTCTATGGACTAAATTTTGACTGAAATTGTAATAAGTGAGGCCCATCTATTTCAAGGATCAATCTGTAACTGGTAATAAAAACAGATTAGTTATGACTCCCATATTGCGAAATCAAATTTATCCAGTTAACCAAACGACTCACTCAGGCAACAAATATGTATATGCAGTGTGACCTTGATGTTAACGAGTAATATATCCTCGTCCAAACGGGGGAAGCCCATAGCTTGCTGTAGTCAAGGGGCATTTTCTCTGTCCTGATATTGGCAGAAGCATTTTCTTTTAGATCTCTGACTCTGACTATTATTCTACATTATTTCATCTCCTATGCTCTGTGTATCCCATACAGTTGTAGTGGTTAAGACCACAGACATGGGACATGGAATTAGACCACCTGGGTGTAAAGATGGCTGTCCTCACTGTGTAGTTGTGAGACTGCTGCTAAACCTATAGGCTTTCATTTACATTACATTCTGCAGTTTACATTAGAGTGAAGATGATTATAATACTGTAGTGGGATGAATGGTGGTCTCCAAAAAAATACGTCTGCATCCTAATCTCTGGAACCTACAGATGTTACTTTATTTGGAAAAAGGATCCTTGTGGATATGAGTACATTAAGGATCTTGAGATAAGATCACCTTGGGTTGGGCCCTCAATATAATGACAAGTGTGTTTATAAGACATAGAAGAGAAGATTCAAACAGAAGAGGAGAAGGTGATGTGAAGAAAGAGGCAGAGGAAGCAGTAAGGTGGCCACGGGCCACAGAAGCCATGGAATGTGGCAGTCAGCAGAAGCGGAAAGAGGCAAGGAGGATTCTCACCAAGCCTCCAGGCCCACCGGAAGGACAGCCCTACTGAAATCTGGACCTCGGACTCCTGGGCTCCAGAATTGTGAGAGAACACATTTCTGTGTGTTTAAGCCACCTGGCTTGCGGGTATTTGTTACACTGCCTCAGGAAACTCCTATGAGTACCTGCATCAGAAATTTGTTTTGAGGATATAAATCAGTTGGTACAATGCTTAGCACGCAATAAAATTTGGCTGTCATGGTTATGGGAACAATTGTCTTCTATAGTGAGGTCTATTGTTATTTTGTGCCTGGCATTCATTCCTCTAACATCTTCACATCACCTTGACTTTCCTTTGGGGAACTACTGATTTTTCATCTTGAATGAATGACACATGGACACAGAATGATTGATACCAATTCATCTAGGTGTCCTTGAGTGACTTCATTTTCACTTGCCATCAGAGCTCAAGATGCCCCATTTCTTGACCTTTTACTCCATTTGGTGAGTTGCACCATACATAACCTTTTCTCTTGAGTTACACTTGTGTGCAGCATATAGGTAGTTACTGGAAAGTACGTAAACAGCAAATGCCACATGGTCAGAGCTAGATAAAATAAGAACTATTAATATTATTTCTCGGCTTGCTCTCCAACTAATTTTGAGTCTAGTTTTTAAATTGCTTATTAGATATTTCCACTTGTCTGTTTTGAGATGGTTTCACTCTCAGTATGTGTGAAATACAACTATCTTCCTCAAAAGCTCTATTTTTAGATTCTCCTTTCCTGATAATTACATTAAATTTTTCTCATTCAAGTTTTGTTTTAGCTGGGTTTAACTTATTTCTATCTGTCATGACTAATAACCTATCAAGGCCACATAATATTATTCAAAATTCCTCAATGGCTTTCCTTTTTTTTCTCTCAATAGTCAAGTTCTGATTCACAATCTTTCACAGTGAGATTAAGATAAATATTTAGCTGAATGAAAGATTTTTCCTCACACTTTATGTACAATTCAGACTCCTGAAGGTAACTCTTTCTTAAATACTGTTTTCCTTCATTATATTTTCCTACTAAAAATTATAATTCTACTTATCTAACAATAGTACATGACAAAATAAAAATAATGGATCTAACCAGTTGTATAGTGGACCATTTGTAGTTATTAGCAATGTGTGGATATATGAAGTAAAAACAGAGGGCACAAAACTGTGTAGGCAATATGATTGCAATTTTGTTAAATACAGGCACTCATATCGAAAAAGGTTAATGAAATATGTCCAAATAAAAATAGCATTATCTTTCAGTAATATCAACTAATTTTATTTCCTTTTCATGTTATTTCCTCCCCCTCACTTCTCTACAGTGGATGTGTAAACCTTTTATAATTTTAAATAGGAATTATAAATTTAAAACCCATATCTAGTGACTATTCATGCTCTGTAATAAAATTTGGATCTCCTTGGTTGTCCTTCGAGATCTTCTATAATCTGACCCAGTTCACCTTATGTCCTGCTCAATCTCAAGCAGAGATCTTTATGCTTGAACCAGAGCTGCACTGACCTACAGGTACCCAAGGTCCATTCCAGCCCACTGTTTTCTCTTTATTCTGTTCAGTTCACCTGATTCCTTTTGTATTCAAATTCTACCCAGAGAAGACACTCTGAGATAGCCCTTCTTGATATCTTTTCTTTTGAGTATCTTTGTGCCTTCTTCATCATTAACTGAGACAGCGGCAAATCCTATACCATCTCATGCCCTATAGCCCCTATAGTCTTCTTAGGAGAGTTCGCAGTACATCAGAGATGTCTCAGGTAAGCATTTTTAAGTTCTAAATAAGAGAAACCATTTTTTTAAAGGGGCATTTGTTGGTTATGTAAATGGAAATCCAGACGTAGGTGATCCTTATGGTGACCTTGACTTTCTCTGAGGGTTTCTAGGTTTTCCTCTCCACAGTGTGTTTGCTTCATTCTTAGGCAGACTTGCCTCAGAGTAGCAAAGTGCTTGCTGTGATTCTAAGCACTATGTCTGCTGTAACATGCACTATTTGCCAATCCCCAGATCCACTCTGGTGGGGCAGGATTGGGTCACGTGGCCATCTGGCATCATTATATCTGACCAAAGACTAAAAGCACTGGTTGGCTGACTTGTGTTAATTTTGTCATTCTGGGGTGCCTGGGTGGCTCAGTGGATTAAAGCCTCTGCCTTTGGCTCAGGTCATGATCCCAGGGTCCTGGGATCGAGCCCCGCATCGGGCTCTCTGCTCAGTGGGGAGCCTGCTTCCCCCCACCTCTCTGCCTACTTGTGATCTCTCTCTCTCTCTGTCAAATACATAAATAAAATCTTTAAAAAAAAATTTTGTCATTCTTAGAGTTGTGTCTGGAAGATCTTTTGTCAACCACATAAATCTATAGAAATCAGCAGATGATGGGAAGGCAAAGAGAGTTAGGTAAGTTCCACTCTGGGAGGAATCCTAAAAACACTGGCTGTGTGAACCATAGCATGCCTGAAAAACTGGTTAATGCCATCAGTTAATCTCTGCATGTTGCCACAAAATTCAATCAAAATGTGTCATTTACTCAAGGAAAGCTTTAAAGGACTGAAGTGTTTCACTTATCAAAGTGCTTAATCGGATATGTTTTCAGGACATTTGCTTCAACAGGAGTTTCAGAATGAGATTGAACAATTATTTATTAAACCAACTGACTACTTTCAGAGAATAAGCCCACTGATGTGTTGACATGAGATCATAATGACTTGTAAATTTTGGTTAACTACAACTTGATGTATTGAGAAACAATCCTGTGCTCAGGACTGTTCCAAAGTAATGATTTTCCAGAATCTTATCTTAAAAATTTAACAAAGACTTTGCATTTAAAAAAAAATCTGCCAAAGCACATGTAAAATAATTGTCAAAATTATGGTTCAAATTAGATACAGTTTAAATTTTATGCAGTTCTAATGTCTTCAATTCCTGTTCTTGTGTTTTAGATAAGCTTCATCATTGCTTCCAGATTCAAAGGGGCTTGTGAAATGATAGATATTAGAAAACTTTTTATGTTCAATTTTTGCTTTCTAATATGTAGTCTCTTTAAAAAATTAGTTTATTATGAAGTACTGTATGATCACTTACAGTTGTCACAGTATAATGCTGTACCTTGGGATCACATTCAGATCTTTGTGAGTCACTGCAACATCAGGAAACATTTGGGATGACATATCAAATCCAGCTTATTAGAAAAGAAATTCTCTCTCAGAAACAGTAAAGATCATTTTTAACTCGAAAAAAATTCAACTTCTGTCCTTTAGTTTCTATACTTGTATCTTCCCTCCTTTTCTCCCCCTTCTATTAGAATGGTACTAGACACTCCATATTGGATGAGTCATAATTCTTGGTTCAGATATTCCTCAATTCTTGTGCTAGCCAGGTCCTGAGGAATATGGGAGAGCACACAAACAGACGAGAAGAGCCTATGGATGGTGCAATATCACTGCTTGGCAGAGTATGGAAAGAGATAGGAAACCCCAACAGGAAAATGGAGTCTGTCAAAGATGGCAAAACAATCCTTAACAGTCCTTACTCTGGATGATTTGGATAACCAGTTCCTCTTTTAGACTTCAAAGTCATAAGATTGATTAAACCCATTAGTATGAAGCTGATAACAACTATAGCCTAGGAATGTGGGGAAAAAATTTTTAGTAGGAGTGCAAGTCTGAGGATATAGAAAAATTTCCACAGTTTGGGGTACTTGGTTTGTTGAGAGCCTGGGAGAGAAAACATCAAAATAGCAGATCTTCAGAAAGAGAAGTGTAAATAAGTAGCAAGAGCAAACGAGCAGGAATTGGTACAGGCACTAAGCAGCTAATTGCAAGTAACCTTTCAGTTAAGTCAAGGGAAGGGCTTTGCCTTTCATAGGGTGAATGAGGTTATCATCATTTGGGTCGCTATGCTGTCAAGAAGTGATTTGGGTGCGGGGAGCAAGGACATTGTAGGGTCCCTTGTCACAGTGATACTATTTGTAACCTTCATAGTGAAGAAGGACAAATCTCCCCATAGCTTGTTATAATAAAAGAGATTCAGAAGCAGCTGTGCCCTCTTCAGGCTCTGAGATAAAAGGGTCTGATAGAAAACACTGGAGCAAGTCACATTAGCTCACCTGAATGGGGGGAGCTCCTGGGGCTGCCAGGGGGAAGAGCCCATGGGAAGAGGCTTCTCGAAGTGAGAGAGAAAAATGAAGAATATAGAATTCTGGCTGTGGTGGGAAAACAAAGGAAAATGGACACAGTAGCTGAGGGTAAATAAGAAGTTGTTCCAAGAGAGCAGCAGGAAGAAGATGGCTCATGAAGATAGAGAGCACTTCATGAGAGAGGGCTTTGTCTGAGTCCTGGGATGAAAAGCAAACAGGAGGGAAAGCATCACAGAATTGAATGCTGGGAAAAGCAGAGGAAACCAGAATAATAGGTCTTCTGTAGATGGGACCCAGGCCCAAGACAGAGAGGGGGAGGGCTATCTAGCCTGAGCCAAGGGCAAAGCTTCATGCCTGAGGAGTAGAAAGAATGAGACAACGAAACCTAAAATTTTACAAATATGGAGATAGTGCAACTTAAGGTGGAAATATCTTCTAATACTTAAGACTATGGTAACTAGCAACCTCTGAAACTCTGAAAGAAGAAAAACATGGTCTTCATACAAAAGATTGGATACAAGGAGTAAGATTTATTTTAGACCTAGGTTCTGGATTTAAGATTTCTAAGTGGCCCAAAATAAAAGGCCCCCTCCCGGGCAAGTTACCACCAGAATGAGGTGCATACATAAGGTGTTTAGGGAATAGTAGAATGAATATCTTCGCTCCTAGCGTATTCAAGCACTGAATCTTCTCAACTGTTGGGTGGAGGAGGGAAGCTCCTTGAGTGATGCCACTTTTCCAAGTAAGAAAAGTGAAATTGCAAGGTCATATAGCTAAGGAAGTAATTTCAGTGATATTCTTTGGAATTACACGCACTCAGGTTTAAGTCCCTATTTTACCAGTTACTGGCTCTGTGACTTTGCACACATTATTAACCTTTCTGGGCTTTAGTTTTGTCATCTCTAAAATGGGGAGAAAAGCGATCTCAACAGATCTGGTCTGTAACGTGACAACTGTGGGCCAGTTGCTAGCACCTTCTTTTGATTATTCAGCAGATGATGGTGGAGAAGATTCGTACTGAACTCCAGAGCCGTGGCTAGCCGAGGACTTCTCTCCAGCCACTCACAGAACACATGAGGAAGAGCGGCAGCTGGCTGCACACTGAAGGACCACCGTCTGTGACTATGACCTCTACCTGGAAACAGCAGACTAGACTTTGACATCGACCACCTAGGTTGATGTGAAGATTGAAAAAAATAGTACATTGGAAGAACTTGGTTCTGTGACCGGCACATGGTAAGTGGTAGACTTAAGGATGTTGCTATTGTTGCTTTATAAGTATTATTGAAACTGAGTCAGACCAGGCCTGGAACAGACTTCTTCTCCAGGGTTCTTTCTACAGAATTGGGCAGCAAAGTAGGATACCTGGGTTGAAAATACATATATTTTTGTTGCTGCTTCCTGATGGCGCACGGGAGAAGAATGAGGCACAAACAAGTCAGCTGCAAGAGAGATTGGGAGCAGGGGTCGGCAGTTGAGAAGACTGCCGCCCTGAACAACTCCTTAATCCCATATTTATTAGATACAAGGTAACAATCAACAAAGGAGAAGAAGATTATACATTATTTGTAGGTAAACAAGAAGGAATGTGAGTCATAGTTGATCACGAGTCTTACAGATTAAACAAGAAGAGGAGAAGGGTGTGCCTGGTCAATCAGCATGGAATTCATTGTAGAGGAAGCGCACTTGCACTTAAATGGATAACCCCATCAGCAAGCTCTCTCGGAGGCAGGGGAGATAACGCAGGGGAGATAATGAAAGAGGGAAGCAGGCGGTGTTCCGCCCTGAGCGAGCCGGGCATCCCCAGCTGCTCGGCTTCAAGAACGTATATCATCCCCTCCATCTGAGGCCTGCTGCAAGTACATGTTTTTCTCAAGGCTATCTTTAAGCATGCTTGCATGACCAGCACAACTCCTCATCGTTATATTTTCAGCAGTATATTATTCGGAGGGACGGTTACAGATGTGACTTAAAAATGAGAGTGTTATACTCTGGAATGTGAGGAGTAGTTTTTTGAAAGATATGGGGAGGTATTTAAAGTGATAGAAATAATAATAGTGGGATGACAGTGGTCACAATGTCATCTGTGGATTTAACTGTTTCCAGGGTCGATCACTACTTATTTACATGCACATGTTAAGAGTTGGGAGCTATAATTATTCCAAATTACTCAACTTATTTAATATTTTTGTTTATTAAAATGAACCAAATGTTTGGGAGGTAGTGTTTGTGTGTGTGTGTAAGCGCTAATGGGTACATTGCAAAATACAACATACTTCTTATAAATATCCAATGTAATTTTGCCCAAATTGCCAAATTTTTAAGGACAAAGCAGGAGACAAACAATTACTATTTATAACATGGACAGTTAGTTCACCTGGCTGACTCAGTCGGTAGAGCGTGCAATTCTTGGTCTTGGGGTTGTGAGTTCGAGCCCCAACTTGGGTGGAGAGATTACTTAATAAAATCTTTAAGGGGCACCTGGGTGGCTCATTTGGGTGGGTATCCAACTCTTGATTTCCACTCAGGTCATGATCTGGGTCCTGGGATCTTGGCCCCACTTCGAGCTCTGTGCTCAGCGGGGAGTCTGCTTGAGATTCTCTCTCTCCCTTTGCCCCTCCCTCTGCTCACGCTCAGTCTCTCTCAAATAAATAAATAAATCTTTTAAAAAAATAAAATCTCTAAAAAGATTTAAAACATAAAACGTGAGCAGTTATTACTGGATAAATGTAGATTTTTAACAGCCAAGTACCTCCACATATCAGAGAGTTAGTAACATTCATTTCAGTTTAACACTTGGAGCCTCCCCCAAATTCATCTCAACGTTTTTCCTGACAAGCTTCACATTTTCAAAATGTGCTTTTTAATCCTGAATGCAGTCTTCCCTAATTCATCTTCTTTAGTAATGTCTGTAGAAAGACATAGAAGATAAGATAAGCACAGACAGCCCAGGTATCTCAGACATCACAGTTGAACCCCAGGAGCCAAACCTGTGATTCATTCAATATGCACAGTGCTGTCTATGTTACTAGTTTCATGGTAATCTGCTAGAGACAGTAAGGGAATGTTTGGGTTGAGCTCTTGCACAAAAACGAAACTCAGTATTTCAGAACATTTTGAATAAAACATTGCATTAAAATGAAATGCACTGAGTAAAGGAAAACTTGGTATGAAAAAAGTCCCAAAGAAAGTAATACTAACAATGAGTATTACAATGCAAAGCTGAAACCTATTCTTCTCACCAAAAGTAAAGGAGGCCATGTAATTAATGGTAGTAGGAGGCCAGAGGTAGAGAGATGGTAAAAATAGTGGAATGTTCTTCCTTCCCTGAAGTTAATGTTTCAAAAACTTGGAAACATGGCAGAACTCTATGGAAGGTGAGCAAATTACTGTTAAAAGAGGGAGGCATCAGAAAGAAATAATCCAGAAAGGAGCAGCCTTGCTCATGCTTTCATACCAGAGAAGAGTGATAGAGAATGCTAGGCTGTAAATGATGAAGATAGAAAGCATTCTAGAAAAGGAAAAGCTAATGACTATGGTGAGCAAAATGAGCTTGAATAGCTGTTGGAGTGATTACTAGAATGCACCGGTTGATATGTACTCAATGCATGGATTGGATCGGAAATAGCAAAATGAGGTAAATACTTGCAAGACAAAGTTAAAGTAACATATATGGAGGTAAAGTGTTCAAGCAAGGATGGAAGTACGGACTGCAGGCATCCTGGAGTATTTGGAGTGGTCAGTTTATAGGATTAAAATGAATAGGCTAAGAAAGAGAAACTGTGAATAATGCAGAAGTTCTTTAGAATCTTGCTCAAAAGCAAGAAACAAGCACTCAGAGAAAAGAGAGAATGTGGATTAATGTTACATCAAAGCGGGGAGGAGCAAATGAATTAACAGAAGGCAGGGGTCAGGACACCAGGGCTATGATCGGACTGATGGAGATAAGACGTTTTCTGGTCCAAAGTTACCACGCTCAATTCTATGCACTTTTGAGCACCAACAGAGAAAGCTTTCCTGGTTCCATTTTTCAGTGGCAAATAAATGGGGAAAAGGTGAAATGATTAAAAGTGATAGACAACGATGCCTTTAAAAGGAAATATAAAAATTGAATGTCAATGACATGACAAACTTGATTTTTCAATTTTCTATTGGATCTTGCTTATAAAATTTGTACAAATTAGAGCTAACATGATGACAAGGCCTACCTTCCCTCTGTTTGACATACCTTTCCTACTTAGAGCAGCAAATTCCTTCTTTATCTTTGGGGGGCTGCTCAAATGCTGCCTTCCCTGAAACGTCTTTCTTTTCTTGCTGGGGCATCTCCACCTGTCCTCTGCTCTTGCAGCGTGCCCACAGTTCTCCTACATTTCATTGTGCATGAGTTTAAATTCCAGCTCTGTAACTTTAATAACCATGTAATCTTCTGCAAGATATTTAACTTTTTGGAGCCTTGATTTTTTTTTACCTGTTAAATAGAGAGAATAACAATCTCCTGAATAAAGAATAGCATTTCTTCAGCAAAACAGGAAATGAAGAGCAAACATGTAAAGCTGTTCAGGGAAATAAAAATCTAGTAAAAACATAAAGCTAAAATGAATGATGAGAAATGAAAATATTATTCAAGCAATACTTGGCTATTAAACTTATGTATTATACTATTAAAGCCACAAAAAAAGGAGGACATGAAAATATTACGCTACTAAAGGTATCAATGGAAGCTATTAATGAGACATTTTACTCTTTGAATTAAGGAGCAATAACATGTAAAAGGAAGTTAGTAAGTTAACATAAAGGAAGAACATTACTTCTGTAAACAGATTTAAAAACAGTGTTAAGATGACTATGGTAAAAAAAGAAGAAAAAAGAAAAGAAGAATTTCATTTGTCATTATAGAAAATAAAAAGACTGCTCTTCTTTAAAAAAATTTAAGCAAATTTTCCTGTCCTTTTCTTTGTGGCTGGCTTCTATGATCATTCTGTATGAGGGAGGGGATACTGGAGACGTTTTGGTGGTCTTACATAGCTATAAGAACGTCTTTGTCCTCTGACTATAATGTAAATTATAATACAATGTGAATCACCTTTAAGAAAGGAGAAGATTCCAACAACCCAGGGTCAAATTTTGCATTCCATTTCCTAGGCAATATGGCCAGTAGAAATAGAGCACTCTGTTGAAAAGGATGTTTTGAAAAGAAAGGGGCACTTGGCGACCCAAGAAAAGGACACAGCAAAGAGGGACGCAGAGTGGAGGATAAAAGTCAACAACTTGAAAAGGAAACCTGGATAGCTACAAAGAACGATCAAGGAACTTGGTACTTAAAAAATAAATGTACATAGAACTTGATAAGGACTTTTAGAGGGTATTTGAAAGGTTTACGGAAATAGAAGTTAGAGAAAGCAGAGATGTCTTCTGGAATGTCTGAGCTCTGAGGTAGGAGAGATGCTGTCTTCTCAGCAGAAGGTGAAATCAAGAAAAAGAATACACCTTTTGAGCTGCTAGTTATGTGCCAGGCTCTGTTCTGGGCTCTTTATTTACTTTGAATGTTGTCTAATATTTACAGCAAATTTGTGAGTTAAGCATTATGTATTCTACTTTTTAAAATGGACCAATTGAGTCTTGGAGAGGTGCTCTAACTTGCTGAGGGTGAACCTGTGCAGTTTGATAAGCCAGCTTTTCAACCAAGAGATGTCCACCTCGAACATAGCTTCGCCTCCCATTTCTTTTCCATGACTCTTCAGTGGTCTACAACAAAGGCTTTTGAACTACTGAGGGTAAAAAGAAAAACAGTTGACAAATATATCACAAAGAAAGAATGTAAAGGATATGTGAAGGGGGAGAAAAGCGACAAAGCCAGAATATTAAGAATAAAGAAATAGTTACACACACACACAACCACACACACAGACACACACAGAGAGATGGATAATAGGCCAACGGATAAAAACTTATTGTGGAAGAAGAAGAGGAATTAAATAGTAGGCAAGTCCTATGAAGATTTTATTGGTTTCATTGGATGGTTTTATTTGTACCAATTGGTTTTATTCATACAAATCAGTATAAATTCTGATAGGATTTTTTTAAGCAAAAGTTCAAGCTCTAATATAGAAAACATGTGGTTTATTTTTTAATTAATAATTCAGCAGAATATAAATCTACAGTGCCTTCTCAATTTCTTTCTTATTCAATTTTCTCTTCTCGATGTCCCACATTTAACACATTCATACTTGGCTTGCATATCATGCACTTTTTTTTCTGTCTCTAAATTTATAAAAATATTATTCTTCACAAAAGTATCTTGGTTTTTTTATTATTGTGGTAAACATACACATAAGATGAAAGCTACCCTCAATAAATTTTAAGTGTACAGTATAGTATTGTTACCTATATGTATATCATTGTACACCCGATTTCTAGAACTTTTTCATCTTACAGAATAAAACCCTGTACCCATTGAATAGCAACTCTCCATTCTTCCCTCTCTGACCCCTGGCAAATGCTTTCAACTTTCTGCTTCTATGAGTTTGACTATTTTAGATATCTCAAGTAAGTGAGATCACGTAGTATTTGCTTTTCTGTGACTGGCTTTTTTCACTTAGCATAATTTTCTCAAGATTTATCTATGTTGTAGCATATGAGAGAATTGCTGTTTTTTTAGAGGCTGAGCAATATTTCATTGCACGTAGATATTATACTTTCTTCCTTCATTTTATCTGTCAGTGGACACTGAGGTTATTTCTACCTCTTGGCTATTTGAATAATACTGCAATGAACATGGGAGTGTAAATATCTTTTTGAAATCCTGTTATCAACTCTTTAGGATAAATACCCAGAAATGGGGTTGTTGATAATATGGTAGTTCTATTTTTAATGTTTCGAGGAAACTCCATACTGTGTTCATATTATTGATACCACTTTGCATTTCTACTAACAGTGCATAAAAGTTCTAATTTCTCCACATCCTTGTCAACACTTGTTATTGCCTTTTCTGTTGTTTTTGTTTGTTTTTTGATAATGGTCGTCCTAACTGGTGTGAGGTGAAAAACTCACTGTGGTTTTAATTTGCATTTCCCTGATTGGTGATGTTGAACATCTTTCCATATTCCTCTTGCCCATTTGTATATTTTCTTTGGAGAAATGTCTAATTCAGTTCTTTGCTCATTTTTAAATTGAGTTGTTAGGTTTTTTTGTTTTTGAGTTTTAGAAGTTTTCTATATATTCTGGATATTACTCTCATTACATATATGACTTATGAATATTCTCTCCCATTCTGTGGGTTGCCTTTTCACTTTGTGGTTAGTGTCTTTTGATGCACAAGTTTCTAAAATTTTTATGAAGAACAATTTGTCTATTTTCTTCTTTTTTTATTTATTTTATTTTTTAAATTTTCTTCTTTTTTTAATAGAGAAAGTCCATATATTAGAGAGAGTCCATATATTCCATTGGTGTGTATGCATGTTTTTTTTTGCCAGTTCCATATTGTTTTGATTTCTGTTTTGTTTTGAAATCAATAAGTTTTGGAATTAGGAATGTAAGTCCGCCAACCTTCTTTGTTTCTTTTTTTTTTTTTTTTTCAGTTTTGTTTTGGCTATTCAAGGTTTCTTGAGATTTTCTCTGAATTTTAGGATGGATTTTTCTATTTTCAAAAAATGTCATTCGAGGGGTGCCTGGGTGGCTCAGTGGTTAAAGCCTCTGCCTTCGGCTCAGGTCATGATCTCAGGGTCCTGGGATTGAGCCCCGCATAGGGCTCTTTGCTCAGCAGGGAGCCTGCTTCCCCCTCTCTCTCTGCCTGCCTCTCTGCCTACTTGTGATCTCTCTCTCTCTGTCAAATAAATAAATAAAATCTTTTTAAAAAAAGTCATTCGAAGTTGGATGGGAATTTCATGAAATCTGCAGACCACCTTGGTTGGTATTGACATTTTAAAAATATGAAGTCTTCTAATTCATACACACAGTATGTATTTTCATTTATTTATGTCTTTTTAAATTGTTTCATAAATGTTTCCTGTTTCCATTGTACAAGTATTGCACCTTATTAGTTAATTCTCAAGTATTTTATTATTTTTGATGCTACTGTAACTGGGATTGTTTTCTTAATTTCCTTTTTGGATTTTTCATTATTAGTGGATAGACATACATTGATGTTGTGTCCTGGAACTTTACTGAATTCATTTATTATTTCTAAGTTATTTTGTGTGTAATTCTTGGGGTTTTTTACATATAAGATCATGTCATCTGTAAATAGACAGTACCCACCCTTAGGATGAAACCCTCACTACAGCAGGTCTAGCAGAGGAAAATGAAGATCTTCATGTCAGGACTGGAAACCAGGTCCTTATGTCATCATTCGATCAAGCCTTATCTGAATTAAGTTCCACTGCTGGAAGTTTTAGTTATTTTAAGCCAAAAAAATCTCCTTTATTGTTTCAACCAGTTTGAATGAATTTTACTGCAGCCAAAAGCAAAAGTATGATAACCAATAGGCTTCAACTCTATTACCATAATCAGGACTGTATAATTAGAACCAAATCCAGCAT
>CM052893.1:31884916-31901230 GCA_028534135.1 Potos flavus
CTTCTTCTTCTTCTTCTTCTTCTTCTTCTTCTTCTTCTTCTTCGTCTTCTTCTTCTCCTTTTTCTTCTTCTTCTTCTTCTTCTTCTTCTTCTTCTTCTTCTTCTTCTACTTCTTCTCTATCCTTCTTCTCTTATCATTTTCTTGAAAATTCCAAGATATGACATTTGGTTTAAAAAAAACGTTGAGGGAAAAGCAACTCTTCTTAGTTTTCCAAATTCTAAAGCATTGTCTTCCTATCCTGTGGAAGGGACTCCTTACTCAGCTACTGGGCGCAACCCACTTCAAAATTTAAAAAAATATATATATATATTTCATAGTTCTGCTAATCAGAAAAACTACTGGACCTCTGGCTTTAGAAGCCCCTGGTGAATGAGCTGTTGTGGTACACAAGGAGACTATAAAACATTTTTAGCAGCTTCTCACCATAGTTAATACCAGATTCAGATTATTCATGTTTTTACCCTCTACTTTCATAATCTCAAACTCATTTTAACCTTTTTCTCTTTCTTTCTTTCTTTCTTTCTTTCTTTCTTTCTTTCTTTCTTTCTTTCTTTCTTTCCCTCTTTCTTCCTTCCTTCCTTGCACCCTCTTTTCCCTTTGCATCACAAATTCATGCTTTGAGAAATTCAAAGGAAATCAACCCCCCCAAATATGAAACCGTTTAATAGCAAGCAATATCTTTGGGGCACCTGGATGACTTAGTTGGTTAAGCATCTGCCTTTGGCTCAGGTCATGATCCCAGGGTCCTGGGATTGAGTCCCGAGTCAGGCTCCCTGCTTAGCGGGGAGTCTGCTTCTCCCTCTCCCTCTGCCCCTCCTCCTTCTTGTGCTCTCTCTCTCAAATAAATAAATAAAATCTATTAAAGAAATAGCAATATCTTTCACCTACTGTATTAAAGTACATTTTTGTGTTCCAGGAACTATCTAAGCATTTTACATGTATTAACTCATCACAGCAGTCTTTTAAGATTCATTATCATCAGCCTGATTTTATAAAGAAAGAAATCCAAAGCATTACATTTTCATGGATCGTAAGTATTGGATCTGGGAGTTGGACTCAGACTGTCTAGCTCGAGTCTATATGCTCAGTACTGTCCCATACTGCCTTTATTTAGATATCATGTATTTAGATATTATGGAGAGTTTTTCTTCACCAGTTTAAACAAACTCAACAAACTTGATGTCTTTTCCAGGGCATTTTCATAAGATTTTGCATCTGACTTATGATATCCTTTTATTACTTACTCCGCCATCATCTGCTCTCTATTTTTACTTGAATTCTATTCATCTTCTTAAAAGGACAACTTCTACTGTGGTGAAGTAAAAAATTAATCCCAGTATACGTATTCTTTGAACTGAGAATGCTTGATATATGGAAATCTTATGCGTGGAAACCACCTCCCCTACGCCTTTAGGTTGAAGCTGTTTATTCCCTTTCTGTTGGTCCTTTATAATGCCCATGGTTTTAACTCTGAGCATTCCCCACTGAAATTTGAAATGTTTTTTGCTTTTTCCTTTCTTTCCCTCCTCCCTCTGATGCTCAGAAGTCCTGCTGTCACCATAAGGAAAGGGAGGAAGTCGTTGCCACAACTGGGGGCTGAATTTCCTCAGATTTTTCCTAGCATCTGGAGCTGGAACTCAAATTTTTCACTTAAATGGTAGTTAAACTATGGAGTCTTACAAACATTTCTCAAAGCAAAGAGTCCTGCATCAGAATCACCAAGAGTACCTCTTAAGCAGAGTCATGGACCTCACCTCAGACCTACTGAATCAAAATCTCTATGGTCCCAAATTCACATCTTTAAGAAGACAAATTTAAAACCCAGTGTTACCATTCCTTCCTGGAATTTAAGATTTGTTGCATCCTGCAAAAGGAATGTTTTATGGATTATTCTGGAAACTTTTATAGTATAAGTAATTTAAGTTTAGGGGCATTGTCATTTAAAATCCTCCCACTGCCTTAGTGGAGATTGGTTCCTGGTAGCTGAATGATTCTTTGCTGAGCAAAGTGATGGATGTGGGAATATTACCTTTGGAGATAGAAGCTGATGTTATATTTAATTATCCTTCTTATACAAGGAATATACAAGGGTGAGGGATGAGCAGGAGGCAGAGAAAGGTAATGCCAGAAGGAAGCTAGGTGGCTGGTCCCTGTGCTATTGATGATGGCAGAGCATGACTGCTTGAAGGAATGGTCAGAGAGACCCAGGGGGAGAAGCAGGTACAAAAGGAATTTTTCAAAGGAAATGTTGCATGTAAGAGCATGAAGGATCTCTTTGACTCCATCAATAGTCAGGGAAAGTATAAAGGCCACAAGAGCTGTGAGCTCTCTTGAGAAAATGGATAATGGTGTGAGTTGTCTCCAGGTTATCACAAATCAGAACAGAGTCCACCCACATGTATGAGAAGGCAACTGGACATCCTGTGGGATGATGCATGTATAGTATCTGCAAAGCTATTTCACACCTCCCAGGTCTCGGGGCTACCTGGGCTGTTTCTATTGTTTGGGGGCTGGGAAAAGAGACAATGGCCTGGACTGGGAGGTGTAAGGGGCCTGAGATGAAGATAGCTAGACAAAAACTGGGAGTCAAAATTCTGGTGGAAAGACAGGATGACAGTTGTGGCAGGTAGAAGCAGATGACTTTGAATTCAATAGGATTTCATATACAGTAAATTAGTGGCATCTCCACTTAGTCTTGGTTTCTGTAGAGGGTGACAGCCATTAGAGTGGAAGAGGGAACTATTAATAGTTCAGTCCCCCTTGTCCTCAAGACTGTTTCTTCTCAGTTCTCACAGTCTCTTATACCTTAGATTCTCCTTAAAATTTCATGGTCTTATAAGACATTTGCAAATATCTTCTCACATTCTGTAGCTTGTCTTTTGGTTTTGTTGACTGTGCAAAAGCTTTTTATCTTGATGAAGTCCCACTATTTCATTTTTACCTTTGTTTCCCTTGCCTTTGGAGATATGTCTAGTAAGAAGTTGCTGCGGCTGAGGTCAAAGAGGTTACTGACTGTGTTCTCCTCTAGGATTTTGATGGATTCCTGTCTTACATTTAGGTCTTTCATCCATTTTGAGTCTACCTTTGTGTATGGTATAAGAAAATGGTCCAGCTTCATTCTTCTGCATGTGGCTGTCCAATTTTCCCAACACCATTTGTTGAAGAGACTGTCTTTTTTCCATTGGGTATTCTTTCCTGCTTTGTCAAAGATTAGTTGACCAGAGAGTTGAGGGTCCGTTTCTGGATTCTCTATTCTGTACTATTGATCTAAGTGTCTGTTTTTGTGCCAGTAACATAGTGTCTTGATAACTACAGCTTTGTAATAGAGCTTGAAGTCCAGAATTGTGATGCCACTAGCTTTGGTTTTCTTTTTCAACATTCCTTTGGCCATTCATGGTCTTTTCTGATTCCATACAAGTTTTAGAATTATTTGTTCCAGCTCTGTGGAAAATGTTGGTGGCATTTTGATAGAGATTGCATTGAATGTATAGATTGCTCTAGGTGCCATAGACATTTTAGGGCTAGTATCCAAAATCTATAAAGAACTTATCAAACTCAACACCCAAAGAACAAATAATCCAATCAAGAAATGGGCAGAAAACATGAACAGACATTTCTCCAAAGAAGACATCCAGATGGCCAACAGACACATGAAAAAGTACTCCACATCAGGGAAATCCAAACCAAAACCACAATGAAATACCACCTCACACCTGTCAGAATGGCTGAAATTAACAAGTCAGGAAATGACAGATGTTGGCAAGGATGCAGAGAAAGGGGAACCCTCTCACACTGTTGTGGGAATGCAAGCTGGTACAACTACTCTGGAAAACAGTATGGAGGTTCCTCAAAAAGTTGAAAATAGAGATACCCTATCACCCAGGAAAGCACTACTAGGTATTTAGCCCAACCATATAAAGGTAGTGATGTGAAGGGACACTTATATCCCAATGTTTATAGCAGCAATATCCATAATAGCCAAAATATGAAAAGAGCACAGATGTTCATCAACAGATGAATGGATAGATATAGTATACACACACACACACACACACACACACACACACACACACACACACAAAAGAATATTACTCAGCCATCAAAATAAATGAAATCTTAGCATTTGCAATGATGGGGATGCAACTAGAGTGTATTATGCTAAGTGAAATAAGTCAATCAGAGAAAAATAATTATCATATGATTTCACTCATATGTGGAATTTAAGAAACAAAACAGAGGAGCATAGGGAAAAGAAGGGAAAAATAAAACAAAATGAAATCTGAGAGGGAGACAAACCATAAGAGACACTTAATCATAGGAAACAAATTGAGGGTTACTAGGGGGAAGGTGAGTGGGGGGATGGGGTTAATTGGGTGATGAGCATTAAGGAGGACACAGGATGTAATGAACACTGGGTGTTATGTGCAACTGATGAATCATTAAACCCTACCTCTGAAACTTATAATACACTATACGTTAATTAATTGAATTTAAAGAAATTTTATGGTCTTTAACATTCTGTCATTCTCTCTCTTTCTCTCTTTTTTTTCATATCTGGCCAGTTCTTAGTCAAGTCGGTCCTACCTTTTTATTATTTCTTTATCCTCTTATGTCCATCCTGCTGAGATAAGGACCTACTCATCAACTATTGGATTCCCACAATAGCCTCTGAACAGATGCCTTGGTCTCCAATCTTGTCCCTGTTTCCAATCCACTGGATGTACTCTGCTCAATACATGTACAATTCTCATTATGTTGCTCTGCTGTTTACGGCTACTCAAAGACTCCCCATCCATTTCAGGTAAAGAACAAACTTCATGTAGCCTAAAAGACCATTCAAAAGCCACTCCTCCAACCTCTTCAAATGCAATTTAAGTCTTCTTCTTTCTAAATGCTAGCTTTCTACAGCTGCATGATATTTTCTCCCACCTCTGGGCCTTTGCTCATGTTCTTCTCTCTAGTTGTAGTGCCCCCGCCCCCTGCACAACCCTACATTAACCAGGCTAGCTCATAATCGATTTCATGTTTTTGGGAGACCAAGAGGAGATTCTGAAAACTGTTCTAATTCTGTGAGATTCCGTTTGCAATGTTCATGAGAAGCTATTCTCACACCATAACAATACTGATTACTATGAAAACTAAATTTGTTAATTAAGACAATGTGCCAAGCATTGAGTTAGGCCTTAGGAGATAAAGGTAAGACATAGCTCCTGCGCTTGAGGAATACACAGTCCGGGGGGGACAAATGTGACTAAATATCTTACAATATGGAAAAGTGTTCTAATAGAACTATAAAATCACCAAGAATGTCATGGCCCCCTTTCCCAGGGAAGTTGGGTAAGACTTCACAAGTTACACAAACCTTAAACCCTACTTAAAAAACAAAACAAAATAAAACTAGCAGGATTGGCCAGGTAGAGAAGGAAAGAAGAGAAACTCTAGGCAAAGGGAATACCATATTATAATAGTAACCAGGCTTAATATCATTATTTCATTTGCTAACATCGTTGCTTGGACTTTCTCACCATTTGCAAGGCCTTATCTTGAGTTACAGAGAGTGGTACTGGGTAATTTTTTATTAGATACATTTACTCATTTCACAGCTAGGGTAGGGAGTGGTATCGTGTTGGTGTATACTTATTGCCTGAGAGTTCCTTGTTCCTTTCTATGTGGTCACAGACAATTTTGGAAGTTCTCTCGTAGATGGTGGCCTAGGCAAGTTTCAATCACAGCTCTTTCCAAGCTTGCTGACTCCTGTATTGTCACCGTGGGAAAATTTTTGCCACTTGTGTAGACTGAAATGCGTATTACATTCGGTGCTGGTGGCTTATTTGGGGTGTTTAGACATATTTACATTTTTGTTTAGGAAAGCATCTTTCTGAACTGTGACTAGAAACTGTGAATACCACTAGGAAACAGATCTTTATAATATTGGCAAGGTTCTCATGTTCACTGTAAACTCTACTTAAATATCTTTGGGGTTTGTCTGTGGAACACATATGTTCCAGTTAATGGATTACACATTAATAAAAATGATAACAAATTAACAGTTGTAGATAATTTTTGAATGGAAGTGCTAGCATGATAAAATAGGCTTTGTTAAACTTCTGTTCGATTGAATTCTACTTACCCAAATAGAAATGGTTTAGACTTGCTCTACTTTAAAAATGAGGGAATGGTCTATTTAAACTCTTTGCAAAAGTAAGTTACGCTGATTTTCTGCCATCCTTCATATCCACCCCCTTCTACACTCATTCAATCCTTAAATACGCTTATTTGGTGCAGTTCTTTTTTCAACTGCAGTAATAATAATCGATATTATTATGATAAACACGTATGTCGCTCATTGTGTGCAAGGTAGCATTTTAGGGATATCTAGTTACTTAATTTTTCAGAGCATTTTATGGATATCTAGTTATTTAATATTTACAGTTACTCTGTCATAACACTATTATGATTCCATTTTACAGACGAGGAAATTAAAATGAGAGGTTAGTAACGTGCTTGAGTTCACAGAGTTAGTAATTGATGGTGCTGGAATATGAATCCAGACAATCTAGTCCCAGGGATGGTGCCCTTAAATACCCTACCTCTTTTTACAGCAGTCAGAGTAAATATGCTTTTATTTAGTTTCATAGAAGGGGTTTAATTGGTTTAAAC
Source organism: Potos flavus (assembly GCA_028534135.1). Lineage (NCBI taxonomy): Eukaryota > Metazoa > Chordata > Mammalia > Carnivora > Procyonidae > Potos > Potos flavus. Next base: position 31,891,577 of record CM052893.1, read on the forward strand.
AGTTAAACACAGCAACCTGGTGCACTCCAAGTTTACCTAGTCTTAAACTGGAAGTGAGAAATTGAGTCACAGGAGATGGCAGGAGCAATTAGGGGTAAGAATATGGGACTTGTTCATTATGGTAATATCCATGGCTGTATTTCCAGAACCAATTTCAAAGTGTGATCTGTAACAGGATTCAACAGTCTTAGTTGAATAAATGAAAGAGTGAATGAATGACTCATCTTGTGCAGGATATAAGATCTCCCAGTTACGTCATTGGTAAGTAGCTCCTTCACGCCACTCTTTGAAGTGAGAAAAGAAACTTAATACACTGGCCTCTCCCTGCAGAGCCAACATCCAGCAGTCCCAAAAGAAGGGAGGCAGGATAATAGGATACGGGAGAACCATGTAGAAATAGTAGTAGTTACATTTCTTCCCATTGATAAATGGAATCATTACATTTTTAATGATCCCTGTGCTTAGATTCTTATCTTTCTTTTTTCATGCTTTCTTTCCATTAATCTTGTTCTCTTTAAAGTTTGGAATGCAGTATCTCTTTTGAGGAGAATTATCCCAGTTCAACTTTAGATCTGAAAGAAGTAGGACAAGGGAGCTGATGTCAAGTCTCCATTACTGAGTTTAGAGGGGAAATCGGGCTACGTGCCTGCACCTGAGCAGCTCACCAACACCGCGAAAAAACACACAACTGACTTCATTTCATTCTACAAGGGTGACAACCTATCTCATTTGGACACTCAACACTGCTTGGCAGTCTTATTACACTTCCCTAGTATTGTCCTCTTCTCACTTTCTAAAATGACCATTACTCCTTCTCTTGTCTTGACCATTCACTCCTTCTCTTGTCTTGTCTCCTAAAACTTCTGTTCACTCCCAGGCAATCATTTCCCTCATATTTATTTTGAGAAAGTAAATCAGACAGAAACTTTCTCATCTTCCTACTGCTAAATCTACCTACCCACTTGTATGTCGACCCCATTGCCGTCTTCCTGTCAATGTAAGTGTCCCCACTTCTATCTAAGGCTCTCTTTTCCTAGGGATGGGAATTCTATGCTTCTTGCCCTCTCAAGGACTTTGCTTCTGCGATAGTTTTCTTCTATTCCTCATAGAAATATTTTCTTCTCTAATAGAACTTCCGTTGGCCTATGAATATACTCTAACAGTTCCTATTCCAAGCAAAAAAAAAAAAAAAATGTTGGACACATAGCTCCCTCAAGTGGCAGCCCCATCTCTCTGACCGTTTTCATAGTTTTAGAGTTAACCTGTAGCTGCTATCGCTCTTTTGCTCCCCATGCATTTCCTCCTCAAAGTCCTTCTTCACAGATCTGAGTTGAACATTCACATATCTGCCTGATTTCACTTGAACTCTCAGCAGCCTTCAGGACAGATGTCACTCTCTCTTTTTTAAAGCAATAACTAATGGGTTTTTGCTTTATAACACACCACCCTAAAACTCTGTGGCTTAAAATAATTTATGATTGCTCTTGAGTCTATGGGTCTTCTGGGTGGTTTATATGGTCGCCACTTTCTCACTCACGTGTTTATGGGCCGGTGCAGGCAATGGGACTCTGTTGGTCTAGGCTGGATTCTTACCATGTCGAGGACTGACTGATTCTAGTGTGGCCTCATCTGGAGATTTCAAAATTGGCAGGTTTTCATACTCTGGCCAACTCTATTCTACTAATTCTGCTCATCTAGAAAGTAATAGAGCTGAATTATTGGTGGCAGTTCTTGACCTTGTGTATGTTTGTGTGCTAACGTAGAGGGAAAAAAAATCAGAAACCTTTTTATTCCACTACATTTCTGTAAAGCGTTGCATTGTTTCAGATACGATGGAAATGAGTAAGAAGTTGATGGAGTCATTTTTCATTTTGTAGTTTCTGATTGCATCAAGGATCAAAGCAAGGACAGAGGAGGATTAAACACATCCTTACTTTATTCCATTTCTGTGTGAAGACCTGTATGAACAGGAAAATTATTTTAGGATAAGCACATGTGCAAAAAAGGTCAACATTTTTAGTGACTGAGAAAGCTGTCATAGATAAGTGAGTTGTCTCTGAAATATGTAAAACATTTTTCATATGTAAATAAAGTAAAACCTGGCAGCTCAGCCATCTGTGAAAGTGTGAGAGCTCTTGAAAAATGACTCATTCAGTTAAGCAAAGACATGAAACCATATCTGAATGCAGAACTATGTGAGCTACAGAGAATCTAGAATGCTGAAGATCAGCACATACTCTTGCCAATATAGTGTGTTGAGTTTTTCCATCTTTTTTGGTTCTTGGGCAGGTCAATAATCAAATTAACATAGGACAGATTAACGTAAGGAAAACAAATTTAATTACACACATATAGGAGACCTGTAAGAATATGAGACCCAGGGACAGTGGGACAATTGAAGCTTAAATGCCATCTTTTTTTTTTCACACTGTGTGTGGAGCCCAACGCAGGGCTTGAACTGTTCATGACCCTGAGATCAAGACCTGAGCTGAGATCAAGAGGTGGACACCTACCTAACAGCCACCCAGGCGCCCTTAAATGTCTGAACTTGAACTAAGGAATGAGATAAGGACCTGGGGCTGCAAAAGGAAGGATGGTGAGTCACAGGATAATAAAAAGAGCAGATGTTTGGTAATTAGATGTTTGTCCTGCCATACAGATAGATTATTCAGATACAGAACTTATCTCTTGGTAAAACTCTCTTTCTGGGCTAGGTCCCCTGCCCAAATTCTTTTAGATAGCTTAAGGGAGAGGTAAAAGTTTTTCAGGAGCCTGCTGGGTCTTGATTGCCCTTAGCTGGAAATAGTCCACATGCCAAAGTGGCACACTTTGGGGAGATGTTCTGAAATGCTTCAAGTGTTTAGAATAAATGTGGGGTCATTAAAAAATAGTAACAAATACTACAGAAGTGCATGAAAAAAATACAAGTCGTGAATACTGGTTTTTACAAATGGTCTGATGTAATATGCAGAACTGAATACTAAAGGGACTGAAGAAATCATTTAGTTGAATGCCATCTTGTCTATTAAAACATTAAAAGGAATCTGAGACTCAGAGAGATTGAAGAAGTTGCCAATGGGACATAGACAGTGTGGGGCACAGCCCGGAGCAGACACACAGGACATTGACCCCCAGTCTTCATCACTGTCTTTTGGCCGTGGTAGCCACTTCACTGTTGAGAAAAATCCCATACTGATTTTAGTGTATTTCTATTGCATTTAAGACTAAAAAATCATCCTATCTTCTGTGTAGGCTGAGGAATGTGTTCCAGATATATAGTCAAGCTTTTCCTATCCAGAAATTAACATCTTGATGGTTTTCATGAGATAAAATATTTAAGCCATTTTTTTATGAGATAAGATATTTAAGGCAAATCACAAGGCTATGTTTTTTAGAATTATCTGTTCACATGATAATTTTTCAAATGTGCAGTTTTGCTCAGTGTTTTACATACCTCACCTCTGTAAGAGTGATCAAAATCTCCAAATCTGTGTTGAAATGGATATCTTTCATGGCTGTCCTTATTTTATTTTATTACTTTATTTTATTATTATTTTTCATTGTGTGCACCAGAAAACATTTATTTTCCCCGATATTGTCACAAACTTAATTTAGTGAGTTATTTCTTTGTTAAATTCCAAATGACCAAGATAGTAATTCTTTTAGTGTAGGTCGGTTGGCAACAAATTCTTTTAGTTTTCCTTCATTTTAGACTGTCTTGATTTCCCCTTTATATTTTTCTTTTTCAAATTTTTATTTAAATTCTAGTTAGTTAACATAGAGTGTGATACTGGTTTCAGGAGTAGATTTTAGTGATTCATCACTTACATATAATTCCCAGCACTCAACCCAGAAAGTGCCCTCCTTAATAACCTTGCCCATTTAGCACATCCTCATCTACCTCCCCTCCATCAACCCTCAGTTTGTTCCTATAGTAAACAGTCTCTTATGGTTTGCATCCCTCTCTCTCTCTTTTTTCCCTTCCCTTATGTTCATCTGTTTTGTTTCTTAAATTCCACATGTGAGTGAAATTATATGGTATTTGTCTTTCTCTAATTGACTTATTTCACTTAGCATAATACATTCTAGCTCCATCCATGTCATTGCAAATGGCAAGATTTCATTCTTTTTGATGGCTGAGCAATATTCCAGTGTGTGTGTGTGTATGTGTGTGTGTGTGTGTGTGTGTGTGTGTGTGTGTGTGTACCACCTCTTCTTAACCATTTATCAGTCGATGGACATTTGGGCTCATTCTATAATTTGGCTATTGTTGACAATGCTGCTCTAAATATTAGGGCACATGTACCCCTTCTAATCAGTATTTTCGTCCTCATTTTAGGGAGGCAATTTTACTTGATGCCTTACTTCTTCTCCCCCAACAAATTAAAGGACATTGTTCTTAAGAAAGGTTCATACCTTTCTGGTCATTAATTGGGGAATCAGTTTTTTTTTTTTTTTTCTGATAAATAGAGAAATCCATCAAAAACTAACCTGTTTGGTTTTCCTTGCTCAAAAGTTTGGGGAAAAAAATGAAATTAAATTGTTCTTCCATTTGCCTCATGTCAACATAAAATTGAATATTTCTTATGTTTAAAACTTTGTAAAGTTTTAATTTTGTCTGGAGAGGGAAACCTAAATCTAATTTAGAGTAATCTAAAACCATGACCAATTAGAATAATTTCAGTTTATATTTGGAATTGAATATATGAATAGTTTGGTAACAATTAAAATTTACAAATTAAATTTTGCTTACACCGGAAATAAAATTTGTCTGCATATAGTATCGGAGGATCAGAGTACTCAGGATTCTTAAGGATGTAAATATAGAAATTTTTCAGGGAGGTAGCATGGTAAGTAACAAAGGGTGGGGACAGTGGAGTCATTGGCCAGATAGGAAGTCTTCTATCACTGTTACTCAAGCAACTCCAAGCAATTCCTTAATTTTTATTTCCCATTTTGTAAAATAGGGATGCTGACACTACCCGCCACAATGGGATTGAGATCATTATACATGGTACCTCAAGTTCCTGGTACTTAACAAGAATTTAGCTATTGCTGTTTAGATGGCTGGGCTAACAGCATACTGTCTGTATCAGTTTGGGGGGCTGATATATCCAAGTGCCACACAGACTAGATGGCTTATAAATAACAGAAAATTTATTTTCTTAGTTCTAGAGGCTGAAAGTCTGAAAGCAGGGTGCCAGAATGGTGAGGGTCTGGTGAGAACCTTCTTCCAGGGTGCAGGCTGCCAACTTCTCCTATCCTCACATGATAGAGAGTGAGTGAGCTAACTCTCTGGCTTCTTCTTATAGAGGCACTAATTCCAGTCATGAGGGCTCCACCCTCATGACTTGATTACCTGCCAAAAGGCTCACCTCCAACTACCATGACCCTGGGGATTAGATTTCAACATATAAATTTTGGGGGAACACAAACATTCAATTCATAGCATATAACACATAACATCTCCTGGGACCATTTTTGTTTGTTTTTAAACCTAAACATCTATGTGAGCAACTCATTTAATTATCATTTACCTTTTTCTTTTAAAGAATAATAGTTGAAAGAGAAGAATATCTGGAGGCAGAAAGGATGGTTGCATAACCAACCCATTTCTCTTTCTCTATCATCTCTATCTATCTAGCATCTATTATCTCTCATTTCTCTATCTATGACATTCTTACTATTCTTCTTTGAACTAGTGGTAACCTCTTACTGGTTTCCTCATTGATTAATGACTTAAAATCTTTGACATCTGTTCATTTTATACTTGTATGAGATATAAATCTTCCTTTAAAAATGATCTTCTAACAACTACAACAAAGAAATAATTTTGCAAATTGTTAAAAAGAAGCATTTCTTTTTAAAACCACATATTCACTAAAAAGTGGCCAGGTTCATGTTTTTCTGCCAAGTGTCAAAAAATATGTTACTCTGCATGTTTGAGTTACTCCACATTAAATGACAAGTCATGCCTGTTACCGAGAAAGATGTGACAACTTTTTTGTTTGCTTTTAAATTCAGTGCTCTTGTGAGAATTATGTCACATTAAAATATGTAGATGTCTAGTAAATATGAGATTTACATTTCAAGTTTCTTAATAAACATTTAGCTTATTAATTAATTTACTTAATTAACAAGCTTTATAATATAGAATCTATTATATTTTAATATGTGGATTATATATTATGTATGGATTATAATAGTCCATTTTATTATAATATATGGATTATAAAATATAATCCATTAATAAGCTTAATAACCATAAGCAATCCGGTGGCATGCACATGCTATTTATTGAACAGTAAGGTGCACATTTAGTTGGTGGCTCTGTAGTTTACATGGATTTCTGGCTTCACATCACAAACAATATTCGAAAGCTGTTTCAACACACTTTCCACGTACTTGTTGTAGCTTCCATTCAGTTCTTTTATCTTCCCTTGTGTTTGCTCTTCTATTTCTTCTGAGAGATTACTTTGAGAGCCCATTACCTGACAAAATAAAACGGACAGAATTCACCACACAATACATCATTTTAAAGTGTAATTGTTTTACTAGTTAAACTTGTTTGGGCTTATTTATTAATGATTGTTCTATGGTGTACACCTTATGTGTTATTTTTCCAGAACTTTCTCAGAGAATGGATACAACCGCCACTACCATAAGTGAGATGGATAAACGTTCCTAAACAATGAAAGGTAGCCATGGTGAGTTACTTCTGCTTTGAGGCTGGTCTCCACACAGTACAAATTGAAGGCACATTCACAATCATTATACCACACTCAGAAGTTTTTTTATGTATTACATTTTTCATATATTTGTAATAGTTTCCATTCAGTTCCTGTATCTTCCCCATGGCTTACTTTTCTGAATTAAAAGTCTGGAAAATAAAGTCAAAAGACATCATTTCACCCATTTGGCTGGTTTTTAAAGAGCAAATAACTGGTTTGCCAAGTTTTAAAATATATACTGATTGTTGTTTTTCAGGAAGATATAACCACAACATGCCCAGTAAGATACTTTGGCATGCATAGGTATCTCTTTTTGGGTAATAGATGCAATTTTGAAAATTTTAACATAAACTGAATTTCTTTCAACTTAAGATATGCTTGTCCATTTAGTTACATTATATTTTTAGATCCAGTTTAATCTTTCTGGTTGCACTCTCATGGGCAAGGTTTCCCAGTATTCCCCATTATCTCCAAGAGATTTGACCAAAATATAATTTCACCAGGGGACTTGCTAATTTAAAGGGATTCTGTAGTGAAACCCTTTGTAAAGTTATCCTTTGCTAAGCAAACAATCAGCTCGTAATTTATCTCCTTTGTAAACTCAGCCTTTCTTAAACAGTATTGTTCAGGTGACACAGCTGGTTTCTGTTTGTTTGTTTTTCTCTTCTGTGAGTGTTTACACACAAAGAAAGTATGCATTTAGACTCCGCTAATGATTGACTTCTACTTCTTTAGACTATTTTAAAATCTAGAATTCGAATTATCTTTCTGGGTCCTACACTTGAAATCAAATGCAACTGAGGCCATCAGGTTTAAGTTCTTTTCTGTTTATACTCCATGCAATAAGGGCTTCCCAGTTCAAAGAAAATCACTTAAGGGAATCTAGATTTTAAGACAGCGAATAACTTTTATAAAATAACATTTTGATAAGTGAGAATACAAGGAGCAGAGACATATGGACTGAATTTCCCTTGCTAGGAAGAAGTTTAAAAATGGAAGAGAACTACATACCAGAATAATTTTACCAAAATCTGTTTTTCCCTCTAAATCCACTATTCTAAGTGAGATTCTACCAGACTCGAAAAAAAGTCTTAAATCCAACATCTTTAGTGTTGAAAAAAGTATAAAACAAAGTATTATAAAAATTATTACCTATTTTTCTTTGGAGCAGTGTTAAAAACAGCTAATACTAGGTTAGATTGCTGCAACAATTCTGTAGGACCTTGGAAAAGTTCATTTCAACGTTAGGTTCCTTGGTTCAGCATTGTCCAATAGAAACGTAACATGTCCCACAAAGCAAGCCATAGAAGTAATATTTAAAAAATATTTTATTTATTTATTTGTAAGAGAGAGTGCAAAAGTAGTAGGAGGAACAGAGGGAGAGAGAGAAGCTCAAGCAGACTCCCTGCTGAGCGGGGAGCCCACCATGGGCTCCATCTCATGACCCTGAGATCATGACCTCAGTCGAAATCAAGTCAGTCAAACTGAGCCACCTAGGTGCCCCAACAAGCCATGTAAGTAATTTTAAATTTTATATAGTCACATTAAAAAGGTAAAAAGAAATAGACAAAATTGATCTTAATAATATATTTTATTTAACCTAATATATTCTTTTTTTAAGATTTTATTTATTTATTTGACAGAGAGAGATCATAAGTAGGCAGAGAGGCAAGCAGAGAGAGAGGGGGGGAAGCAGGCTCCCTGCTGAGCAGAGAGCCTGATATGGGACTCGATTCCAGGACCCTGAGATCATGACCTGAGCTGAAGGCAGAGGCTTTAACCCACTGAGCCACCCAGGTACCTCTAACCTAATGTATTCTTAATATTATTATTTTGATGTACAAACAATATAAAAATTATTGCATTGTTGTTTTTCATACTAAGTTTTTGTAATCTGGTATATATTTTATACTTACAGAACATCTTAATGGGGACTAGCTACATTTCTTTTTTTAAATTAAATTAAATTTTATTTAAATTCAATTAATTAACATATATTGTATTATTAGTTTCAGAGGTAGAGTTCAGTGATTCATCGGTTGTATATAACACCCAGTGCTCATTACATCACATGCCCTCCTTAATGCCCATCACCCAGTTACACCCCCTCTCCCACCCATGGACTACCTACATTTTGAGTGTTCCTTAACTATATGTGAAGTGGCCACCATTTTTGACAGTACAGGTCTAACACACAGATGGCAGCTACTACTATTAGATGTATTCTTCATGTGCTTTTCTAAGGCAATATGATGATTTTCTGAAAGGATTATAGTAGAGATGGTACATAGCAAGGAGCTTAGCACTGAGCAACTAATCAGTAAATGTCAGTGATTGTTATGAATTTTCACTGATTATGTTGCTTGTGCTTTTTAATTTTTTAAGCCATTTTATACTTTCAGAAACATTGGAATACCCTTGAAAACTAGTCCATAGTCCATGTCTCATCCTGAATAATTAAATATAATATTATTTTTTAGGTTATTTGATGTGCAGTAATTTGAATTTCTATAGCGTTTCCTAGATGTTGCTATACCAGTAACCAACCATATACTGTTTTATTCTTTTTTTACTTTATTTATTTATTTTTAAAGATTTTATTTATTTATTTGACAGAGAGAGATCAGGAGTAGGCAGAGAGGCAGGCAGAGAGAGAGGAGAAAGCAGGCTCCCTGCTGAGCAGAGCCCGATGGGGGGCTGGATCCCAGGACCCTGAGATCATGACCTGAGTCAAAGGCAGAGGCTTTAACCCACTGAGCCACCCAGGCGCCCTTTACTTTATTTTTTATTTTAATGTCAGTATAGTTAACATTAGTTAACTATGGTTATATTAGTTCCAGGTGTACAATACAGTGATTCAACAATTCTATATATTACTCAGTGCTCATTAAGATAAATGTACTGTTAACACCCTTCACCCCCC
>CM052893.1:31901330-31977781 GCA_028534135.1 Potos flavus
ATGATCAGAACTCTGGCATTACAGAGAACATATTACCCGCACTCTGCTGCTCCTGTTGGCAGAAGCCTGCTATCTGAATGTTTGGGACACTATATAAGTTAGAAGTTAATAATTGTGTGACGTGGTGGTACACTTCATCAAAGGATTCCCTTTAAGGACTTCTTCCTGTTAATTTTCAAAACTTCAATATTGAGATGGATGCATATAGATTTACACCTAAATGACTGATGTGTTGGTGAAATCTTTCAACATTCAATACTTTTTTTTTTTTAAAGATTTTATTTATTTGACAGAGAGAGAGAGATCACACGCAGGCAGAGAGGCAGGCAGAGAGGCAGGCGGGAGATCAGCAGAGAGCCTGATGTGGGACTCGATTCCAGGACCCTGAGATCATGACCTGAGCTGAAGGCAGAGGCTTTAACCCACTGAGCCACCCAGGAGCCCTCAATACGTTTCTTTATAAATTGTTCAAATGTTCCTGTTTAAGAGAAAACAGAAAGGGGTACCTGGGTGACTCAATTGATTAAACATCTGACTCTTGGTTTCAGCTCAGGTCATGATCTCGTGAGTTGTGGGATTGAGCCCTGCATCGGACTCTGCACTCAGTGGAGAGTCTGATTGGAGATTCTTTCTCTCTTTCCCTCACCACACTCACACACTCACTCTCTCTCTCAAATAAAATAAATAAAACTTTTTTTTTTTTTTGGAAACAAAGCAGAGGTTTTCAGGTCCCACTATCATAAGCAAAACACAGTTTTGGATTCTCGATCTACGGTTGTTTCAAGAAAACAAAATGTTTTCATGATATGAATTCAGGAAGATGAAAGATGCAAAAGTCTACAATATGCCCCAGGGAACCATTTTCACGTCTTCTATTTAGATTCATGGTCCGTCTAACTTCTACTTGCATTAATAAGAGATTTCATGTTTCCACTGTAGTCCAGATTTCCTTTTAGCAATGTAATATCTTCTTTTGTAGAAGAAATTATATCCAGTAGCAATGACAAGCAAGGGATAAATAAATCTTTAATAAAAGAATATTTGTTGATAAACAACCCACACTGGGATACCTGCTTCTGTTGATACGTCAGGGGAATTGAAACAACATATACATTAACGAGAGCTAAGACGCAACGAAAAAAAGTGACATCGAGGTGCCTCACCCACAGCAGGCAGAAAATTGGCTTCTTGGGTCCCCTCCCAGACCTCCTACTTGCCCTGGGTTAATGATGATGAGATTTAACTGGAATAGCAATATGTCTGGCATATGGAGGTCATGCCAAGGAAAGAATATCTTGTGCTAATGGTTTTACAATATGCTTGAAGTAGCGGAGGCCTAAACATGTTGACCTTTCTATGTGAGCTTTTGATCAACTAGCTGGAAAATTGGCTTAGAGCTCTAATTATGAGAGCAACGAGGAGTTTTAATTATTTTCCAAAGCAGAGAACAAATATCCTGAACCAGATTGACATCTTATGAGATCCTTCTGGAGATATAATATTTCAAGAGATTTAACCCAACTACTTTCTAAAATTACAATCAGTCTTGTTATTACTTAAAAATAGAAATAAGTACATCAGAAATATTCTGCCTGGAATAATAAATGCTGGTTGGAAAAAAGGATGACTATTTTCTCAGGTCCCAATATGTCATGGGTCATGACAGGACTCAACAGGAGAGATAAAGGCACAGAAGAAATGTTAGTTACCCATTCTCTCAGTGAATATTTATTGTGTGCTTACTATGGAGCAGACACTGTTTCATCACTGGGGAAAGTAACAGAGAACAAAACATAGAACCTGCCATTTTGGTGTTATAGTTCAGAGGGAAAGATAGACAGTAAAAAATGTAAATATATAATGTATCTAGTCACACATGATATGACTACAACGGGAAATTAGTTTATTTTTCGAGTGAAAGACACAATTTTAAATAAGGTGATCAGAAAGAAGAGTTAACAAATGAACAGAGATCAAAGAAGGATGAAAATGTCTAAAAAAAGATGATTCCAGGGAGGAAATAAAGCATGTGTAAAGGTGCCGTTGGTGGTGTGTGTTCAGTCTGAGGAAGAGCGGGAAGGCAGGTATGGCTAGAATAGAACAAGTAGAGACAAAAATAATAGAAAATGTTACAAATGACGCTAGTAGATACTGTTGCACATTGCTTGCTGAAAAGTGTTCTCCTATTTCCTTATGATTTCCTTTTCGATTGGCTGGCTTCTTTCAATAAATTTTTCATAAGAATATGAAGAAATGCTTTTCCCTACACTAGCATTTAAAAAGTATCTGCAGTTCACAGTAAAAAGTAAGTGCATGACATTTTCAGAACTGACAGGTTAGAGAGATAGCCAAGGGCCAATCATGGAGGGTTGTATACACAGGCGTAGACTTCAGATTTTATGATGCCTTTTTTGAAATATTGATAAGAAGATTTTATTTTAGCTGAATGGTCCCCTTTATTCTAGGAAGGACTTCTCATGTTAAGAAAGAGCCCACTGGTGGCGCCTGGGTGGCTCAGTTGGTAAAGCTTCTGCCTTTGCTCAGGTCACGATCCCAGGACCCCGGGATGGAGACCCGCATGGGCTCCCTGCTCAGTGGGGTTTCGACTTCTCCCTCTCTCTCTGCCCCTCCCTTGGCCCTTGGTCATGCCCTCTCTCTCTCTTTCTCTCTGTGTCAAATAAATAAATTCTTCAAAAAAAAAAAAAGAAAAAAGAAAATTGAGAAAAAAGAAAAAAGGAAGAGCTCACTGGAAAAGTTTTTCCTACCGTGGGATTCAATTTACCTGATCCTCCACGAGTCTCACATCCACTCCCACTAAAATAAAAGTTGTAAATAAGGGGCTTTCCAAAGTGCTTGTAGTTCATCTTGCAGTGTCAGCCTTTATTTATGTTCCTACTAAGGAAAAAAAAAAAAACCATATCATATAAACTTTAGTTTGTAACACACGGAATTTAATTTTTTTTTTTTTTTACTCCATGTTGCAACACAGAAGGGAGGATGTTGGTTCTGAAAATTTCATGAGCTTATTTTTTTTTTTTTTACTGTAAACTGTAGATATTTTGAAAATGTTAGTGGAGGAAAAACTCTTTTAAAAATATTTTCATGAAAGATTTGTTGAATGAAGCCAGACAGTTGAAGAGGAAATAATAAAAAAAATACCAGGAGACTTTTCAGGACTATGCAACAGTATCTACTTTGGTCATTTGTAAATCTTGAATTCACCAAAGGAGATGTGGCTTAACAAACTCATTCTGTAACGATGTACAACACTTTTTATTGATTGTAGTGGTAAATGTTGATAGACAAAAAAATATGTTTTGTGAAGTGTTTTTCTTAATAAAATGTGTTAGTCAATAATCTGTGGTAGGAATAATACTCAACCAGGCCCTTCAATTTGAATATTTGAAAATATGATTTTTTTTAAAAGATTTTATTTATTTATTTGACAGAGATCACAAGTAGGCAGAGAGGCAGGCAGACAGAGAGAGGGGGAAGCAAGCTTCCTGCTGAGCAGAGAGCCCGATGCAGGGCTCGATCCCAGGACCCTGCGATCATGACCTGAGCCGAAGGCAAAGCCTTAACCCACTGAGCCACCCAGGCACCTCTGAAAATATGATTTTTAATGGGTATCGTATATTAGATATTAACTATTGATTGACACTTTCTATAGCAAATCAAAAAGCCTTGAAAGTGAAAATGTAAAATCAGTAATTCTAGAATGTGTAAGATTTAGTTTGATGTTCAGGCTTACTTGAACTGCATTTGCTCAATCCAGTGTATTTTTCCCCCTTGATATTCTGCATTATACCTTTTGAATATTAATATATTATAATCTATGCTGCATAAGAAAAAGCTGTGTTTACTTTCTTGCTTACCTTAGATTGTTTCAGTCTGAACTCTTTATCTCTCTGCATTCTGTACTGGTCAATTTCTGCCATAGCTTCTTCTTTAGCTTGCTTCAATCGCTTCTCTTTTCCTGAATATGAACAGTGGCATAGAAGGAATGATTTTTTTTTAATAGACATGGAATTTCAAACTTAATTTCTAAAAAAAAAAAGGTGAGGTCTACCTTATTTTCTTGATAAATTTTCCTAAAATTGGCAAACTTCATTAAAAAACAATATTGAAAAATACCTTATTTTTCAATTGGATTTTTCAGAATATGGAAATGACAACTTTCTTTCACACTTACATGTTTAAATAAAATATCTGCCCATTTACTCACAGCAGTAACAGCCAGAGAACAGATTTTAGCTGTCACTTATTCGAAAAGACATTATTTGGTCAGATTTTCTGTCCTGATTTGCTGCCAGGAATCCTTCAGTCCCCACCAACTGGATCCTATTTAGCACTGGCAGATCTCCAAAAGCACTACAAACATGCAACTCAGACTCTATCAAACTGACTTACAATTTTTTAAAGCATTTTATTGGGATTTTTTTTCTTAGCATTTGTTGACTCTAGAATGTCTGATTAAGCCCCACAGCACATCAAAGTGGGTATTTTTTTTGTAGTAGCTTTCTCTGAGGGGGACTTGAAAGTGGCCTTAAAACCAATTGTTTTTAATGGTGAGGAGATTTACTTAAATAGCTCTCTTTTCTTTTATTAAGAGCAAAGGTGTAAGCCTTAAGCCAGCAGACAGCAATGTAGATGAAAGTTGCAGACAAACACAATGCTGTGGGGATCATTAACTAAGCACATGACTGTTTTTGACAACCAGAGTAAATTTGGAGGCTTACCGACTAATATTAATTGCTACTATGCCCCCAGCACCCACCACCTTCAGGGGGTTGGGTCTTAATGCTTTGTGACCATTAAAACTTTAAAGAAACTCCAAACTGTATTAAAAAATTTTTTATCTGAATCTATTGTCTTCTCATTTCAGTTAAATGCCTTCATTCTTTAGCTTATTTAACATTCTCTAATAATGTCTCAAGCTTTTGTTTATAATTTTTGTCAACTGTTTGTTATTTTGTGTAGACTTTGAACTAAATAAGTGGGTTCTCATTAAGTAGCATAAAAGAAAATCTTAACATAAACTTCTGTCATCCTCGTACATATATGCCTTTATTTTTACACATCTTTGTAACATTTGAGTGTAAGTGGTTTCTAAATTTCTCTCCCTGTTAAGTTTGAGTTGCTTTGCTAGTTGCTGTGTGTGTGTATATATATATGTATATATATATATATTCCATTTATTCTATAAAGTTAGATTCACTGAGTTATAAATTGACATGGGTCTCTTTTAATGCCTCTTGTCCTTGAACAGGACCGAGTAAACCTTACTCAGATCAGATAGTTAGCTTTGTCTTTATTCCCTATAAAATCCAAGATATGGTGCAAATTAGTGCTCTTCTGATGCTTGAGGCTTAATGGAACATTAACAGCAATGCTTACCTTTTTCCTACTGAATAAATGCTCATTACCATTTTGTATATACAGATGCCTTCATTCTTCACATTTCTAACCATTTTGTGGCAACTAGTGCTCGCTTCGGCAGCACATATACCATTTTGTGGCAACTAAACGCCTACTATTCACAGAACAAATACGCTGTATGTTGAGAGGGGAAACTCTTCCTTGATCTCCAGTTCTCTGCCTTATCACTGCTTGTTATTAATGTTAGGACAAAAATATACTTAAGGTGTATTAACATTTTCTTGTAATAATGGGTTGTAATATACATAATTACTTTATAAAATACATTACATGAGACATCATTACTTTCCATGTTAATTACATAAAATGTAAAAATATCGGTTCCAAAGTCACTACTCTAGTATATTAAGATAATAATAATAATAGGAAAACCTCTGTGTGTGCCCCTTCCCTGAGCAGAGTCCAGTGCTCCACTTAGAAGGCTGTGTATTAGCTTCATCACACAGTGACAGGCTCAGAGTGTGTCTGTGATTCCCCGGTCATGGCACCAGTCACCTGCTGGTTCTCATTCAATTAAATAGGAGAGCCACAGGGAAATCGCTGCTGGCACAGCCATTTTCTGGACAGACTCGGCAGCTGCCGCTGTGTGAGAGCCTGCATATGCTACACCTGATTTAATCCAGTGGAAGAAACTGGAGCCTAAAAGCCCGCTGTTTCGCTGGAGGTGAAGCAAAAGGCATGCATCAAATCAAGTCATATCAACCTCTAGCTTGTTTCTCTGTCTCGGAATGAAGATTTCCAAATTTTAATATTATACCTCTTTCTTCTTAAGCATTAAAAATATGGCTGCTGTGACTCAAGCAGCATTTAGGTTTATATTCTTATTTCTCAATACTTTCCGCATCAAACATAGGGGTGACCCTATGGAACAGCCCAGATTTTGAATAAGACAATCAAATGTTTGGTCCCAAAATTGCTACAAGGTCACATATGCTTATGAGACGAAATGGTCTAGTGTTTGGTTTAGAAAATGTGGTTATCTTATGTATCATGATTTTAACTACTACTAAAGCAGGTGCTCCAGTGGAGGAAAGGATGGTTTTGATTTGTCCATCCGTTATTCACTCAATGTTTATTGAATACCTGCTGTATATTCTGCATAGGGTGACAAACGGAGGGTAGAGAAATGCGTATGATATGGTCCTTGCCTCTAGTTGGCATGAATACAGTGTAATTTGGAAATATGTGTACGATATGCCAGCATCCAAGAGGAAAATGTAAAATACATAAAATTGTGAAGAATACACGTAATCAATTATGAAAACAATGGAATGTATATTTTGGTCCTGTTTCTTTCATCGTAGTTAAAAACTACAAATTTGTGGAAATTAGTATTACTTAAGTTCTAGACAATCTGTGCTTACCATTCATCCCAATAGTTGTGTTATGTCTTACATTATTAACTTAAGTCAAAAGTAACAACAGAACCCAGATATGTAGAGTGTGGGTCAGAGAGGCTGCCAAAGGAGATCAGGGAAGAACTTCTGAGGAGGGAATAATTGAGCCGAATGGACTTTTTTAGGCAGGACAGCAATGGGGACAAATAGTCCAATTTGGAGATTAGAACAAGGCACGGTGACCCTTTCTAAGATACTTTGAGACATTCTTTGTAAACAGCTGCACTTTAATAATGCCATTCATGTCTAAACATGTGGCTTGTCATGCAAATATGTCTTATATTCAACATGCTCTTATTGAAGTATTTTATAGGAAATTTTGTGGGAAGGAAAGAGAGGGAAAGATGTTTGGTTTCCAGGGGATTCGTGGGAAAAGAATGAAAAAATCAATTTAGGCCAGTTAAAACTGAACTGTATGTGGGAGTGGGGAGGGCAGAAAATGCTCAGGGATGTACTCTTCCAGGCTTTGTGGTTAGGAGACATCCAGTGAATTGAGCGTCCCCAATGCAAATGAGCCCTTGAGACACAGAACCCTATTCTGTTGACTGGATGGTTAAATTGGTTCTGGAATCTTTTTGTGATGAGGAAGATGGGACTTCATTTACCATTTCAGAAGAGAATTGAAATTATACACTAAGCACAACTAAAATGAGATATCAGAAGCCTTGCAACCTTGAGCAAGTTAGTGTGTCTGAGTCTGAGTTTTCTCATCTATAAAACAGATTTAATAATTTACTGCAAAGAATCATTATATGTATTAGGAAAAAATATAAATAAAATTCTTGACAAAAAAACAGCTATTTGATTTTTTTTAATCATTATTAGCAAAGTAAGTCCAGTTTCTGTGGACCTTTTGTTAGGAACAAAGACAATGAATACAATGTGAGTTTGAGAAACAGTCCTCTAGCTGTCACTAGAAAAGCCTCTGTTGGCTTCTGTAAGGACATCCAAGTGGAGGTATTGAGTGCATCTGGACAGACAAGTTTGGTCCAAAAGCAAGTTTTGAAATGGAGACAAAGATCTGCATGTCAGTTGTCTAGGTTTGTGTGGGTGCTTGTCATAGCGATGGGATTTGGACTGAAACCAAGGAAGTGTGTACGGAATGAAAAGAAAAGAGAACTAAGGTCTCAATCTGGGTGGATGCCAACATTCAATATATGAGAAAAGGAAGAGGACCCTCAGGAGGAGCCTGAGAATTAGTGGTCAGAGAAGTAGGGGAAACCAAACGAGCATTCAAGAAGGATGTGGCCACAGTGTCAAATGCTACAGAGAATGGAAAAAAGAGACATTTAAATAACCAATGTTATCAAACATCCTCTATGTGCCGCACACTGTTTCTAGATCTATAAATACAGCAGTGAAAACCATAAACAGACAAACTTTGTATTCTCGTGGAGCTTGTATTCTGAACACATTAAGGGGAGATAGAAAACAAGTAGTGTATGATGTGATAGAGATAGTAAGCACCAAAAAGAAGGAAGAAGGAGCCTATGGGATAGAGAGACGGTGGGTATTAATTTAGGTAAGTAGAGTCTTTTGGATGAAGTGATATATGAGCAGAGACCTGAAGGAATAAGACAATTAGCCATACAAATATCTAAAGGGCAAGAGCATTCCTAGCAGAGGCAACAACAGATGTAAATACCCTAGGTATGTGACATGCTCAAGAAACAGCAAAAACACCGTCATGGCTGGAACAAAATGATCTAGATGACTGAATGTTAGGATATGATATCAGAGAGGTTAGCAGTGGGACAAAGTCACATAGAGCTCCTGGGGCATGATACAGCTTTTGTTTCTTAAGATGCTAAATTCATGAAGGGTTTTTAGCAAAGGTGTGTCGTGATACTATATATGATTTAAAAGGATTTCTTTGACTGGTGTGGTGAGAATAGATTGTAAGGATAAGGGAGAAATAGGAAGACCAGTTTGGAATCTATTGCAGTAGTTCAGATAAGTGTTAATGATTGCTGGAAATAGTAAAGTAGCAGAAGAGTTGGTAAGAAGTTATATATACTTTGAAGGCAGAGTCGTTGGATACACATGAGAGACAGAGATAAGGCAATGGTGACTGGGATCACACAGGAAGTATCTCCACATATAGAAGAAAATAGGTCCCAGTTGGGAGCCCAACTTTAGAGACTGGAAAGATGACAGGAAGCCAACCGTGAAAGTGGTGTCCTAAAGTCAGATGAGTTTCAAAGATAAAAGAGGGATCCACTTGTGACTGAGATATTTAAATAATAAACGGGTTAGCAATGTTTGTGGTCTTGGCGAAGGGAGCTTTGGTGGAGTTGTAGGGACAAAAGTCTGATTAAAGAGGATATTGTGCTAAGTGAAATCAGTAAGACTGAGAAAGACAAAAACCATATGATTTCACTCATTGTGGAATCTAAAAAAAAAAACAAAAAACAAACTACAAATGAATAAATAAACAAAAAGGAGAATTAGACCTACAAGTACAGAGAACAAAATGGTGGTTGCCAGAGGGAAAAAGGGTGGATGGAAGAGCAAAATGGGTGAGGAGGAATGGGAGATACAGGCTTCCAGTTATGGAATGAATACATCACAAGAATAAAAGGCACAGCATAAAGAATATAGTCAATGATACTGTAATAGCATCATATGGTGACAGACGGTAGCTCTACTTGTGTCGAGCACGGCATAACGTATAGAGAAGTTGAATCACTATCCTGTGCATCTGAAGCTAATGTAACATTGTATGTTAACTACACTCAAATAAAAAAATTAATGAAAAAAGCGGGTTCAGGAGAAAATGAAATAAAAAATCGTAAACACAGGAATACAGGCAACCTCTGTGAGTTTTCACTTACAAAGGGGAACAAAGAAGTTATACAAGGGCTCAAGATAGTCAAGTGGATTTGACGATTAGAAGATGTTGTGAGTTGAACTGTGTCCTTCAAAAGGATATGCTTAAATCCTTACCCTGGGTACCTGTGAATGTGTCTTTATTTGGAAATAAAGTGTTTGCAGATGTAATCAAGTTAAGATGAGGTCGCACTGATTTAAGATGGGGCCTACAGCTGATAACTGGTGTCCTTATAGGAGTGGGAGATTTGGGCATAGAGACATAGAGGCACAGGGAAGACACATAAGGAAGAAGGTTGCAATTACAGAGGCAAAGATTAGAATGATGTAGCTGCAAACCAAGGAATGCTAAGACTTCCTGGCAGTCCCCAGAATCTGGGACAGAGGCATGAGACAGATTCCCCCTTGGTGCCTCTACAAGGGACCAGTCCTGCCAGCACCTTGCATTTGGACTTCTGGCCTCCAGAACTGTAAGATAATACACTTCCATTGTTTTAAGCCATCCTGTATGTGGTAATTGTTACAGAAGCCCTAGGAAACCAATACAGAGGCTCGGTGAGAAACAGACAATGTCAGTTGAGCATTGGAAAGCAAAGCCAGACAATGGTAGGTAGAGTAGGTGTCCAAATGAATGAGCCACCTGACAAAAATATGCATAAACAGGACAGAGGCTACCTTGACTTGGTAGGAAAACAAAGGACACTTTGGAAATGTTTGGAAATTTCTATCTGTGACTAATAATTGTTTTGATTCTGTTATACCATGCAGAAGAGAAACAACAACAGCTTTTCTGGGCTACGAGGCATTGTTAATATTATGATAACACCAACGTGGTTCAAAGAATGTTATTATTTTAGGGGCACCTGGAAGGCTCAGTGAGTTAAAGCCTCTGCCTTCGGCCCAGGTCATGATCTCAGGGTCCTGGGATCGAGCCCCGCATCGGGCTCTCTGCTCAGCAGGGAGCCTGCTTCCCCCTCTCTTTCTGCCTGCCTCTCTGCCTAGTTGTGATCTCTCTCTCTGTCAAATAAATAAATAAAATCTTAAAAAAAGAGAGAATGTTATTATTTTGCTCGCCTGCTACAAACAGTGGAAAAAGTAATGTCGCCAGAAAAACAACAAGGCAACGTCTCTTTTGGTGCCTGTGACTGTTACAGAGCTTCCCTCCTGACCCTAATCTCTCATTTCATATCTTTGCTTTATTGCTGTTTCTTTTGCTATTCTTTGTACTTGTATTTTCCTCATTAAAAAAAAAAAATCATACATAGTTTTGTGTAGATCCTGGATGGGATATAAACAAATGCTATTACTAGATGAAAATGTTCTGTGGCTATTATTTTAATATGACCCACTTGAAGAAATGAAAGTCCAATAATCTTACAAATACCCCATTAGTCTGTGGACTGTAAAGAAAAAGAAAAAATTTACAGGCCTACAAAACACGCAAGACAGGGCCATGAAATTCTAATACAGCAACTTCTATTTTATTAGTTTCTTAAAAGTCATGTCTTCATGAACCAAAGCATTCACATGCATAGAGAAGAATTTATTAAATCAAATCAAGGCGTTTGTTTAAATAATTTGGAATATCTGCATATTTGGAAACAAATAGGCAATTACCTGATTTAAAAAATATTGATGGCTGGCATTCTATAGACCCACAAAAACGAATCTGTATTACTGTATTAGCTGACGTATTATCAAAGTAGATAGTCAAAATATTGTCTTAGGAATTTATTTGGCACTTGTGTATAATTCAATGAGGTCCTCCTAGAAGACTGTCCTTAACAGATCGGCAGGACTCTATTATTTTGCTGTACTTTCCAACAGAATTCTTTTTATTAAATAGTAGGAAAAAATCCATAGCTAACATTTATTGAGCACCTGCTTTGTGCCACATGGTGGTTTAAATCTTTTATAGGTATTAACTCAGGGAATTATCACAACTCCATGAGTTAGATACTGTTATCCTCATTTTGAGGCTAGGAAACTGAGTCACAGTGAGGTAAGAAGGTAACCTGGCCAATTCAGCTCCAGGAAGCGAGCACTGACCATGTTCTATCTTGGTAGAAAATTCTGGGTGTGTCCTTTACTTTTATTAAGATTGTTGATTGCTTTTAGAACATTTTAGTACATTTTAAAAATACCTGCTTGTTCAGTTTTTCTCATATTCAGATTTGAACATTTACATTGTTTATCACATCTTTTGATCTATATCCTGTCACGCAAGTTATAATTTTGAGTTAAACACAAACACTATTTTCGGCAGCTGCCAAAGTAGACAGATTGAGTGTTTATTAGTGAGAAAGGCTATGGTTCACCTTCGGAAAGAATTCGTTCTTTATGTAATGTGGAGTCACGTGCATTTGAGCATTTCATAAGACCTGTAGAGTTTTCCAAGTTTGCAGTGGGTGTAAATGGAATAAATACTGATCTCATAAAAAAGTCATAATTACAAGTAAAAACGCCATATATTTCAGAGAAATGCAAGTCTCTGTTCCTCCTATTGATGATGATATCTTGGCTTTCTAATCTAATTCTGATGAGAGCTGTTCAGTTCCCCATGCCTGAAGCTCCAGGGCAGGTCTGATATTCTACTGTAAAAATATAACTTGTCTTGGACCAACATACTCACTTTTGTGTTTTAATTAACGAACAATTTTTAAGACAAAAGGTGTTAACTTCAAATAAGGTAATTTAAGATAGTGCCAACCTATTGTGATTCCATCTAAATTTAACCGAACAGCAAGGCTATTTTGCACATAAAAACATTTTTTTTTTGTCTTAACTAATAAATATAATTGGGGTGCCTGAGTGGCTCAGTCAGTTAAGTGTTTGCCTTTGGCTCAGGTCATGATCTTTGGGTCCTGGGATCGAGCCTCGAGTGGGACTCCCTGCTCAGCAAGGAGTCTGCTTTTCTCTCTCTATCACTCCTCCCTGCTTGTTCTTTCTTTCTCAAATAAATAAAATCTTAAAAAAAAAAAACCCTAACGAATATAATCTAATCTGTAATCAGTGAACAGAGACAGATATCTGAACTTTACCAGCCACCTACTAGAAGCAGTCTAAGTCTCCCTCATTAGAGGAAAAGCTGACCCAAACTGGAGGCAGTTATAAAAAGAAATGAAACTGGTTTATCCTGTTCTTTTATTCCATTCCCTTATTTTTATAACTTATAGTAATATACAAGTATACATATTATGTAAGTTAAAAATAAAAATGATTTTTTCAATTGCACTCTATCTTATGTATAGTTTTCTCATCCTCAAAACATCATGACCTCGATATTTATATATATCATATATATCTTATATTTCTATTTAAAAAAAAGAAGAGCGAATCTCAAGAGATGCTAAATGACTTATACACAGAAACATAAGAAAAAGCCAATGCTTTTTCTACTCTGTTGCCTCACATCCCAACTTTTCAAGTCTGTTCACAATCTCTCCCCACCCCACCCCAGCCACAACATGGCTGATGAGTATTTTGAGAGCAGGGACCTGTATATTTCAATTCCACAGACCTAACAGCCTTCTGGAGAATTCCTGATATATCAGGTCTATAAACCCTTATCTATATCCCTTAAGGCAAAACATTTACACCCTATATCGTATTATGTAACAACTTCACTGAGATCTGAGGCAGTCCTCTTTAATGGAATATAGTAATATTTTTGCAGCATAATATATGAATATACCACCTTATTAATCTTGCATTTTTCTAAAATGATTACCATATGAATTGCTGGTTTCTCCCCCCCCCCCGTGTCCTTCCCTCTCTCTTTCCCTCTCGTTCTTTTTCTTACTTTTAGATATATATTCAGGTGTCCCCTCTAGCAGAGACTCTATGTGCAAATTTCTGAGATGCTTTCAAATAAATGGATTTAAGAAAGAGAAAGTGATCATAGACTTCCCATGGCGGTGTTCACTACTGTGATTTATGGTTCTCATCTGAAACTGTTCTGCCTTCATATGTTAGAAATTTTCAAATGAATCGCTTTATGGAAAAACAAAAGGTGAAATATGCAGGTTTATAAAAACGATGGCTATCTGCATTTCTCATGTCATTATTCCTTTCTCTTTTTTGTGCTCTTTTAATACATTTATCTCATGAGAATTGCTTGAGGAGAAGTCTAGGTCTCTTCATTAGTGTCTATACCAAAGTGGCTTAGAAAGAGTAGGCACTCAATAAGTACTTACTAAATTAAATAAATAAATAAATGACAAAACTAGTGAAATGCGAGAAGTTACAAAATACCAGGCAAAAAAGGTAGTATTTTATTTCACTACAGAATGGTTAAGAAGTAAGTATAATGGGTACAATAATTGAAGTTGTAACCACAGACTGCTACCTGCTGACAGCTATGTAAGAAAACAGCTTCTAGCTGGTGAAAACTGTCCTCAAGGCCTCTGCTTTCTTTTTTTTTTTTTTAATTTAATTTTATTTTTTCAGTGTTCCAAGATTCATTGTTCATGCATCACACCCAGTGCTCCATGCAATACGTGCTCTCCTCAATACCCACCACCAGGCTCACCCAACCCCCTGACCCGCTCCCTTCCAAAACCCTCAGTTTGTTTCTCAGAGTCCACAGTCTCTCATGGTTCATCTCCCCCTCTGATTTCTGAGGCAAAGAGGACAGATCGACATTCTCTGTAAAACTGAGGGTAGAGGTTGGTTGTGGAAATAACATTTGTAAAAATATTTTCCAAAATGTTTTTAAGGCCTGGGTATTTACTATTACGGATTGAATATATTTGCTTGAATATTTATAACTGAAGACCAAAGGACAAAGTGCGCAAGTACTTTCAGTTACTGGCAAATAAAATGAATGTTTTGTATAAAAATAAGACAATACGTATTTTCCAACACTGACCAATACTGACCGCTGAGGAAAAATTGTCCAAGGACAGCATATTCACTAGTGGAAAGGAAAACAAATTTGGCATAGATGATAAATAGATAGATAGATAGATAGATAGATAGATAGATAGATAGATAGATTCTATATCTATTTATATCTATATATATAGATATTGCATATCTATATATTTATTCTCTATCTATATTCTATATATTCTGTATCTATCTATATATATTCTATATATATCTGACAAACATATAGCTTTTATATATATTTTATATTTTATATATATATCTGATATTTACGTATATCATATATATCTTATATTTGTAGTAAAAAAAGAAGAATAAAACTCGGAGATGCTAAATGACTTATACATAGAAACATAAATCTGAGTCTAGTTTTGAGTGGTCCTCTCTTCCAAACAACTTACATGATTCACAAAGACTTTCTTCTCTAATGGCTTTGAGAAAAGACACACAGTTGGTAAAAATCATCTGGATCATATGACAATATTGATTAATGTGCCCAATATTGTAATTTTGTTACTTCCATAATAAGGAAGCAAAGGTAACATAATTAAAACATCTTAAAATAAGTTGAACTTCTCTTCTGGAAGTTTCAAATGTGATTAAAGAAATTTGAATAAAAGATAAGGAAGTTTTCTATACTGCTTCATCCAGCAGGTGCCAGACTGTTTTGTTTTCTATCAAATTACTCTACATTCATACCATTTTGCAGTCATTTGCATGGCTTGTTATAGAAAAAGAAATGGAAAAGTAGATGAAGTTTGTCTTAATTTCTTCTCCTTCCTTTTCTCTTCTAGTTCCTTCCACATGGAGTCTTCCTTTTGCTGTTGTTGGTGCCTACATTGCTACTGCTCAGGAAATCAACTTAGAAAACAAAAATGATTTTACCTGTGGTCAAAAAACCCAGTAGATTGAATACTGCCTCATTCCTGGCTTCCTATATTGCATCATAATGTACTATTCACACATCTCATTCGATCCATTTCAACAAACTTTTGTCACTACCTACTCTATTCCTGTCACTATATTCATCCAAAGAATCATATAAACAACATTTTTAAAACATGGCCCCTATCTTGTTGAACTTTGAATCGAATTGCAGATGCAAGACATATAATTTGGAAGAGGGTAAATGACACAAGTTATTGTAGATTAAGTAATGATGTGATATGAAATGAGATAGTGGAGAAAACATAGGTCTTGGCCCAGGGAACCTGAATTTGGATTGTTGATCTACAATATGTTAGTTTATTCATAATAAAAATTATGTAAATTTTGTATAGTACAGTTAAGATCTTTGCTTAGAGATCAGACTCTGTCCAAATCTTGTCTATACCCTTACCCTCTGTGCAAGCTGTGTAATTTATTTAAGCGTCTCCTTTCGTCTTTGCAGTAAGAGTTGGTGTGAGGAGTAAATAAGGTAAGAATTAAGTGTGGTGCCTGCGTGTGTTTTCTATTTTTAAAATATGAACTCTGGCAAACAATGAACTTTAGTTTCTACGTACATAAAGTGGAAATAATAGTAACATCTCATTCATATAGTTGTGGTGAACATAAAAGGGAGTAGGAAGGGGGTTGACATTTATTGAGAACATTCTGTGCTAATGCATAGATGCATGACTAAATACAAAGAAAGTTAGAAAATAAGAATAAAATGGAAATATTATTAAACTATTGGAAATTAAAAGCCATTAAAAAAGGGATGAGAAAGAACTATTAACTGTTATTACAATTTTATTTTACAGAAACAGAAATCGTGTATGAAGGGTAAGTAACTTGCTCAAGTTCTCTCACTAGTAAGTAGATTCATTCTGGAAGTTGTCTATCTCTTAATCATTTCACAATATTGAGAAACTGAGGCGTGGCAACATTAAGGAAGTTGCAGAGACAAGACTTAAGGTCATGTCTTCCTGTAACTTCAATGTCCATTATCATTTCATTTAGCACATGACCTCTCCAAAGTCTCTGAGTTAAAGGATTTTGTCCCCACTTTGGCCATAGGGACATATAACTGGGGAGTTTCAATGACTTGGCCAAAGGTTTCTGAGGGAGTATGGTGGAGCCAGAGTTTGAACCAGAGTCTGCCTGCCCCTAAAGGTCCATGCTCATTTCACTGCACCCACCTCATCCATTTTGTGACAAATCCCTCATAGGTCAGACAGAATGGAGACTTACTCTTCTTGGCTTCCTCTAGCTTGTCCTTGGCCCTTTTTTCTGCCTGAAGGAGCTGGTGGATACCCTGAGACTGGCTGGTCATGGCAGCCCGCTTTGAGTTAGGTGGCTTCTGTGAAATCTGGAAAGTGGTGGATCTATTTATCCTTTTAGAAATCACCACATAACTCAGGTTGTTGTGTCAACAGTGAATTCTGAACATGGGTGTTTGTTTCAAAATGGTCTCACTGGGCCAGATTGCTGGGCCCCAAGGAGAGCCCAAGGGTGGAATCCAGAAAAACAAGTGAAGCCAAAATGAGGAAGCTGAAAACTTGTCCTTTCAGCCAACTTAATCTTCACTACAAAATAGGAGAAATAAATAAAAAATGAGTAAGATAGCTTTTGGAAGATTATCTTCTTTCTTCTTCCAGGAAATATTGACTTGTTTACTAAATTTTTTTTTCAAATTGCAAGACCTTTCTTTGTTCCTTGTCCATGTAGTTCTGGTTTTAGTGTTTTTCTTTTTTCTTTTTTTTTCCTAGAGATTCAATTATCTGCTTAGGACAAGTTTTATTAACCTTTCTCTAGGAAGGAGACTTTTTGGCTTTGTGCACAGAAGATAGGCTAGGAATCTATTCTTTTCTTTCTGTAGGCCTAAGATGATAGGAATGAAAAGGTTTCTTTGGGCATTGTGTTGCTTTTTTAGTAATGTTGTATGCTAGAGTTTCAGGGAGATCTTAGTGTGGTGACGAAATCAACATGAAGGGAAATTATAACTGTAGGTTTTGAGGTTAAATTAAAATAATCTAAACATGTATTTTATATTACTCAGTGCTTATACTGGGTGTTGTTCTAAGATAGTACAGTGAAATCCATCTTGCTTGATTTGATTCAATCCAGTAGTGATTAGGACAAATGAGAATGTTGATCACAGTGGAGAATCATAAAATATGATTTTGTACGTATCTAAAATTGTTATGTGAAATGCAAAGCTAATCTTTTGACTTATGGCCAAGGCTTTTTTTTTTTTTTTCCTGAGATGGTCTGCAAATTGGAATTTCACATATTATTTCTTCTATTCACTACACTTCAGTTGCCTCACCTATAAACACCAGGTTGAATTTCTTTCAATAGGTGTATTGATTTCAAGATAGTTGTAAAACAATCTGAGATCTAAATCTGTTGAGATTTTAATGTTAACTTTCCCCTAAGTTTAGAGTTATCCCATCATCCATGCTTGTAGCACAATGTTATGTGTATGCCCTCTTTAGCAAATCTTTCTGAAAGGAATAGCTCTTTTTCACAGGAATACCTTTTTTTCTTTTCTCATTCATATTTAATCAGTTTGTAAAATTTAATTTTTTTGCATAATTACAATAACCAGTCTAATTGGAATAAACAGATATGTGAACAAATATGGCTCTGGTAAATAGATATTTCAACGCACAGGAGCAGAAGTGAAGGCAAACTGGAGAGTAGTTCATTAGAGTCAGGTTGGGCTTGTCTTGGGCATCAGTATTTTTTCTGGTAACAGAAGGAATGGAGATCATCAGTGATTTCTCTGAATGGTTAAGGGACGATTATGAGAAGAAACTTGTTTTAATTTTGTATCAACAGTATTTATTGACTATCTATTGTATGCAATTCCCTGAATGAGGGCCAATCTTGAATTATCAAGAAACGATAATTCAGATGGAATGAGATTACTGGAGTGGAATTAGGTTGGACTTTGTGAGAAAGATAATCCTTTGTATTGGTATAGGAAAATAGAATGTTTCCTAAAAGCTTGAAGAGACGGATAGGACTTCGTCATAATTTGAACAAGGTACTTAATTAGATGCTCACCAGCAAAGGTTTCCCTAGTCCATTAGGAACACCTTCCTTGTCTAATTCTAATCCTGTCCTGTATGCTTTATTTTTCTCATTAAAATCAGTTTATAGAAATAATATAATATGAATCTGTATGTAACTTAAGTCATCTTAGAGGACATTATACTTTCAGACATCTTCTTAGGACAGGAAATATATATTATGTGAAATGCATAAAATGCTTTACATCACTTCCTGCCACTACCACCATGTAATGTACATCGATGATTCACACTGGGACTAACTATACTCTTAGCAAATTCAAACACTTGGAACTCAGCAATATCTTGATTAAATTTTAGTCTGACAAAGCTCTCATACTCCTATCAGAATCCTGTACATAATGTTGGATAACAGTCATGACAACCTTTTAATAACCTAGATATTGAATGGAACAAAAGAATTACCCATTGTTAGTTGCTACTAATACAATCATATTGTTAGACCCTTTATTTGTTTGTTTAATTAATTAATTTTTATTTTTATTTAAATTCAATTAATTAACATATAATGTATTATTAGTTTCAGAGGTAGAGTTTAGTGATTCATCAGTTGCATATAACACCCAGTGCTTATTACATCAAGTGCCCTCTTTAATGCCCATCACCCAGTTACCCTATTCCCCCATTCACTTCTCCCTCAGCAACCCTCAGTTCGTTTCCTATAGTTAAGAGTCTTTTGTGGTTTGTTTCCTTCTTTGATTTCATATTATTTTATTTTTCCCTCCCTTTTCCTATGATCCTCCGTTTTGTTTCTTAAATTCCACATATGAATGAAATCATTTGATAATTGTCTTTCTCTGACTGACTTATTTTGCTTGGCATAATACCCTCTAGTTCTATCCACATGTTTGCAAATGGTAAGATTTCATTTATTTTGATTATTTTTATTTCATTTATTTCATTTATTTATTATATTTTGATATATATATGCCATATCTTCTTTACCGATTCATCTGTTGATGGACATCTGTGCTCTTTCCACAGTTTGGCTATTGTAGACATTGCTGCTATAAACATTGGGACGCGGATTCCCTTCCAGATCACCATGTTTGTATCCTTCGGGTAAATACTTAGTAGTGCAATTGCTGGGTCTTAGGGTAGCTCTATTTTTAACTTTTTGAGGAACTTCCATACTGTTTTCCAGAGTGGTTGTACCAGTTTGCATTCCCACCAGCAGTGAAAGAGGGCTCCCCTTTTTCTGTAACCTTGCCAATATCTGTCGTTTCCTGACATTAATCTTAGCCATTCTGACTGGTGTGAGATGGTATCTCATTGTGGTTTTGATTTGTATTTTTCTGATGCCAAGTAATGTTGAGCATTTTTTCATGTGTTGTTAGGCCCTTTCTAAATATCTGCAACATTCAGTGAACATATCAATGGCAGAAAATTTTAATCATTCTTTCCTTAAGATCAAGACACATAATTTTTAATTTTATGGCAGAAGTTTTTTTCTTTTATTTAATGGAAAGGTCTTCTCTTGGCACAAAAATATAGACAAGACATTGCATGATCTTGCTTGACAAACAGATGCAAAGTGGAATATCTGCAAGAAGTCTCTACTTAGGAGATAGACTTTGGGCATAACTCAAAATAGGGAGTTAGAATGGATTCTGTTTTCTCCTGACCCACAAAGGAGTACCCTCCCAGTGAAAAGGAGGGATGGAAAAGACCACTCATAACAGAAAAAATGGCAATGAAGCTACTCATCTTAGTCAGGGCTCTGGGTGGGGAAAAAAAAAGTAAAAATATGTCTATACTTGTATCAGTTTGCAATTATATTACCAGGTCTCCCATAGAGATAAAACCATGCTGAACAGAAGCTTAGAATCTAAATCGCCAAACAAATGAGAAGGTAAAGTCAAGGAGAAGTGGGCAGTATAATGGTAGATAGAGCCAGATGCCTAGCAGTGGAATTTGGACTATATCATACATGCAATGGATTATTTTTATATTTATTTACTATATTATTATTATATTATTACTATATCATATTAACTTACTGTAACTCAGTTATTCCTTTTTTTAAATCAAAGCTAATGCCTGATGTGACTTTTTATTTATAAAATTTATACTTTAAAGATAGTCATATTTTGAAAAAATTTATCTGCTAATAACCTAGATTTTGAGTTGTGTTTTTAATATTTTGTAGCATTGAGGTATCAGTGGACAAGCATTTCTTTTTCTATTCACTAATAAAATATCAACTGTATTTCAAAATTGGGTCTAATTTTGAACAATTTATATTGCATATTTCCATACAGTAACTCACTTGATTCTCATGGTAGCACTGGACATGGAATTGTTATCACATATCACATTGACTCCATCAGTAAAGAGACAGGGCTTCTATCAAATAAACAGGACTAATGGTCAAGAAGCTGTGGCTCAGAAAATATGAGTGAGAGGCCCAAGGTCCTGACTGACCTCAAGGTCAGTCATCTTCCTGCTACACAATGCTTTTTCTTCCCAGGAAAAATGTCTTTCCATATTTCTTTTTTCTTGATGAAAAAGATAAATGGAAAAAAAGGAATATCCTTGGCCTTTTCCTCTGTATAAAAAAACTGAAAATGTGGGTCGAAGGAAATGCCAGATGTTCAAACAACTGATAATAAAAAAAATCAAAGCAAAGTGAGATTTGGCTTAACTGAGGTCGTGACTATTGAAGATTCCCCCTCAGGAATGCTCATGTTATGCAACTAGAGTTCTTCCTATCCTATTTATTTGGGACCTCTTGCTCTTGTCTAATGGTTCATTATATTCTACTTTTTTCTTTTATACTTAGAAATTAAACCAAATAATAGAGTTTTCTTTATTTTGATTGATATAAATCATTTTTGGTTTCTATGTTAATGGAATATTAACATTGATGATTTCAATGTGTAACCATATAAGAAACACAATTTACTGATACTATTACTTATTCTTTATATTATTTATTACATTATGTAGTGTTATTTTATTATTATTGACTATTATTTTCAATGATAAATTGAATACTTAGCTATATGTTTTTATAAAAATTCCAAGAAGTAGATAGGATTTGGCTTTTCAGGTGAAGTAGAGAAATGGATATATCACTCATAGTAACTTTGTAAAAAGGAAGTGTAAAAATCAGTAGAATGTACATTTAGGTCTCTGTTTTTTGATTATCTTTTCTAAATACTTTCATTTTTTTTTAGTGAAAAATGCAAAAATAATTATTAAAAATGACAAAAGCTTAAAATCTCCCTTTAGAAAATTTTTAATTGTTGAATGTTAAGGATTACAATTAAATGCCTCTTATTTTTACTGGCACTTAACTTGCAAATTTTAACATCAAATGTTTTGAATAGCTGTAATTGTAAATTTAGCAAGTGTTGAGTGTATATATATATATATATATATATACATATATATATATATTGTTTCTCTTGTTTTAAGTTTCATTTCTACTCAGACTTCCCCTTGTTATCCATTCCATCACCACCTCTGCATATTTGAACTAATCATATGATCCTTCCTTCTTTTGCCCATGTTGGTTTAGCCCCTGAATCTAGTGAAAAGTAGATTAATCCCTGGTTTCCTGAAGGCCTGGAGCTTCTAAGTTGTCAACTTCAATAGTTAAGCAAAACTCTAAGACTTGGTCTGGGGGCTTCTACAGAGCACAATATTATTAGTCACTTCACTTATTCAATAGAGCTGAGCAGTAATACGTAAAGAAAATACACGTAAACTATTGATCATCTTCTGTTTTCTTATCTCTACCACTAGATAGGGAAATAAGCCTCCTTATTTCTGTCTCTCATCCTCCTCCTGCTCTTCTCCCATCTCTTGCTCACCATGCTACCTATTGTCACTTCAACACCAGAAACATTTTTCTACACTTTCATTCAGACTCTTCTTCCTGGAATAGCTTTCTCATATTTTCCTAGAACAAAAATCATTCAAAGCCCAATTTTAATGTCTACTTTAAAGGATGAAACTTTCTATATCCTCTCAGATCTAAATGACCCCTTCTTCACCTAGAACTTTACAGGACTTTATGCATTAATGTCAGAGGACATTCCCCAAGCTTCATTTGCTCTTTTTCACTCACAGACTATAAGCTTTTGAGGAACAAAGTATTTTACTTGTGATTGTTTCTGGAGCAGCACTTTGCACATCATGGGCAAAAAAAAAATTTCTTTTTTTAGAAATTGTGGTAACACTCTCTTTCAGATAAATACAACAATGAACTCTATTTACTGTGAGAAATTTGAGCAGGGATTCTACCATATTTCAAACTGTCATTTTGTGAAGCAAGGCACTTCTTACGTCAAAGGAGCAAACTTAAAGTTCACAATAATTGTAGCAAAAAAAGCAATAAAGATAAAACATTTTAATTAAATATGGTAATTGCTTAGAACTAAAATA
This sequence comes from Potos flavus, assembly GCA_028534135.1. Classification (NCBI taxonomy): domain Eukaryota; kingdom Metazoa; phylum Chordata; class Mammalia; order Carnivora; family Procyonidae; genus Potos; species Potos flavus. The sequence goes on from CM052893.1 coordinate 31,924,297, forward strand.
AAATATTCCTAGTTATGGTGAGATTATGCAAATTGATTCCTAGATAGATTCTACCATTGTGTGCTCTCAGGATTAGGTTATATAGACCTTTCATCTTCCTTTCTGGTTTTCTTTTTTTTTTAAAGATTTATTTATTTATTTATTTGACAGAGAGAGAGATCCAAGCAGGCAGAGAGGCAGACAGGACAGGGGGAACAGGCTCCCTGCTGAACAGAGAGCCCGATGTGGGGCTCGATCCCAGGACCCTGAGATCATGACCTGAGCCGAGAGCAGAGGCTTTAACCCGCTGAGCCACCCAGGCACTCCCCTTTCTGGTTTTCTTAAAGAGTGCATTATATCTCACTCTGTCTATTTTTCGCTCAATGTCTGCAAAACCTGACCTTCATTTATGCATTCAAGAAAAAGTTTTAAATACCTATGCTGTGCTAGATTACCTGAGTAAGATTTCCTATGCTTGCCTTCCACTTGAAGTCTAATAGAAATAACTGTAATGAAAGGTAGACTATAGGGACTATGAGAATATTTCCAAATGTTGAAGAAACACTGGACTGTGTGAATGGTAGAGAGATGCCATTTTAACTGACAGTATTTCTTCATTGTTTCTATAATGTGAGAAGATGCTGTCACTTTAGGTCTTAGTTTTGTGTTTCTTTTGCATTATTAAATGGCTTCCCCATTTCTAGTGAATCTCATGTTGCTTTTTGAGATGGATTCTGTGGGAAATCTGAGTCTGAGGAAGTTGTTCTGAGATTGTTGTGTAAGTGTCTCCCCTCCCCTCCAACTCTCTATTCTACCACATATTGCTACAATAAGTTTCACTACAGTATCTGGGTGTTTATTCAAACAGTTGAAAGATACAGTCCAAAGTACCCATGTTGTTCTGAAAGGTAGGCATGGGCCTCTCTGGAGTTTCTTTTACCCCATTCCATTACTCCCAGCTGGATCTCTTGAAATGCTTCTTTCATGTACCTTGAAGGCCACCAACATTTCTTATTTTCTTTCTACTTCTGGCTGCTCCCTTTCAGTCTCTTTTTCTTTATCTGGTTTCTTCCCATTTTCTTTTCTTTTCTTTACTTTTCTCTGCCTTTTCCTTTCCTTTCCTTTTCTTTCTTTCTTTCTTTCTTTCTTTCTTTCTTTCTTTCTTTCTTTCTTTCTTTTTCTTTCTTTCTTTTTCTTTCTTTCTTTTTCCTTTCTTCCTCCTCCTCCTTCTTTTTTTTTTTTTTCCCCCAAATGTTGGTGTTACCCAGGATTCAATTTTGGACCGCTTCTCTTTTTTATCTATATTCACTCCCTGGGTGATCTCATCCTAGCTCATGAGTTTAAATGTCATCTTTATGCTGATGACTCACAAATTAAATTCCAACTTTACACCTACCCTCTGAATGCCAGCCCCATACTCACTTGGGTGTTTAAAGGTATCTTGGACTTAACGTGCCCTAATCAAAGATTCTGAACCCCAACAAGCCTACTCCTTCTGTACTTTGCCCTCATTTAAAAAAAAAAAAAAAAAGATAGATCCAGGGCGTCTGGGTGGCTCCGTCCATTGAGTGTCTGACTCTTGATCTCAGCTCAGGTCTTGATCTCAGAGTTGTATGTTCAAGCCCTGAGTTGGGCTCCATGTTGGGCATGGAGCCTACTTAAAAAAAAAAAAAGAAAGAAAGGTACTTCCATTCACATATTCGCTCAAAGCCAAGTCTTCCTTTCTCTCATTCCCCATATGCAATCCTTTGACAAATCTGTTTACTCTACCTTCAAAATAATTTTAGAGTCTGACTTCTCTTCATCTCCCTATTAATACTCTGCTCAAAGCCCCGTCATCTCTTGAGTAGATGATTTGCCATAGTCCATGAACTGCTCTTCTATTTCTATTCTTGCCCCACTTAAATCTATTTTCAAGGTAAGCCTGGTGGTAGGTATTAAGGAGGGCACATATTGCATGGAGCACTGGGTGTGGTACATATACGATGAATTTTGGAACATTGAAAAAATAAGATAAAAAAAATAATCCTATTAAGACAGTGGAGAACAATTTCATTCCTCTGTTCAAGGTCTTATGATTGCCCAGCCCAGTTAGGTAAAGATCAGATCCTTACCAAGGCACCTAAAGGCTTCCACCATTCATTCCTCTCATGTTCCTCTGACCTCCCTGCTCCTGCATGCTCCGCCTTAGAACCCATATACTTGCTCTTCTCTCTGTCTGCAGTGCTACTCCCTAGATATCTGCATGGCTTGCTTCCTCCCCACTCTCATGTTATGATTCAAAGAAGACTTCTTTGACTACCTGATCTAAATTTGCCAGACTCTTCCTCCCTCTCCTACTCATTCTCATTATCATATATAGAATAAAGATTCTCATTATCTTGCTTCTCTGTTTATTTTACTCTATTGCCCATTAGGACCATTTACATTTTATTTTACTATTTCCTTTTTTATTATCTACCTCTTCCCACTAGGATACTATATTCCATGAAGGCAAAGATTTTGCCTGTTTAATTCATTCCCTTATGCTCAGAATCTGGAACAGTCCCTGCTACATGGTGGGTGTTCAAATATTGTTGCATGAGCGAATGAATATGAAGCTATCAGGAGAGTATACTCACTGCAACTAATCTATTTGGTGATAAATGGAAATGTCTGTCTGTAAGAGGTCTGTGGAGACCTGTTTCTTACAGTACATTCACCACCATGATGCCTCTTTTCTTCCCTTCCTGTACATTTTAATCAAATGTATACCTAAAGCTTAATGAAACAGAAAAGAGGGAAGGAAAGGAAGAAGGAATTGCAGAAAAGAAGATAAAGAAGGAGTAATGATTTTTAATAGACTAGTTGGTTTCTACTACCAGGGGAAAATCATCTTTTAAAATTTTTCTGTTTAATTTATTCTTTGAGGGGACATTCAACTAGGTTTAAACAATACTACAATATATTCCAAAAATATTGGGCAAGGCATTAAGGGAGTATATCTTCATTTCCATGCCCTCACTTTCTAGTTAGGATTATGCATTATCACTAATAAACTCAATGTAAAACTAATAACATGGATTTGGGACTCAACTATTCCTCTAGCTGAGCCCATTCTTCATCTGTAAAATGGCAGATAAAACCAGTACCTACCTCACTGGTTTTCTCTGAAGATTAAATTAGTTAGTATTTATAAAGCTCTTAAAATAGTGCCTGGCACAATTTAGTGCTGCTTTTTTTAAATTACAAAATTAAATTAAAAGTATCCAAAGCTTTATATTTAGTCCCATTACCCCATCAATCTCACTACTTATGTTCTTATGATTTTTCCATCTGCCCAACAAGAGAACTCACTTCCCTTACTCTGCCAGGTCCTTTTTCTTTTTAATCAATGCTTTTTTCAAATATTTTTGTTTTAAGACAAACTTACATGGCTTAAAGGAATTGCCTATGGAATAGTGATTTTAAAAAAATGCTTTATTTTGTGACATACACAAAAAGTCCTATCTTTTGGCCTAATATTGCTGTTAGAAGATCTTTAGATTTATGTAATTATGAAGGATTATGGCTTGAATTAGCTAAACTCTATTACCCAACAAAAAAAAAATCCCACTCATCAGATAGACAAGTCAGACACATAATATAAAAGGACTTAAACAGCAATCCAGGGAAGGTCTAAAAGAAAAGTGAAGAATTTTTATTAAGGATATTTTCTAGTCCTCAACGTTTAAATGCATCCCAATTAAAAGTGAAGATATCGGTTGGGTTCCCTTATGCAAAGACATGGTTTGTGCTTTTTATTTCAGAATTCCTTACAACAAATTTACAACTGGAAGTCATTACCCTTGAACCAGAAAAGCTGAAGGGTCATTAGACATTTGTATTTCTTCTGCCCTTGCTCCCAAAAGGCTGAACCCCTTAGCTCATCCCTGGCATGTTAGAGCGTAGAGTGGTTCAGTGCTGGGACCCAAAGACCAAGAGACAGGGATCAAGCCCCCATCATTTATAAGTTGGGTAATTTGGGGAAGTTATTTAGCCTCATCTATAAAATGCTATAGATAAAACAGTACCGATATAGAATTCATAGATTAAATTGAATCAAGTATGAAAAATGCTTGTCATATAGTAAGTGCTCAGTAAATGTTGGCTATTATTGTTAGCCATTGGATAAGGCAGAGATCACACCAAAAAGTATTATTTAACCTTCTTGGCATTCACACGGCCTCAGGTATCACAGTGACTTTGTCTAGTACCCTTCTGAAGTGTGCAGTCTTCTTTCTTCTGGATCAATGGCATATAGTCTAAAATTTCTTGCTTGACATTATGTTCTGCAAAGCAGAAGAATAATCTTACTGAACCAGTAAAGATTGCTCCAATTAAAAACTCCATTTGTTCATACTGACCATGTGACTGACTAGTCAGTTCTCCTTAGCAGCTCGTGAGAAACACCAAAGGCTTTAACTTCTCTCTTAATCAATGTTAGTATAATTATAAGTACAGTCCTGTCAAGCTTTCAGGTCCAGTCATCTCTTTCACCAGGCAAACAGGCAAACAGAAATACCACATAAGCCATTTAACCCATCTGGTGCTGCTTACCACAAGAGAGATGTTTTTTTTGAAGATTTTACTCAGGTATCATTATTGTGGTATCTCATGGTGGAAAGAGCCATACACATTGGATCCATATTGGGCTTAGGTTTTGATGATATCATTTTCAAGCCATGTAATCTTCAAAGTGTAGCTTACCTTGACTGAGACTCTGTTTCTTTTTACTGTAAGCGATTGCAATTGCATTCACCTTTTTCTGTCATTGAGAGCATCAGAGATAATAAATAAAAGATGCCAATGATAATGACTGGCATAGAGAAGGATCCCTATAAATTATAGGTACTAGTGCCAGTTGTTGGCCTCACCACATGAAGGAAAGGAGAGAGGCAGCTATAAAGAGTCTTACCTCTGGGGTTGACTTGTGTCTGATAAAGTCCATGGCTTGCCCATGTCACGATATGAATGAAAACCCTTAGAAGCCCTGTAAAACTTGGCTCACTTGGATTTACTTATTTAAAAGAAAAAAACAACTATGTATAATAATTCCATGCATCCTAAAGTTTGAGTACCACTGACATAGACAGAAAAAAACAACACAGGAAAAAGTATCTGAGTAATCCAGTTTTCTGGCTTTCAGACAACTCACAGATGCTTCATGGTGAATGGGAGGTTGGAGAATTGGGAAGAGTTCCTGATGGCCTGGAATGCTTGCTTTACTCTGTTTTACTATTAATCTGTAACCATAACATATGCTTTTAGATTTGCTTCATTTTATGAAGATTAAACAAGATAATGGAAAAGCAAGTCATTTAGAGCCTGATTTTTTTTTTTTTTTTTTATGTCAATGTAGTAGACTTATGCAGAGCCTTAACCCTGGTCTCTCAGATGTAGCTCTACATCAAAGGAAAATAAATGGAATAAAAATGCAATTTTTTATTTAGGATATTTTAGATCAGCCTAGAAGTTATAAGTTATGGAAAACCAATACATTCTCCACAGTACTTTTTGTGATGCAAATTAATTAACTTGAACTCTACAACTTTCTATCACTTGACACTTTGCTAAGCACTTTCATATATATAACTTCATTTGAATCTCACAATAATACCATGAGGCAGGCTAGACCAGCATAATTTTGCCCATTTTATATATGAAGAAACTGAGATGCAGGGAACTCAGGTAATTTGCCCAATTCATTTGGCTCTTAAAAGGTCAAGTTAGGACCAGGGTTTGACATTTACTCTGACTCTTATTATTCTTTCTACTTAACATTCTATCTTACTCTTAAGAGATTTAGGAATTAAAAAAAATGTGGATTTTCGTGGAAAAGACTGAATATTCTGCAGATAAGTTGGGTTGTTTACATGTGGCAGGAGGTGATTGGAGGAGGGAAGTGTATCCAAACATTTTGTAGGCATCCACCATCAGTGGCCACCATAGTTGTGTTCCTCTTGACTGTTTGCCACCCTCATCAAAAAGAAAGAAAGCTGCAGGTAAAAGCTTGAGATGGAGTCTGAAAATGTGTAGCCTCCAAGGCAGTACTTTGAGGTAAAATGGGATTAGGACACCCTATGCCAAACCATTGTTAAGGTATTGATGAGGCTGTCCTTGGTGGCCCCATGTTCTTGGCTGGGGTAAAAATTGCTCCCGGGAGACTTAGGACATCATAAGATTGGAGAGAAGAGGGTGTTTCCCAGCTTGTCTTATAGAGAACTGAGACTGATTTGCACACCATCTGTCCATAACCTCCCTCACTAGAAACTCTTGTCAGAGAAGCGTGGAGGGGGTGGGTGTTCCTCTTTCCTTTCAACTCCCCCAAGGCTGCACTTTCATGACCTCATATTTGAATCTTCTAGGACTGCTCCAAATGCTCCTTTAACCTATTTTTCCTCTTTATAGGTATATGGGAGAGGGAAAGAAGAAACACTCATTGAGCTACTCACCAGTGACTTTAGAGAATGCTCAGAAACTTTGAAAAAAGGGAGATAAGGTATCAAAAAGAAAATGCCAAGAACCAGACCTAGAGAAAAGGTTGCCTAGTGCTTCCCCCCACCCCTCACCCCCCAGACAGGTCCTGTCCCTATGCACTCTTGCTGTGTTCTGGGACATTCTCAGCTCTGAGACTCAGGCTCCAAAGATGTTATCGCCCTTTGGCCAAAGAAGCATCTAACTGCAGTGGATGTAGGAGACCATTAGTAAGGAGACCGTTCACAGATATTAGGGAGCCAGCAAGAACCAATGGAAGCTCAAGAAGATCTATGTTAGGAATTCAGAGAAAGGAGAGGTTGGTTGGAAGAAGAGTCTGGGGCAGGAGGAGCTGCACTTCCAAGCAGAAGGAAATGGAAAGGGGCCTGAAGTTGCAGAGCAGAACTGAGACATGTGACAAAATGTGAGTGGCTGAGCTCATCTGCATAAAATAAGTTCCTATTCTCTTCAAATAGAGACAACATTTAATTCTCAGTTTGTGCTTATCATGTATCTTCCAAGTCAAAATAGAAATAAAATACTTGCATTATTATTTAGAACTGATATATATTGACATAAGTTGAATATACCTATCCAATATGAAATGTTCATCATTTTAAAGCCTGAGGTTGACCAATATCATGCATTAAAAAAAATGCCCAGAACCAAGAGCTGCCTTGTGCAAAATGGTAGCTACTTGCTATACTTGCCTATTAAGATCTTAAAGTGTGACTCACTACTCCAAAATGAGATGTGCTACAAATGTAATTGCATACTGGATTTTGAAAATTTAGTATACATGGAAGAATGTAAATATCTCATTTTTTAATTAATTGCATGTTGAAATAATATTTTGAAGGTACTGGGTAAATAAAATGCATAAGAATTAATTTAATCCAACTCTTCTTTGAATGTGACTGCTAGAGAGTTTAAATTTACATATGTGGCTCATAATGTATTTGTAGTAGACAGTGCTGCTCTTGAGCCTGATTCTGCCATTTATTTGCTGTTCATGCTTGGGGAAGTCAGTTAGCTTCTCTGTACCTCCAATTCCTCAACTATAAGGTTATTGAGTTATAAAGATGAAATGATTTGATATATGAAAAGTCTTTGGAGGAATATCTGGGATATAGAAAATTTAGCTGTTATCATCTATCATCTATTGGCTGTAACGTTGTTACATCAAATACATGGGTATTTGTATGTGCAGCACAGAATGTGACAGAAGCATTAAATAATACCAAGTGCTTTTATCCTGTTTTTATTTCTGTTGTTTCCTCCCTCCTTCCCTCTCTCTCTCTCTCTTTCTTTCTTCTTCTTTAATTTTCTTCTTTTTCTTCATCTTCATCTTCGTCTTCTTTTTTTGTTAGAGTTTCAGTGAACTACAATTAGAAATCAGGGATAACTCTTACTTAAGGGAAGGATTGAATGGGGATGTATTTCTGTATTTCTAGCCAACTGTTATAGCTATGAAAAACATCTCAAGTGTTTTACTGATAGTTGGAATAATGATAGTTTAATTCTTTTTCAAAATAGTTTCATAATCTTTTAAAAAAATGTGAGCTCCCATAAAGCATCCTTGTTTTGTGACTTCCCTGACAGGAAACACACAATGCAGGGTCCAGAAGGTAGGGCAGATATTTTAGTATAAACAGGCAAAAGTTTTTTGTTGTTTATGTTTACTGTAAATAAGAATAAGTTACTCTGGAATTAGTGACATGTTTAATTAGAATCTACAGCTTATTTGTGTGTGTTTGCTTTGGCTAGTTTCTTCTCTTAAACTACTTTTAATTTTCTTGGAAGTGAACCTAAAACCCACAACACGTGGACACTTCTAAAGATGGGGAAAATCCCAAAACTGGGGTGAAATTGGAGGACTGTGATTAAAAAGAAAAAGAGGAAATAGAAAAATTGCATTTGGTGTAGTTTAAGGGACTTGATAGGCTATCAAGAATATGATATGTTACTCAAGAATTGCTTGCACAAATAGAAATCTAGCCACATAACCCTGGGATATATGAACAAGAGTAGAATAATAGGAGAGTTCCTCTTTTATGTGATATGTATCATTGTTCCAATGCTTTCTAAGGGAATGATTTTAATTTTTGGCTCCATAATTTAAAATGAATGTGATAGATATAGAGAGAACAGTAAAAATCATCAGAAGATTAGAAAATGAAATATCTGATACCAGAGAATTTTAACACAGAGTTTTTAACATCTAGAATAGTGTCTATCTTGTAGTAATAGTTGTCAAATGAATGAATGACTCCTAGATTGGTTAAGCAACAGATTTTTGACTCTTGATTTTATCTCAGGTCATGATCTCACGGTCCTGAGACGGAGCCCCATGTTGTCTCTGTGCTGGGCGTGGAGCCAGCTTAAGAGTCTTTCTCTCCCTCTCCATCTGCCCCTTCCCCCCTCTTGCTCTCTCTCTCTCCCTCTCTAAAAACAAACAAATAAACAAAAATACAGAGTTTTGAAGCTGGAAGAAGGATGAGTGACAATTTACCAAAATTGGAAATGACGAATGAGCCTGAGGCAGTGAGGATAATTATCCTGTGATAACCTCAGTTGAATCTCAGCATGAGTATCCACTTTCAGCCTTGTGCTGTCTTAATTGACATCATTTTATTTTTGGACATTTTTTAAAAAGGGGAATATAGATCTCCTTCTTCTGTGTGCCCACAATACCCTATGCATCTCTTGAAAGTGCTTAGCCCTCTGTGTCATGACTTTAACTTATGTGTGGGTCTCTTCAGTTCTCCAAGGACAGGGAATCAAGGCTTCTTTGTCTATACCATCCCAGAACCTGGCAATGTCTTTGGCATATAGCAGTAAGTTCTTAATAAATATTTGTTGTCTGAATGCATGAATAAACAGAAAAATTTGGGGTGCCTGGCTGGCTCAGTCAGTTAAGCGTTGGACTCTTGATTTCAGCCTAAGTCATGGTCTCAGGGTCCTGACATCAAGCTCTTCCTTGGGCTCCACACTGAGTCTGCTTAAGATTCTCTCTCTCTTCCTCCTTTGCCCCTCCCCCACCACACGTGCTCTCTCTCTCACTTTCTCTCTCTCTCAAAAAAAAAAAAAAAAAAGGAAAATTTGACTTTCTTGAAAGGATATTTTAGAATAATTTAAGGTAATTATTTTGTTGCCATTAGGGCCAGTATCAAATGGTTCATCAATTGTTCTTGATTTCAAGACTGAAGATGAGATGGAATGATAGTCCATTGCTATAGAAGTTTTAGAATCAGTTCTGTTTCTATCTTGGGTAAATTGCTTAACCTTTCTGAAGTTCATCTTGTTTGTAAAATAGGGACAGTAATACCTAATGCCCTATAGAATAATTGTAAACTTGTAAATTAAGTGCAGTGATGTACAAAAAGTAGTTAAGCTAAGAGTCTATCACAATGCAAGCACTACATTCATTCATTCATTTATATGACAATTATTACTACAAGATAGGCACTATTCTAGATGTTAAGAAGATAAGAGTAAACAGGTTGATTATCAATATTATAAGATATTAAAGCTTTAGGTAAAATTACTATCCTATCAATGATGCTCTCTGTCTCCCATCACCAGGAGGCCAATTCCCAGGGCTGCTTCTGTGGACCAGTAAAAACCTATCTAATGTAGAGTGTTGGGAACATAGGTAACCCTGTCTGCTAATCTGCAATCTGAAGAATTCATGAGGACAATGAAGTCTCAAGACTGATTTGGAGATTTGGGTCCATGCTTTAGAATTCTCTCTGTTGGCCCTGAACTTTCAGTGTTCAAAAGCCCAGCCGACCCCAAAGAACTTCCAGATATTCTTCCTGGAATTACTAGCATTAGATGTGGCAGAGAAACACTCAGAAAAATGTACCTTAGCCCTTTCTACAATCTGCTATTGCCTTTTGGAATTCGGATTTAATAAGGAAAGCTAAATATTTAATAGGAGGAAAGTAGATTTCTTGATTGTGTTTTCTGCATCGATGGTTTTGTTTTCACCCACCTCGGTCCTTTGCAACTTCTGGGTATTGCCAGAATGGACCTTAATTTCTTTTTATTGTCTTTGTGTTTCTCCTCTCTTTACTGTGATCTCAGTAGGAATAAGGAGACAAACTGAAGCACATGATACTCCTCATCACTTAATCTGGAAAATTCCTTATGCCCAAATACAAAAAATAAGTCCTGAAATAAACTGAGGAGTCCTCTAAACCAGCAAGTCAGAAATAGTACCATATCTAAAGGCAAGATCATCATATTCTTTATTTCTTTTTATATCCCTCCTTGATTTCTTATTCATTTAAGTTTTTCTGGCGGACTATTTCTGAGAGTGTTTTCTCTGGCAGAGGTTTTACTTTCTTAATTTAGGAAAAGGAAAAATTGGAGGAAAAAATCATCATGGAGAAGAGAGAGGTTACACTAAAAAAAATATGATCAAAATAGATTCTAAATTCTTTAGCTGAATTAGAAAATTGTGTTTGATAACTTTGAAAGACTATCAAAGTCTAAGTTGAATAGGAAAATTAATTTTGTTAGAGGGATTTTTGTCTCTACAGTTTAATGGTTTCATTGCATGTGTAATACAGAATTAGAGGGTGCCAGAAGGTGAATATTAACAGATTTTTTTTTTTTTTGGTCTCTCCTCCAAGAATTCAACTACTCTTCTCTTTTCTTTTTCCTCCCCCTTCCTTCCTCCGTTCCTCCGTTCCTTCATTCGTTCCTTCTTTCCTTCCTCCCTTCCTTCCTTCCCCCTCCTCCTCCCTCCCTCCCTTCCCCCTCCTCCTCCCTCCCTCCCTTCCTCCTCCTCCTTCTTCTTCAGAATCAGAATCAGAATCAGAATCAGAATCAGATTCAGATTCAGATTCAGTTCCAGGCTGGGTGAGTGATCCCAGGAGTCTTGCCTAGGCTGGGTTGCAAATGACCTTAAGGAGTTTCTTTCTTATCGGAGAAAATCAGGTTGATTTTAGGACCAACTGGGTGTTCGAAGTGGATCTTTGCTCAAGTTGGCCTAGATTATTCCCAAGAAATTTTGGTGTAATTGGAATGTTGGAATGCCGGACTATCCTTTGACAATTCTCATCTGAATTCTTAGGCAGGTTAATGTTTCTCTCTCAAGAGTTTTTGGTCTTAAAAAGGAAGTTTTGTTCTTGAGGTTAACCTTAGGGTAAAGATATGCTAATATTACAGCTGAGCTCTGACAGATGAAAAGATATTCTCAAATGCAAGGCATGGAGGGAATGAAGTCAACTACTACATGTTACTGCCAGTCGCCATACTGGAAACGGTATGCACATTAGCTCTAAAACGTCAAAACAACTGACTTAGGTGATCATAACCTCATTTTTAGTTAAGGAAATTAGTGTTACAATAAGTTAATAAGTTACAATAAGTGTTACAATAAGTTAACGGCTTTTAAAAAGCCATTTAGCTAAAAAATGGCACTAGAGGAATTTAAACACAGGTCTGTCTGAGTCAGGGTCAGTATCACTCCTGTTTATACTGATGCCTCCTCAACTAATAGGACGCCTTGTGCGCAATATCTTGGTTTCCCTGAAGGTCTCAAGTAATTTTTAAACTCATATATGTTGCATTTTCCAGAATAATTAATACAAGTCACCACAAAGTTAAAGCTGAAGAGTTTAAGAAAGCAAATCAAAGTTGTACTAGAAAATACTTTGTGCAGCAAATCTAGGAGATCTCCTCCAGTTGAGTATAAGATATATCCTGCCCAAACTGAAACAGAAATTGAGATCTACAGCTTAAACAAAACAACTTTGCCTTTCCAAGGACCAACATGGGATTAAAGAAAAAGACCTAGCTCTTGGATAAGTGGAATTTACTAGCCAAAAAGCTAGTATAATTGGAAATCCAAGAGCTAGTATTAAGGGATGGAAAGGATATAGAAAAAAAAAAGTTTCATAAAAAGATTGAGTAATCTATGCCTAGTTTGTACCTATTCTTAGTTCTTTGAACTGAATTTAAAATAAACAATTTTAAATAGCTAGTCTCATGTGCTGTTTTGCAGTGGACATGGAATTGGAATCATAGGTAACAGGGATTGTAAGAGGAGTGTAAAGGGAAAAGTCTATGATTTCTGGAGGATGGTCTTTTGGAGAGAAATTTCCAGTTGCCTGGATAGTGGCATTGATAACATCACTATAATTTGCTTGAGGGTCATCTGTTGTCCTTTTATCACACTGCATCTTCAGGACTGGACTTGGAATACATTTATCTCTGGTAATGTTTTTGTATTGTAACTGAAGATGAGAGTGGGCAGATGGAGGCAGAAGAGGGAAACTGAATAATTCAACAGGGAATTGTCTTGACTTAAATTAGTCTTCCCTGTGCCAAAGCCTACTGTGTGATGCCAAAGGAAACAGTCAAGACTTTCCATAGCCATGCAGAAATGTGCAGGACGCATTGGGTGTAGTTGCCTATGTAAATGGTACTGAGGGCTTCCTGTCATCTTAAGAAGAAGGAAGTGCAGAAGTACGTGTGTGTGCTAGCCTGCGAGTTTCTCACTGTGTATGGGAGTTTTGATGTGTGTTTCTGGCTGAGGAAGGGGAGGATGGGTGCAGGGCAGAGATGTGAAGGAAGTACAGTAAATGTAGCATGCCTGTCCATCTCAGAATCAGCTCGCAATATTTCTGTGGTGCCCAACGTCACTCTCCATTTCTTCATGTCTGGGAATGATTGTCCTTAATTACCTGTGTGGTTTTACTCCCATATTTCTGGGCTACCACATCTGTTTTTAATTTTCTCTCAATTGCAAAAGCAATATATATTCAATGAAGAAAATTTAGAAAATATAGAAGACAAAGAAAATAAAATAAAACTGGCTTATAATTCTATCATCCTGCAATAACCACTATTAAAGTTTTGTTGTGCATTTCTCCAAGTATTTAGTTTTACAAAACTGGGATAATACTCTATATGTTGCTCTGTAACCTGCTTTTCCCCTTGACTTTTATGTGTTTTTATGTGACATATCTTTTTCTTGGTATGCTTTAGTGTATCACTCGGACAATTCTCCATCCTCATGCAGACCCACCCGTGCACTGACCTTACCACGTTTTTTTCTCTCAGTAATTTCTACCATGTCTCTTTCGGATTTCCTGATTCCTCCATAAAATCACTTCTTTGCTTATACATTCAAATTTCTTTCTTTGTAATCACCTAGTAGAGGCTTAAATCTCAAAAAATTGAACTACCTTTCAATTCCACATGAAACACTGCTGGAGAAAATCAAACATCTGAGTTGATTCCTCAAAATGCTAATTCAGAAACGTGGTGTCCTTCTAACAAATGAAATGTGCTCCTAATTCTGGGTCTGTGTGTGTCTCCTCTGCCCAGAAATCCATTTCCTGAGTTGTCTTCTGTGACTCACTCCTTTACCATCAGGTTTTCCCTCAAATGTCACTAAACTCAGAGGAAACATCTATTATTGGCCTCCATGCACTGTGTTGAAGTGACTGAGTTGTCTCTTTTCTCTTAGCCTGTAGGCTCCTTGAAGAGAAGAACAATATCTAGTGGAGTTTTGTCACATGGGAAATCTTCAATAAATGTCTGCTAAATAAAAGAACAAATAAATGAAAAAAATATGTTTCTCTTCTTTTTTAATTCATAAAGAGCTTTAACTACATTATCATATTTGATTTTTTTAAAATTTTATTTTATTTTATTTATTTATTTAGTTATTTATTTCTTAAAGATTTTATTTATTTATATGACAGAAAGAGAGATCACAAGTAGGCAGAGAGAGAGGGAGAAGCAGACTCCCAGCTGAACAGAGAGCCCGATGCAGGGCTTGATCCCAGGACCCTGGGATCATGACCTGAGCCGAAGGCAGAGGCTTTAACCCACTGAGCCACCCAGGCACCCCTTAAAATTTTATTTTTAAGTAATCTCTACACCAAACATGGGACTCAAATTTATAATCCCAAGATTAAGAGTCACATGCTCTACTAACTGAACCAACCATATTTAATTCCTTTAATCAAATCTTTGTAAATAGTGAGTTGGTAATAGTATTTTGGTCATTATATATATTTTTGAGCAGGCTTTGACCAGGTTCACACCACCAGCAAGGGGAAAACCAGAAGCTCAGTGTTACTCTTGCTTTATCGTACTTCTCATGCTTCCTCACCAACATAGTCCTAAAAGAAGAATGTAGAGGAGTTCTAAAAGAAATCACCCCTGGATGATATGAGATGCTGTAGCTGAACACATCTTGCTGAAACATTGCATTTCTGTTAAGTATCCAAAATTTGCTTTTCTTAAAAAATGTGTGCAAATTTAGTATACTAATCTATTGCATGTTTTCAATATTATTTTTTTAATAACTTACCAACTTACTTTACATTATTTGACTCTCTCCTCCCTCGGGTAAAATTACTACTCCAGAAAGTGCCCATATTCATCCTATGACTTCCCAAAACTTCTTGCATCCCATCAGTGTCTGCAAAAGTATGTATAAACCCAAATGGAGAAATAAGATGTTGTATCACACAGCCTTTCCCAGTTGTGACTTGAAGGCAGAACCTGATAGTGTTGCTATTTGTATATCAGTAAACAAAATGAGAAACACCAACTCAATTAAGCAACATACATTTTAATTATAAATTTGTTGAGCAATATCCTAGCTCCAAGGGTAATCAGAGATCTATAACATCTGAACATGTTTTTAAGACATTTTACAATTTAGATTGAAAGAAACTCTTCCTGAGTCTCCCAGATATGTAATCATACTCCACCCTCCCTTCATCTGGACAACAAATATACCTCCTGTGGATAGCTATGACATTTATTGCACGTATTTGGAGGATATAATGTTCCCTAGAGAGAAAAAAATAATAAGTGCTTATATGTCCAAAATGAGAAAAAGTAACCAGAGAAGACAAAGTTCCATGTTATTTGACTCCTAGATACACCTGCTCAACTTTTCAGAGGCCTGAGTCATAATAAAAGGATAGAAAATGCAATATGAGAAATATCAAGGCATATTTTGATTGAATTACCAAGGGATTTCCATTTTACATAGCAGAAAAAGAAGGAAATCTATTATTTATGGCAGATTATTTATGGAGAAGAGAATTCTCAAAAATCTGGCTTTCTGCTTTAGAAAATTATCTCCAAATGCAATAATCATACATAAATGCTCTACTTCCTATCGTTACTCATAATGACCTTTTTGATAAATACTTTCTTCTATCACTAAACAAATTTAAATAACCTTTGATTTATTTGCTGAAAAATCACTGTAAAATAGCAGAAACACTGTATTCTTGTGAGGACATAAAATGTGTATATATGGCAAGAAAGTGAGCTCTAAAGGCAGATTTCAGAAACTACATACTCAAATTACTTTTGCTATTTGTCTTACTTTTAATTATCTTTTGTTCCCTTGGATATCTAAAGTCTGGATCACTGCAAAGGTGCAAAATCATACAGAATCCCAAGATTATAGAATACAATAAAAATTAAAACTAGTAAACCAAATGTTTACCTTTACTAATTTGCTACTTGGGTCTCTGACCAGTTAAGCTTAGGATGGACACATGGGGAGATTCAAGATTTTAAGCAAGAGAATTGTGCTCTCTAGATTAAAACCATATTCCAAGAGTTCTGACTTGAGGGATCTAAATTTATAGCCTTCTTTTAAAATACTGATTGTATAGCAAAATATACAAATAAACAGACTCCAGGGAGACAAAAAGCATTCGCTCCCTTCCTCCATAATATCAGGCTCCTTTACTTTCCACCACCCCTGCTATGATGGCTGCGAGCCAATTCCTGTGGCAAGACATTTAAAAACAACCGCGTGGCTCCGTATTGATTGGCAACACGAAATTTGGCTCCATAAAGTCTGGAGAATGAATCGGGAGCTACTGCTGCTACCTGCCTGATTTCAATGTATCTTTGTGTGCTTAGCACAGGAAAAACAATTTAATAACAGGCAGTTTACAGTCTTGAGTATAGTGGACTGGTGAGGTTCAGCTCTAGATGCACTGGCAAAACTCAGCCAACAGATGGGTAGTTTTATTTATTTATTTATTTTTATAAAGTTAGCTTTTAATGGCCCATTTGTGATTGAATCCAGAATTTCATAGTCTATGCTACCAACCCCTAGATTTTACCAACAATTTCTTGCTATGCCTATAACATGTCAACGTGGTCAGATGCAAAATACAGTATAACTGGCTATTTTGCCTGACACTTCTGATGTTACTTTTTAAAGATACCCAACCACTTTAACACAAATAGGAATTGAACACAGTCACAAACATCCATGTGGAAATTTGCATTGTGGAGTATGCTTGTGTGAATGATTTTTTTTAATACAGTTTCAGTAGGGGAAAATTACTTGTTTGTGTTAACCTGTAAGATCTACAAAGGAAAGTAATATTCATCTTACTTGAAGTCTGAGTGTTAAATTTAGTTGGAATGAGCAGGTTTATTAATGATTCTTATGATATGGGCCATGATAATGAAAACATCAATTTATAAATTGTCATTGAGTATTAGGCTTTTTCCACTGCCTTAGGTTATTGTCCTTTGTATTCACATATTTCTGTTAAATTCGGGGTGTGGCTAACTGTCTTTTTGTTAGGGTGATAATAGAGGCAGGTGGTTTTATTTTGGGGGAGGAGCTTTAAAAGAAATTAGGATCATCTAAGGCCATTTTACTTCTTTGTTTTAATCAATTTTCCCCCTCCTAGTCAAAAGAGACGATGACTGTTTCTGACTCAGTGAAAAGTAAATAATCTAATTTGTGTCAGGATTTAAGAGTACTTACTACACCATGATAAAAAATGATTAGAAGCAAAACATAAAACATAAGGCATTCAAAAACCTACTCCTTCAGTCTCCCAAGCGTTTCATTTCCCAAGCCCTTGTCTGACTTTCTCCCATGCCTCCTAAATCGCCGAGCAGTCTGGCTTTCTGCCATGTTCTCCTTTCCTTTACACCAGCAACATCTATACTGGCTTCTGCTACTACTCATATTTTTCCGTCTTTTATGTGCTTTTCCATATATATATATATTATATATATATTTCATATATATATTTCATATATATGCGTTTTTCATATATGTATGAAAAACAAGAAGAAAGAAAGAAAGAAAAAAAAAGACAGAGATCTAATTGTCTTCTGCCTTTTTTATCCTGCTCACCTCAGCCCCCTTTAGACCCCGGGGGGAAAAACAGTTCAGATGTGTATGATTTGCATGTATTTTTATTTTATTTTTATTTATTTATTTATTTATTTATTTATTTATTTATTTATTTATTTAACATAATGTATTATTTGCCGCAGGTATACAGGTCTGTGAATCATCAGTCTTACACAGTTCACAGCACTTACCATAGCACATACCCTCCCCATTGTCCATCACCCAGCCACCCTATCCCTCCCAACCCCCAGCAATCCTCAGTTTGTTTCCTGAGATTAAGTCTCTTATGGTTTGTCTCCTTCCCAACCGCATCTTGTTTCATTTTTTCCCTCCCTACCCCCATGACCTGCTGCCCTGCCTCTCAAATACCTCATATCGGAGAGATCGTACGATAATTGTCTTTCTCTGATTGACTTATTTCAATCTGCATGTATTTTTAACATAAACGTGAATCGGATTTTTCTACTCTGTTTTGGGAAAATGATATAACATCCTTGTCTCATTTGAGATCCACAGAGGAAAGCTTTTAATAGCTCTCCATGAAATATATATCTACGGTGTTGTTTTTAAAGTTTCAGAGTAGTGAAATTCCTTTTATTCCTAGTTTAGCAAAAGTAATTTTGAATAGATGTTGAATTTTATCTACGCCTTTTCTGTATCTGTTGAAAAGACCACAGCATGTTTTCCCTTTATTACATTAATGTGGTAAGTTACTTTGGTCTTTGAATATAAATGTAGTAGTGATGACCTCTTTTTTATTTCTGGTATTAGGTATCTCTACCTTTTAAAAAAGTTGTCAGTAAACTTGGATTTATCTCCTTTATAAGTCCTTTTAAAGAAACAACATTTGGATTTGTTAATTTGTTCTAAAAAACATCTCTTCTTTCATTTCTTTCTGTCTTTATGTTTCCTTTTTTCTACTTTCTTTAGTCTTAATTTGTGCTTTCTTTTCAAGTGTCTTAAATTAATATTTAGATCAATGAAAATTATTCATTACTTTTCAGCCTTTCTTCTTTTTCTAATATATTTGTCAATGCTATAAATTTTCCTCTAAGCATGGCTTTAGCTACTTCTCAATGTTTTGATATGTCATATTTTAATTAATGATTTAATTTAATTAATAGATATCACTACATTTTATTTAATGACTTGATCAATGGGTCATTTAGAAATACATTGTTTAATTTTAAACAGGTATTTTCTAGTTATCTTTTTGCTATAGTTTCTAGTTTGTCAATATAATCAAAGAACAGACTCTGTCTAATTTAAATTCTTTGCAATTTGTTCAGCTTCTCTTGGTCCATACGGGAGGTGTGCTCTGCAGCTATCTCTGTGTTATTATAGAAGCCAAGTCATCATTGCACTTTATCTGCATTTTCTTGATTATCATTTTTCATTTTGTCTTTCATCCAGAAATTTAAAATTTTGACACAGTCTGATTTAACTGATTTATCATTTGTATCTTTTATTTCGTGTTCCAGAAAATTATTCCCTATCTTGACATCCTTAAGATATTCTAACACATTCCATTTTTTAAAGTTTCTATGATAGTGAAAGATAGTGAAAGAACTAACTAAATAAGATACCAGGACTGCATATATAAATCAGGATTGGTCTAAGTAAGTAAATTGATGAATACTGTCACTCTATCCAGGACCTATTCCCCACTTTTTTTTTTTTTTTTTTTAGTATCTCTTAGCTTATCTGTCCAAATCTAATTAGAACCTCCTAATAACAATCGCTAATATTTATTACTGATTATGTGTTAGGAACTATGCTAAATGCCTTACAGACATGTTTTATTTAGTTCTTACACCAGTTCTGTGAGATGAGTATCATTACTATATTTAGTTTACAAATGAGGAAAGTGTCACGCTAAAAGTAAGGGATCTGGTAAGTAACAGAGTTCTGCTGAGTTCAGGCAGCCTTACAGGATCGGACTCTTAGTCACTTTGGAATGCTAAGGTCATTACTAGCACACAAAGAATTGTAGTAATTATTCTCTTTGCCTTTGGGATTTCTCTTGGTTCTGCTTCTCTTCTTCTTTCGTCTAGTTTCTAGTCCTTTGCTTTTGATTTGAATTCTGACTTTTTACTTAGGCTCTTTTAATTGACAGCTCTATTTTAATGATCTGCCTGCCTTTGATTTAGCACTAAGTTTTTATTGCTACCTGCTACACTTGGCTCTAACTTCAAACTCTTGGGTTTTCACCCCATTCATTGCTCAGGATTGAGTTTAATGCTTGCCTAACAGGGGATATTAAATAAGAAATATGCTATACTCCTCCTGTAACTCTAATAACTAGTGAAATATCCAATATCTCCTCCAAAAACTGTTTCTCCAATCATTTATCCTTCTTTCCTTTCCTCCTTTCCTCTTTCCCTCCCTCCTTTCCTTCCTTCTATCTTTGAGTTTGTCAGACTTTTATCAATGTTAAGCTGGTCTGTTCTAAGCATTGGGCATATGGGGATGGATAAGGTGTGTGCCTTGTCTTATAGAGCTCATATTCCAACAGAGAAGACAGGATCTAACAAATGTTGATGATAATCAGTGAAATAACATTGCATAAAATATTCTGAATTCATCATGGATGTTTTCACAAAAGAGGCAACAAATGAGCTGAACCTTCAAAGATAAATTTTTCAGATGGATAGGGAAGAGGTGCTGGGAACTAGAGCTTAAATTAAGATGTGAGTTTTCCATATATTCCTTTAAAATTGAACAGAAGTAGCCTGAAGGAAAGAACTTAGATGATCCTGGAAAAGGGGTTTATGATCTCAAAAAAACAAACAAACAAAAAAAACAAAACAAAACAAAAAACAAACCCACAAAAATAGGAAGTTTACTATGTTAAAATCTTACATTGGGGTCTTTACTTTATTCCTTCCTTCCTTTTCTTTTTCTTATTTCTCAGGGTGGTTTTGGTAACCACAAGCCTGGTGACATTTTATCACTATACCTCATATTTCAAATATAGCGTATATTATAAAGTTGCATAGTCAAGTGAAACCCTAAGAAGCCACAATATCCCCCACAAGATCTGAGCACTCAGGCCCATCGTCCATTTTACTTGAGTAATCTGCCTTCAGTGTAGAGTAACCCAGTGAGTGATTTAAGTGTTTTTTCCTTTCTTCACTCTCTAGGGACTTTTCTTGATAAACCACCAAAACATTATTTTTAGAAAATTCAATTACTTTAGCCAGGTTGAAAAAAAAAATCAGTCTATGTGTTGTTTTTGCTTATATATATATATAAAATTTCTGCTATATATCTTTTACATAGAAGAATGGCATCCAACAATAAATTTAGGCTTCTAAAATATTTTTCTTAATTATACTTAGTTTGCCTATAAAATATGGCCTAGTCAAAATATTAAAAGTAATTTTGATTTGTCATAAAGTTGTTAATCTATATCTTCCGTAAGCTAAAGGCGACTTCTAACTTTAAATTATTGAAACAGAACTGCAACTAATAAAAAATTACATTTGGGGGTGCCTGGATGGCTCAGTTGGTAGAGCATGATTTCTGGGTCAGGAGTTCAAGCCCTATATTGTGCCTAGCGCTTACAAAAAAAAAAATAGTCACATTTATTCATGCTGCTAACCTTTATCTAACTTCATGTGGTTTCTGGTCTAGTCTATTATTTCTTTTCAGCCCTCCAAGAATTCATAGCAATTTTAAAGAACACGAAGTTTCCATTCTTTGCTCTAATATTTTCTGAATTTGTTGGCTAGCTCTTTGTTCCAAATGCAATCATTTTTTAAAATTCAATTACTTTACAAATACATGAGTTTTTGTGGGGGACATAAAAAAACTACTTTTTTAAAGTAGGCAAATTAACAAAAAATAGAAAGAATGGATTGTACTCTCCTTTACCAAATTAAAAACGACAAAACCGTTTTTTAAAGAAAAGAATCTAATGATCATCTTCAGATTCGAAGTTGTAAGTAATTTTTTTGGATGGTTATAAGAAGAGGAAATAGGTTTAATCTGTAATAGAAATGATTAAATTAGTTATTATACAGCACTGCTGAACTATGTATTATATGCAAAAATGAAGACACACCTGCCTTCACAGGCAAAGGCAGTTTAAGAATAGTTCTGGCTTGGGTCTCCAAATTAAACACTTCTTTTTGCCAAACAGGAGACTGCCCAGCCCTCCAAAATAAAGACCAGCTTTACCTGGGATAACCTAGAATTGTCAAAAATAATAAACTCAGAGTGAAAAAAAATTAATAAAACTTAGAGTTTAGAGTAAATCCCCAACTCATTTTGAAATATCTCCTAAATATCTCTGATAGGTAATTGTGCAGATCACTGAACATATATTTTACTACGTAGCTCTCAAATTGTAATTTTTAAACACTTACCTCTGATTTCTGAATATTATTTGTTCAAAAATTACATGCATTTTCCATTGTACTCTAATATAATAAAATATTCTCAAAATTTATAAAAATAAGTGGATGAGATAAAGATCAAAGATATAATTTATATTTCATTTTATTTATGAATAATTCAACACGTTTTAATTTCCCTGAGATGTTTTAACGTATGAAGTAAAATATCAGAACGGTTTTGTTTTTACAAAGAAGATGTATAAGAATATTTTTATATATGAAAAATATGGAAATACTTTATTATTATACACAATTTTATGGTAAAGCAATTTTGATACATTGTTATAATGATTGTCATAACTGAAAAATATATGCCATGTTGGTATATAGATCCAAAAGAAGAAATGAATTATTAATTGTGATTATTAAATTATGGTACTAATTTCATCCACTAATTAAGCAAAGGTTTTTGTTGAAATTTATCCATTAAATTCCTGCCATCCTTGATGTCCTTGAGCTATTGTTGCACAGTAATTGGAAAATTGCAGTTTTGTATTTTTGAAAATAATTTAAACTCTGCAGAAATTATACTGGAAAATTTAAGTTTCAAAAATTATGCTTATACAAAAAAGATGCTTATACATTTTTAAAGATGCCATGTCCTTTGTGGGAAAACAAAGCACAAAAATTAGAAACGTTTTTATCCCTCCATTTGAATAGTGCAGAAAACTAATATATGCTTTTCTTTGTTGACCACCTGTGTTGTGAAACTGTCACAGATCCTTCATGATACCTTCACCTCCCGACAGAGACAGAGAACCAGGCTCAATTCTTCTGTTAACTTCTTTCTAATTTAAAAATGGAATGTTCTCATTTTTTCTTCCTACACTTTAGTGGACTGCCTTGAATGTCTCCTGTGGAGGACATATCCCATTTGATAGACGATTAAGCTAGGTTAGGGTTAGGGTTAGGATTAAGTGGATTACAGTTGGGGTTACTGTTTTGCTTGATTGACAGATTTTTCTTCTATTGAATCACTATCTTTCCTCTCTTAACTTCTAGTTTTTGTTCTTATTTTGGTTTACTGGAAACTGTTAAATCATGCCTACATTGAGAATGTCAGGGCTAGATGGGACTTTAGAGGTCTTATAGTTAGATTTCCCGCACAGTTTAGGTGTAGAGTTGCCAGATTTACCAATTAAAAAAACAGGGCATCCAATTAAATTAGAATTTCAAATAAATAACACTTTTTAATGTATAACTATGTCCCAAATATTAGTAAATACTTAGTGTCTTTTATTTTATCTGGCAACCCTGAACAGGTAACCACTCTGTAGGAATTCTAGCATATGAGTAGCCAGCTTTCCCTTCTCCAAATGGAAAGAAATATTTCTTGGTAAATAGGGGAATAATTGATTGTAAATGGAGTGTGTGTGTACATAAACATCAAAATCAGCTACGATGACATTTTTGTTTTTTCTCGCTCTTTGTTATGAATAATAAATTATTTAATATTCTGACATGATAGGTCCCCTGAAACTTTATGGAATAAGAACAAAGATAATACAAAAAGTGAGTTTTAGGTCTTGAGGATCCGCGCCTCATGTGTCACCATAAGGAAGATGTACTAAGCAATGTCAAGAGAGTTGATTAAGGGTACAAAACAATGGTGGCTAAGTTGAACAGAAAGCATGTATTTTTGGACTTCTGGTGAAAGAAAGTTTTCTTCACTGGCCACAGAATATTCTCCATGCTTCCTAATGGGTTTAATCTTTTAAGACATCAGTAGGCCTCCCAAGGAAACAGCTGCTCTGGAACATGGCAAGCTGTCTAGGACTTTGGAGCTTACATTCCTTTTCAGCGTGGCTCCCCAAATGCCTTGTCAACTTGATGCACAGAGAGAAACTCATCTTCAAAAGGCACTCTCAATCAGTCATGGAGAATGCATATTGCCATTCCGCCATGTTTTGAATGTGAGTTGAGGGAAGAAAAAATTTAAAAATCTCCTTTAACTTGAAGTCACCATTGAAGTACAGCTATTTACTCTATGTGACAGATTGGGAAACTAACAAAAATGGACTGTGGAGGCACGTTAAAAAGTTATGGCCCCAATAAAAAAGTTCCTTAATTGTCGGCATAGCAAAGCCCTACACTGTGGGAAAACATCCTTGAAATCCACTAGTCAAAAGAAACATGACTAGAGGCTCCATTTTGTAAACGTACCATGCTTCTGGAATTACAGTAGCTAACCCACCCCTGAAGGATGCCAGGCTGGAGATAAGGGCAGGGTCAGATTCATGGTCCTATGAATCCTTGTGGGTACAAGGCCCAACACTTAGAAAGGCTCTATGCTTGGTTTAAAGCTCTACTGCTATTGTCTTGAAAACCTTAATCATTTTGAATAAGGGTTCCCACATGTTCATTTATTTTATAGTGGGTCATGGAAATTATGTCACTGGTTCTGCACTGAGAAGAGAATTTTGGTCAGGGCTGTGGTTTGTGACCAGAGGGCAGAGCTTTCCCAGGTACTGTGTTACCTTCAGTAATAGTTCAGTGCCCATGTTTCCCATTATTGAGCGGGGAGTATCGCCTGTACACTATCATCCAAATCAGATCTAAACTTTGGATCTTCATTATCACTTCTACCTATATACAACTGGTTATTAAGACCTGTGGTTTCTGTCTCCTACATATATTAAAACCTTATTGCCTCCTTTTTGTCTCTCTGCTAATGGCTTTCTTCAAGTCTCCTCAGGTCTTGCTTTGTCAATTATGCTAACTACCTCACTGGAATATCTGATTCTTGTTCAGTCTTATACTGTCCAATTCATCTTCTATAACAAGGTCAAATTCTGCTTGCTACCACTGCTTGTTTTTGTAAATAAAGTTTTATTAGAACAACAGCCATACCCATTAATTTACATCTCACCTATGGCTGCTTTTGTCCTATAGCAGCAAAATTGAGCAGTTGTAACAAAGACTGGCAAAAGCTAAAATACTATGTGACCACTTACAGAAAAAGTTTGCCAGTCCATGTTTTATAGTTATCCCCAAATCATTTTCTAACATGAGTATTTCATCTTTTTATTTCCCTGTTTAACTCTGGATTGGCACTCCATTGTTCACAACATAAATTCTTAGCTGTTCAAACTGGCATACCCAGTTCTTGATAGGCCCCCTTCTTTATTTTTTTTAAAGATAAGTGAGAATAATTCTTTTTTTTATTTTAGATCTTATTTATTTGAGAGAGAGAGAGAGAGAGAAAGCACGAGCAGGGGGAGGGGCTGAGGAAGAAGCGGGCTCCCCACTGAGCAGGATTCCCGATGTGGCTTGATGCGGGGCTCAATCCCAGGACCCAGGGATCATGACCTGAGCCAAAGGCAGATGCTTAACCTACTGAGCCACCCAGGCACCCCGACTGATAGGCCCCCTTTTAATTATTTGGACTCTCTGCTAACAATATCTGGACCATTGATTGTTTCCTATTGGAGTGGAGACAAATGGGTGGGTGGGAGAAAGAAGGAGGAAAAGTGAAGGGGAAGGTTTATCAGATTTACTTCAGAAGATACTCTAAATGCCACC
Organism: Potos flavus; assembly: GCA_028534135.1. Classification (NCBI taxonomy): domain Eukaryota; kingdom Metazoa; phylum Chordata; class Mammalia; order Carnivora; family Procyonidae; genus Potos; species Potos flavus. The sequence goes on from CM052893.1 coordinate 31,949,857, forward strand.
CTCTATTCAATGGCTTTTTGTGGGACCACACTTGTCTCAAGATTATTAAAGCTAATTTATATTCAGGCTGCAAATATAATGTACCCAACTGAATATTATTTGAACAGAAGAACTATTCATTGAGGAAAAAATATTTTCCCCAAAACGTAGTGCATTTCTATTAAGAATAACTAACATTTATTGCTTACTATGTGCCAGATGTTATCCTCAGCATAGCTGATGCACGTGCTTATGGAAATTTTTAACAGTGCTATCGTGCTGGTGGAGAAAAGGAGGCTTGGAAGGGTTAAGCTATAATTAGTAGGCAGTGGGGCCAGAATTCAAATTCAGGTGTTCTCATTCCTGAAACTTCATATTTAATTGCTATACTTGTGTCCTTCTGAAACAAAGCACTGCTTTTCCTTGATGTGAGATCAGGTTCTCTGGAAAATATTATAAAGATAAATAGTTTAGAATTTTATTACTAAAATAAAACACTGCATTCTGTTTAGAATAACCTACATGAAGCTGGAAGGGCATTGGCTGTCTCTGATTGAGGAGGCCTATGTAGCCAGACAAATGGCCTTTTCTTCTTATATCTGTGGGAAATTAAGGGTGACTACAGGACTTTGCAAAATTTGAACTCCCATGGTACAGGAGGCTGACAGTTGACTTTGGGTTTTCTTATTTATTCATTCTCATCTACTGATGAAAATAACATTTTGTTCTGGAATGAAAAAAAAAAACCCCAACTTGTCAAGTCCCATTAAACCAAAAATGATATCATCTCTGGAATTGAAATAAAGATATTTAATTTTACCATGTTCAACCAGGATCAAACTGTATAGTTGGACACTGATATTCAGCAAGGTAAAGATTCTTATTCAGGGTCATGGGGCAGAATCAGAAGTAGAACCAAGGGCTTAAAAGACGAAACTGTGTACTTAATAACCAGGTCCTTCATTTCGTGGTTGTATATACTGTGGCTTATTGCTTGTGGCTTTTGACATCAATATAATCACTTATTATAAACAAAATGAAACCTTGAGTTTGTGATAGTATCTGTTGTCAGGTATATGAGGTTGCTGTAGTCTATCTCTTTAAATTCTTCAGCAAATTTTACATCCAGCACGTCATATATGTGGTAATATCAAGTTCTTGATCATTCAAATCGCTTATCCTTACCATGCTTGTGTTGGCAATGTCAGTCAATTATCTTTTTTTTTTTTTTTATCATGACCTCGGTAATAATACCAGAAACCTCAATTTTCCTCCTCTTCAGCTCAAAATGTCTCTGGTCCTCACTCTTCCTTTCTTCTTTCTAGTTTCCATAAAATGTAAGGTCTTTGGTATTTCTAAGACATCCATGTGTACCCTATTTCCTTTCCTCTATTACTTCTTTCAAAACCTCGTTTTGAAATAGTCACTTTGTCTTTTTTCATTTCCAATAATCTGTTTCTCCCTGGCCTCTTCCCATTATCTTGAAAACATGCTCAGGTGCTCCTTACCATGGGAAATACTCTCTTTGTCCCAACACCACCTACAGCTATAGCCTTATTGTTTTGTTTTGTTTTCAATTAATTTCTAAATTTCTTGAAAAGTTCTCTGAATTAATTGTCCAACTTCCTAACCATTCCTTTATATCCCCCTATCATATGCCTTTTTTCCCCACCTCTCTGGTAAAATTGTTCCCTCAAAGGTCCATATGTTAACTAGACTCACTGTGGTGATCATTTTGCAATATATACGAATATCGAGTCATTATTTTGTGCACCTGAAAGTGATATAATGTTATATATCAATTATATCTCAGTAAACAAAAAAGTTAACAAAAACTAATTATTGTCCAATCTAGTCGATCTTTCTTATGTTTGAGCTTCTTTCACATGGCTGAAGTATGTGATTTTTTTTTTCTTGAAAATATTTCCTCGGGGCGCCTGGGTGGCTCAGTGGGTTGGAGCCTCTGCCTTTGGCTCAGGTCATGATCTCAGGGTCCTGGGATCGAGCACCTCATCGGGCTCTCTGCTCAGCGGGGAGCCTGATTCCCCCTTTCTCTCTGCCTGCCTCTCTGCCTACTTGTGATCTCTCTCCTCTCTGTCAAATAAATAAATAAAATCTTAAAAAAAAAGAAAAGAAAAGAAAATATTTCCTCTTTTAGCTTCTGTGACCCTGCCATTTCCTGGTTTCCGCTTACCTCTGTATTACTTCTCAGTTTTCTTATCTGGTTCCTCCTCTGTCTCTTGCTCATCAAGCTCAAATAGTTCTCCAAGATTCTGTACTCATTTTTCTCATCTTCTGCACACTCTTTTTGAATAACTTCTCCCTTCTTTCACAACTTCACTTATCATAGTTGTTGAATTTCTGAGTCACAGAACTCTTTGAGCAGCTGGCCAAAGCTATGAACCCCTCACCCAAATCTTGACATGAGACTATAGCATTTGTTAAGCTAACATTTTTTGAGTACTTACTATGTGATCTATTAAATCCTTATAACAATCTCATGAGGTTGGGTAAGAAATTTGAGTTGTGTTGAATACAGAAACTTGCCAAAGAGTCACACCTCCTACATTTATTTGGCTGGGTTTCAAACCTAAGCAGATTGACTATACATGTACAGTGACACTCAAATTCTGCACACATTGTTAGCAGAATCATGGCCTCCTGAATCTCTTTTAGGGACTCCTGAATATTATCATCAAGATGATGGCCACAAATTCCTCTCTCCCTAGCTACAGTCTGAATTCTAGATATACTCATCTTTAAGACAGATTTTATTGAGGAATAATTGCCATACAATAAACTGCACATATTTAGTGGCCAAGTTAATAAGTTTTGACATGTGTATGTATCTGCAAAGCCATCACAGCATTCAAGACAATAAACATATCTACCACCTCCAAGAGCTTCCTGAGTGCCCTTTGCATCACTCCCTTCTGCCCCTCTCCAGCCCACTTTGCTCAGAGGCAGCCAATGATCTGCTTTCTGATACTATACAGCAATTTGCATCTTCTAATTTCACATTAGTAAAATCACACAATATTTACTCTTTTTTTTCTGACTTCATTTATGTTGTATGTAACAGCAGTTTATTCCTACTTTATTGCTGAGTAGTATTCCATAGAGTCAGTAGACCAAAATTTATTTATTTATTCACCTGTGATGGACATTTGGGTTGTTTCTCATTTGGGGTTATCACAAATAAAGCTTCTATGAACACTTTTGTACAAGTCTTTTCTTTCTGCCAAAGTACTTTCTCTAATATTCTTTATTTTTTTGTAGTGTAGACCTGCTGGTGATGAATTCTTCAGCTTTTGCATTTCTGAAAAAGTCTTTTGCCTTTATTTTTGAAAGGTGTTTTCTTTATAGCATTCGCAATAGTTTTCCTTGAGCTTTCCTTAAATGTCGGCATTTCAATAATGCTATTTTCTCATATGTATTGTTTCCAGTGAGAAATCTGTGTTCGTGATTATCTTTGGTCTTCTGTGTGCAAAGTTCCATTTTTCTCTGGTTGTTTTCAATATTTCTCTGTACCATTGGTCTTGAGCAATTTGATTATGATGTGCCTTACTATAGTTTCCTCCTCCTCCTCCTCTTCCTCCTCCTTCTCCTTTCTTAGGTTTCATTGAACTTCTTGAACACATGTGGGTTTATGGTTTTCATCAAGTTTGGAAATTTTTCATCCATCTTTTTCAAATGTTTTTTCTATCCATCCCTTCCTGATGACTTCAATTAAATGCATGTTTAGGGACCGACATCATCAAGATGCAGAGTAGAAGAACCCAGCCTCTGTTCTCCCACAAAAGTAAACAATCAGACAGCTATCCATGAACAAAAATAGCTCTGGGAGGACTCAGGTGTTCACTTAAGATACTTTGGCAACACAGTAGTGCAAAAAAAAAAAAAAAACCCAACAAAACAAACAAACAAACAAACAAACAAAATACAAAAATACCCCTGAGAATAACCACACAAAAAGGGAAGGAAGAACAACTTCATTTTCTTGTATTATTCCATCCCCCAGACTGAAACTGCTCAGTGCGAAGAGGGAACTCCCTAGCTAAAGAGTTTCTCTTGACAGGAAAGGGATAGTAGGGTGGGTGATCAGCATCTTGAAACTTTCATGAAGGACTCACTTTAGATTCACCCCACCCAGAGACCAGCAAACCTGAGATAACTAGAGACAGCCTAGAACAAGAGGGCAGGGTCAACCAGTATTAACCACATTGTGGAAGTGGCCATGGTTTCCGATGGCCTTCTCTGCAGGGGATCCCAGCAGCTTTTGCCACTGTAGAAACCAAAGGCCAGCACAGTCACTTTGCACCCTGCAGGTTTCACTGTTGATGTTTTCTCCCATAAGTTTCATGTTCATAGGTGCCAGCTACTTGAATACCTCCCCTGTCCGTCCTACTACCCCCACCCCCACCCCCCATGGAGCCCAGAATTCACATAGGCAGCCAGCCCTGGCCTCTGCAGTTGCACAATAAGACACAAGTCCAGACCCTCACAGCTGGCTGCCTCTGCTGTGTGCACACTCTGGGCTAACCTCTCCAGTTATGTGCCTGCACTCTACTGTCCTGATTCCCATCCCATGCCTCCACTGTCATGTGTATGCCCTTGGAGAGACCCTGCTACCATGGTAGTGCTTACCAAGAGCCAGGGCTCCCACAGCTATTCGTGGGCCCAGATCCAGCCCTGTCTCTTGTCACAGACATGCACCATTGTGCTCACCTGCAGCTAGCCCAATCATCTGTGCACTTGCATGCCCCTAATCAGAATCCTGTTACTGGCTTTCCTTTGTGCATGTGCCATGGCAATAGCCTGCAGCCATGGGGGTAGACACTGACAGCTCAGACTCCCCACAGCTGTTGTGCTCTGGCAGTTAAACACTGCCCTTGCTTCTGACCATGGCCCTTACTACTACATATGTCTGCAACCAGCCCTTGTCATTAGACAGGATCTGCAACCAGCCCTGCAGTTGAGTGTGTGCACACTACCACTCAGGCCACACCACTGCTTGCCCTGTTCTTAGCTGATGGATATGGAGGTGTTCCTGATGATTCCAACAGTCCTTGTATCTAATGAAGACCTACCCTATGGTGCTTGCCAAGAACCATGCAGTTGTTGATCCCAGCGGCCTGAGCCATCAAGACATCACACAGTTTGAACCCAGAGTCATCAGACATACCACATGCTCCTGCACTTAGCACCTTGCAACATTAGACCCAAGATCACAGAATGCTCTAGTGTACCCCTATGCACAGACAAATGCCTTTCCTTACTGAAGTCAGTGTATAAAGAAGCAAGAAGAAGACTGTTTCTTCAAATATGCAAATACTTGAACAAGGCTACAGAGATTGTGAAGAATCAAGGAAACATGACATCACCATAGAAATACAATAAGCCTTTAGAAACTGACCCCCCAACACTAAAATAGAGATACATGCATTGCCTGACAGAGCATTCAAACTAATTGTCTAAAAATGCTCAGAGAGCTATAAGTGAACACAGATAAACAATTTAACAAAATTAGGAAAACAATACAAGAGAAAAATGAGAAGTTCAAAACAGATAGGAATGTAAAAAGGAGCTGAAGAATACAGCGGCTGAACCAAAAAATTCAATAGATGGTTTTGACAGCAAACTGGATCAAGCAGAAGAAAGAATCAGTGAAACTTGAAGACAAATCCTTTGAAATTATCCAGTCAGTGGAGCAAGAGAAAAAAGAATGAAAAGGAATAAAGAAAGCCTACAGGATTTTTATGATGTTAGTAAAAGAAACAATCTATGCAGTCTTGGAGTCCCAGGAGGGAGAAAGGGGCAGATAACTTATTTAAAGAAATAATGTCCAAGAACTTCCCCCAACTAGGGAGATATTTGGAATCCAAGTTCATGAAACTCATAGATTCACAAACAAGTTCAACTCAAAGACATCTTTTTGGAGATATATTATAATGAACTCTCAAAAATCAAAGACAAAAAAATCTTGAAAAGAGCAAGAGAAAAGAAGCTTGTAACTTATAAGAGGAACTTCATAAAAATAAGTCCATCAGCTAATTTCTCAGCAGAAACTGTAATGACTGGGACAGTAGGATGAGATATTAAATGCGCTGAAAGAAAAAAATTTGTCAATCAGGAATACTTTATTTGGTAAAGTTGATCTTCAGAAATGAAGGACAAATAAAGACTTTCTCAGACAAATAAAAGTTGAGAAAGTTTATCATCACTAGACTTGTCAACAAGAAATCCTAAAAGGAGTTCTTCAAGAATATATTTGCAATTCATATATCTGATAAGGAGTTAATATTCAAAATCTATAAGCAACTCATACAAGAGAACAAAAACACAAATAATCAGATTAAAAAATGAATAAAAAATTTGAATAGATATTTTTCCACAACAGACATACAAATAGCCAACAAGTGCATGAAAAGCTGCTCGGCATCATTAATTATTAAGAAAATGTAAATCAAAATCACAATGAGATGTCAGCTTACAACTATTAGAATGATAATTATCAAAAAGCTAAGAGGTAAGTAAGTGTTGGTGAAGAGGTGGAGAAAAGGCAACCCTTATGCAATGTTGATGGGAATGTAAATTGGTATAGCCACTATGGAAAACTGTGTGGAGATTCCTTTAAAAATTAAAAACAGAACTACCATATGATCCAACAATCCCACTTCTGGTTATATATCCAAAGGTAATGAAATTACTATTCCAAAGAGGTATCTGTGCTAGGCATTTAATTTAGTTCTTTTTATATCATTTATCTAATCTATCTAACCCATTTATATCATCTACCTAACTTTTTGAATAAATGAAATGCAGTTTTAATGACTATTTTAATGCTCTTGTCTACTAATTCTGCCATCTGAATTAGTTCTGCATCAGTTTTAATTGATTGATTTTTGTTCTCATTATCAGTCATATTTTTCCTGCTTTTTTGCATATATGGTAAACTTTGGTTCAATGCCAGACACTTTGAATTTGCCTTTTTGGTGCTGGATGTTTTTGTATTTCTACAACTTACTGAGTTTTATTCTAGAATGCAGTTACTTAGAAATTATTTTGTATTTTTGAATCTTCCTTTTAAGATTTGTTAGGCTGGTCCAGATCAGTATTTAGTCTAAGGCTAATTATTCTCTACTACTGAGGCAAGACCTTTCTGAGTACCCTATCAATATAATATTGTTCATTCTGACTGATGTGAGCAGGCACTATTCCTAGCATGTATGAATGCCAGATACTGTTTCCTCTAATCTCCTTGAGTGGTTCTTTCTCTGGCCCTGTATTGTTTCCTCCCATGCATGTGCTGATCAGTATTCTCCTAAATACTCAAGAGGACCTTCTGGAGTTTTTCTGGGTAGCTTTCTAATTTTCTGTACTCTGTCCCACAACCTCGAGCTGTGTTGGTTTTCCCAGACTCTCAGTTCCAGTTCCTTAACTCAGGGGATTTTCTCATCTCCATAGCCATGGCCAGTGGTCTCGTTCAAGGTGATAAGCCAAGGTAATTGTAGAGCTTCCCTTGTTTGTCTCCAATCTTTCAGGGATTACTTTTCTTCATTGCCTCATGTCCAACATCTTGAAGATCTTTGCTTCATCTATTTATTTAGTCCTATTTTTGGTGCCTATGGAGAAAAATAGAGCAAAGTAGGAGATAGAAATCATTGTGGAATAGAGTATAGATTTGGATAGGCTGCTTAGGACCATCTATGAGTGATTAATCTGAAGAAACACTGAAAGAATTGAAGGAGTGAGCCATGAGGCTATCTTGGAGAAGAACATTTGAGACAAAGATATCAGCAAGTTTTCATTTTATTTTTTATTTTTTTAAAGATTTTGTTTATTAATTTGAGAGAGAATGAGAGAGAGAGAGAGCACACACAAACATGGGGATAGGGAGAAGCAGACTCGCTACTGAACTGGGAGCCTGACATGGGGCTGGATCCAAGGATCTGGAGATCATGACCTGAGTCCAAGGCAGACACTTAACCATCAGAGCCACCCAGGCACCCTCAAGAGATCAGCAAATTTGAGAACAGTGATGGGAACATCATTAGCTTGTCAAAGAGCACTGTGAAGGTCAATGTGGCTTGAGGCAGTCAACAGGACTGAGAAGATGAGACAAGAGAGAGAGCCAGGTACTCAAATAATCTGAGGCTTATATAAAGGAAGGACTTTAGATTTCATTCTAAGTATTATGAGAAGCTATTGCAGGATTTTTAGCAATGGTGTATGTTTAAAAGAAAGAGATTTAACATTTTAAAGGGTATTACTAGGTGCTATGTAGAAAATAGATTATAAGGGGTCAAGAGTAGAATCTGATTTAGACAAGGGTATTAACATTGGAGGTGGTAAAAACTGATTCAGTTCTAGACTATTTTAAAGGAGATGCTGAATATGAAATGAATTATGGGATATGAAATGAAAGGGGTATGAATATGGGATATAAAAAAAAAAGAAAGGTGTAAAGATGTATTACAAAGTTTTGGCCTAAATAATGGTCTCATTTACTACTACGGATAATGATGAAGAGAAAATTTTTGATGGGGAGAATTAAGTTTGAGATCAAGTAGGCAGCTGGATATTCAACTCTTCTGTATTCACTCTTCTTGAGATATTGTAGAGTCATCAGCATATATATGATGTATGGGGATCACTAGGTTGTGTGAAGCACAAAGAAGTCTCAAGACTGAGTTTTGATGCCTTTTAAGATGTCATGGCTGGCTAATTGAGACTGAATCAACAAGAGACCAAGAAAGAGCGGCCAGCAAGCTGGGACAAAAACCAGGAAAGTGTGGCCTACTGGACACCAAGCACAGAAAGTACTTCAAGAAATAGGGAGAAATCAACCATATCAAACATTACTGAGAGGTCAAAGACGATAAAAACTTAGAATTGACTTTGGATTATTCAATGCACAGGTCTTCAGCAAATCTTAATTTCTTATTTTTCTGCAAAGCCTCAAATATTGGAAGCATTTCATTTATTTAATTAGATAAAGATTCACGATGAGCTCACCTTTTTTTTACTCTTGAGTTTGGATGAAAATTTTGCTTTTCTTATTTGTTGGTGTTGAAATCAAGAGATACCTGATGTTTTCCACTTTTCACTCACTAGGTTGTTGAAGCTCAATTTGGAATCCAGTGCCCTACCATCTTAGGGATGATATGTTCCTAGAAGGACTGCTTAATGGAGCTCCTTCTAACAGCGTGAGCAGTAACCTTGTGGGGGGAGAGGGTCACCTTGTGCCTGGGGAAGAGTTAACTTCTCTTGACCGAGACCTAATATAGGAAGCCAGTGTTCCATTTAAACTTTGTTTCTGTTTATTTTTTAATATTATCATACTATATACGTACCCCCAAAGATACTTGAGATCCACAAGAACCCAAAGGTACAATTTGATAAAGAATATACTCTACTTTTCATTCCATTAAAAATACTTCACTTCATCTAGGATTAAAAATATAAGAACAAAATTTCAAAATAAAACAATTAACTAGAAGACCTAATATCCTGTTTGCATTTTTTACCTTAGATAATTTTTTATTTAAACACTAAAAAGGAATTTTAAAAGAAATGTCTATTATTAACCTCGTTAATTTTCTCAATATTTTATATGCCTGATTCAACATATTGTTTTAATTTTAACTTTACAAATTCAGTTACCTCATTTAATCTATTATATTCTTTATATCTGAGTTGACTCTACTCTGTACAATACATCTCTTGTTTATTTAATCACCTAGATGCCATTTGGGGAGGTTTAAATAATCCATAGGTAATATATTTTCTAAATAAAGCAAACACTTTATCAGACATGGTGGTAGCCTTGGGGAAAACGTCCTGTGAGAGTGTTTAAGGGTTAGAAACAGAGTAGAAGTGGGTATTTGGTGTAAATGTGTACTCTGCCCCCAGCGACAAGGGCCCTGCCAGTGACACTCTTTACCAATGAGAGCAGCTCTTCCACAGAGGTGCAAGAAGCTAGCAGGCCCGCTTGATAGCTCTTCCTCCCAACCTCACAAAAGAAATATTCCAATTATCTGACTGGAAAGTAAGTAAAAGAAGAAAATGGAGACAAAATCTATTACTTTTAACCATATAACTTCATATTTTTAAAATAAATGGTATCGAGGTGTCATAGGAGCCAGAAGCTACATAGCTTCTCTCACATAAGAGTGAAGGAAATAAGTCAAGTATGAACCTCTGCCCTGCTTTTTTAGTACTCTGATTCATAGCATTTATTTTTTTTAAATCTTACCCTCTGTGATGGTTAATTTTATGTGTCAAATTCACTGGCCACAGGGTGCTCAGATTGAACATTATTTCTGGGTGTCTGGGTGTTTCTGGCTGAGATTAGCATTTGAAGCAATGGAATCAATAAAGTAGATTGTCCTCCCCAATGTGGGTGGGCATCGTCCAATCTGTTGAGGGACTAAAAACAACAATACAGAGGAAGAGGGAATTCCTTCCTTTTTGCTTCCCTGTTGAGCTAGGACATTTTATTCAGACTGGGATTTACATCATTGGCTTCCCTAGTTTTCAGACCTTTGAACTCAAACTGAATTACATCACTGACATTCCCGTGTCCTCAGCTTACAGACAGATACATAAATATATATACACACATGTATATATGTATGTACGTGTGTATGTATATTATATATATATATATTTATATATATATATATATTTATATATATATATATATAGCCTGTTTGTTCTGTTTCCCTGGACAACCCTGACTGATACACCCTCCGTTATGTTCTTGAGCTTAACAAATAAAATAATGAGGCTAAAACATGGTCTCTGAAAAACATATTTTGTTATTAGTTGTCTTATATGGATCTTTGTTGAGCACTCCCAGGATGGCTAGTCCTGATCTATATATCTGAGTTCTTAAATTAAGGGAGAAGAACTTCCCTTAATGAGTTTTTGTCTAGATGGAGTACTTTTGTCTAGACAGTGAGAGCCAACAACCTCAGCATCTCAGACATTTAACAGAACGAAGTTCTGTTCCTCGCTCATATCAAATAGATCGGCAGGGGATTTCTCTCTCTCTCTGCCTGTTGTAGTCATTTAGAGATCAGGTACGGATCTGTATCCATCATATGGCAGGGAATAGGGAGCTTAGTGAATCATATATGGCTCTTAATGCTGCCACCCAGAAGTCACACATCACTTGCACTCACATTTTATTGGGCCAAGCAAATATGATGGTGAAACTATTCAGGCTTGAGTAGAGAACAACAAAACCACATCGTTAAACTAGATGGTGGTTCTCTGGGTTCATGATAGGGTTACCAGGCTGTGGTTAGAACACAGCTGCCAATATCTTGGGGTGTAATAGCTATAAGTTTAATGATCCAAGGCCGGGAAAACAGTTCAGGAAAGCATTCTAAAGAGAGAGAACCAAAAGTGAGACTTAGCTGGGATAAGTTCAAACTTCTGCTCTAACAAGATAGATTGAAGAGGCACATAGCAGGATTTCTCTAGAGTATCTAGAATGGGTATCTAGAAGATTTCTATGTTCATCTCTTCTCCCTGGTATTTATTCAAATGTTAATTCCAACGGACAATGAATGTCTGGTTCTTTATAGCCTCTGCATATTTAGGTTCAACTCCTGACTTCAAAGAACTTCAAACTAAGTAGATTCTGACACTTTTCAAAGTATTTTACCATATTATAAAAACGGACATTTTGGCTATATACCTTATTTCTACCAGAAATTATATATGAAAATAGTTCTATCTAGTCATCTATTTACATTCCCATAATAAAGGTGCTGTGGCTATTGTTCTAGAGATAGAATGATGAATATTTATTGAGAACTTTCTCTCTGTTAGATATTTGATATGCACTATATCGCTTGATTCTCCCATTAGGCCCGTGAATACATTATCACTAATTTGATGTAATTTGATGTTCAGGGACTGTTTACCAAGTGCTTACCATATTCTGGGCCCTGTGCATTGCATATTTTAAACTGGTTATCTTATTTAATTCTCACAACAACCTTAGGTAACTAGATAACTATTCACAGGTGAGGAAACAGAGGCACAAAAATGTTAGGTAACTTTACCAAAATCTCAAAGTTAAAAGAGGAGTGGATTTTTATATTAAGTTTGTCTATTTGGCAAATCCTATTCCATTATACCAAGCTACACCTTGTTTATTGAGAAAAGATTCTAAACTAAGAATAACTTTAAAAAATCTAGTTTATCTCATCACATGCTACCTATTAAAATTTCAGGTGAGTTGGATTCCTAGAACTCTATCCATGACTTACTTACAAAATAAGCTCTTTGCTTATTTTTCTGCCAAAATTGACACTTGAATGTTCTGCTCTCTATCAGCAATAATTAATTCATAACTGAAAACTCTACCAACTATAGTTTCAAGCATAAAGATATTTATTGCTTCCTTTACAAGAAGTCTGGAGTAGGTGATATCAGTGTTGATTCATCAAAATCCTGGGTTGGTGTTTTGTAATTCTGTAAGATTTCTTACCACGACTATCCAGAAATAATACATCATTCCCACTTACCTTTTATTGATTCAAGCAAGGATAGTGGCAGGGCAGTTGCTTGAGTAGAGACAACTAAACCACATCATTAAAAAGTGATGGCTCATAGCTCAAACATCAGGGGGCATGGGTGAAAGCAAAGTGGCATTTAAGGAAAAGCAAGGGAAAGAAGAGGGAGAGGGAAAGAGAGATCTCTTCTGACTTTCTTCTATCAGGTAAGAACCATCTTTCCAGAAGATGATGCAGCAAGAACATGCTTTCACTTACCTCTTATTGATCATAACAAGTCCACATTGCAATCCTTATCTACAAGGGAGGCTAACAAAGGATTCATGGCTTTTTCAAGATTTGTTGTGGTTCGTATTTTTCCAAAATTTGTTGTACGTGGTGAAAAAGGGTGAAAATTTGCTGTATGTAGTGAAAAGGGGAGAGGAGTTAGGGAACCAACATTAGAAACTGACTGCCGCATGCCTCTAATCTAGGGCATTTTTAATGCCTAGATTAAAAGGCATTAAAAACTATTTTTAGTTTTTAAAATAGTTTATTTATTCATCCCTAAAGTTAACCCCATTACCCAGTTTCAATTAAAAATTCAAAAAATTACGTCATCCAATTTATCGAAAATTTCTTCCAGTTTTAATATTTTATCTAATCCCTACGTTAAAGTGCCATTAAATTAACATTTCATTTCAGGGCAAAGAGCCTTCCAATTTTGAAACTTTCTACCTCCAAATCTCATCCCCACTCCATTCCCACCATCATATTCAAACTGGTGGTATCAAGTCCTGCCAATTTTACATCACAATTATATATATATATATATATATTTTTTTTTTTTAAAGATTTTATTTAATTATTTGTCAGAGAGAGAGTGAGAGAGAGATCACAAGTAGGCGGAGAGGCAGGCAGAGGCAGAGGGAGAAGCAGTCTCCCTGCTGAGCAAGGAGCCTGATGCGGGACTCGATCCCAGGACCCCGGGATCGTGACCTGAGCCGAAGGCAGCCGTCTAACCAACTGAGCCACCCAGGCGTCCCACATCACAATGATATTTAAAACCTGTCCATTTTCTTCTACTCTTATCATCCTTATTTCTAGGCACCCTCATTTCTCATTTTGACCACTGCAATAGCATCCAAGTCGATTTCCTCACTTCTGTTCTAGATACCCTGTAAGACATTCTTTGCAGAGTAAAGAAGATTTAGAAATGTAGGTCAGATTATATTGCCCCTTGCTTAAAAAACTCTTCATGATCATCCTTTTGTGTAACTTTTACAGTCTTTAATATGGACTACACCCTGACAGACTGAGAACTTCTTGAAGAGAGAGACTGTACCTGTCTTCTTCATATTCTACATTTAGCAAAAAGGGCAGTGTCTATTATATATTCAGATGTGTGTATTAGATGAAAGAATGAATGCTAGAATTGTAAATTTCTCTTATCATAGTGTATAAAAGATTTATAGTAGGGACTCTTTGAGTGAGTTCTTCCTTTTTATGGAAAAGATATTCCAAATGCCCCTAACCATTTGGATAATGGGATCATATAGCCAAATGAGACTAAACAGTATTGATTGACTTAAACCATGTTAACACTGAAATAATGTATATGAAAACATAACATATCTAACTAATAGGGTATTTTCAATTCTGTTATTTTACAGGATCTTCCTACTTTAAGTGTCAACATTTTGTCTAAAAATAGTTGGATCGACCATTTTACTATCTTAAAATGATACTTAAAAGCTATTCTTTTGACTACATTTGACTATATAAAGCAAATAAGATAATTAGTCTGGCAGCAAAGAATCCTCTACTATGAAATAGTATGTCTAGTTTACTGAACAATTTAACTTAACCATAAATACATATCTACTATCTACAAGTAATATAAAAATTTATCAACAATGTTTTCTGTATTAGTTTCCATTTATTCTCATTAGATTATTAATGAGAATCTTAGAAGCAGTTAATGCATTTTTTTTTTTTTTTTTTTTGGTTCCTGGCCCTATATTATGATCTTCTTCTTTTGACATCTCTCTGTTAATCTTTTATGCCTTACTCCCATGCTAAGCCAAAACAATTCACGTGGATGGTAATTTACTTCAGAAATCATACACTAATTAAAGATGATCCCTTGTCTCTCCACACTTACTCCAAAGTCAGTCATTTAAAGTACAGTGTCTTAATTAACCTTCAAATCTACTGTTACAGTTTGGCTGTTTCTGTTCATATGTGGCACCTCACAGATCCAGGCAATAGAATGCTTCCAATGGCAGTCATTAGTTACATAATGCTTATAAGCAAGCTTGCTTTCCTTCTTAAATCTGCACAGTAAAAGAGGCTTTACAGAGACATTTGTTTCTGATGTCACCCAGAAAATTCTTTCCAATATTACTCGGAAGCCCTCATTCTATTTCATTTCACCTATTGCATGACAAAATTTATACTCTATATCACACTCCTGCTCCTGGAAAAAGTAACAATAATTAAAAACTATCTGCTTGTTGTTCACTGGATCTTACTATATAATTTTTTTATGCTTTATTGTGTAAGAACAAAAATGTCCTCTAAAATGCAAAGCTAGGGGCGCCTGGGTGGCTCAGTGGGTTAAAGCCTCTGCCTTCGGCTCAGGTCATGATCTCAGGGTCCTGGGATCGAGCCTCCACATCGGGCTCTCTGCTCAGCAGGGAGCTTGCTTCCCCCTCTCTCTCTGCCTGCCTCTCTGCCTACTTGTGATCTCTCTTTCTGTGGGTCAAATAAATAAATAAAATCTTTAAAAAAAATAAAATAAAATGCAAAGCTATTAAATGTAAAATGTTGTATTTTTCAATGTCACTATTTTTTTTGATTTTGTATTTTATTTTTGTAATTATTCCACTTGTTACATATCAATGCTGATTCTCTCCACCATATCTTTTCTTATGATTGATATATAGCAAATGGCCCTAATTTAAAGTTTATGTGTCAAGAATAACACTTGTAAAGTGCAATAGGTAAGCTCTATTTTAATCCTTTACTTGAATTAGATCAGAAATTACTAGTTGCATTGATATCTACACCATTTTATAACATCAGAATACACTAGTGAAAAATGCTTTTGGGGGATGTCTGGGTGTCTCAATCGGTTGAGCGTCTGCCTCTTGGTTCAGCTCAGGTCATGATTTCATGGGTCGTGAGATTGAGCCCCATGTAGGGCTCTGTGCTCAGTGGGGAATCTGCTTGAAGTTTCTCTCCCTCTGCCCCTCCCCCCACTCTCTCTCTCAAATAAATAAATAAATCTTTACAAAAAATATATTTTTAATGTATCATATGTACTAGCGATGTAAAAAAACACATTAATTAATTTGATTTTGGAGAATTTTATGTGGTATTGTTTGACAGTTGTTGCCTTGGCCCTATTTTATATTTACATCTTAAGTCACTTGGCTCCCTATTATCCAATCACAAATGTATGATTGACAAGTTCACCTCATCTCATGGTGCAGCTTTCCCCTGAAGCTCTCTGCAACATGGAGGTCCTGGACCCGATCAGGGAAAAATGAGAGGACTATGTGCATAGAGTATGTAACGCCCAGAGAGAATTGTATTTCTCCACTTATCGCTTAAATCACTCACAAAAAATGAAAAACTAGAGTGTCCTACTGCATAGGTTTCTCTCCATTTCATATCTATCAGGATATCTGGCAAAATTTTAAAATTAAGCCTATAAGAATTTTCCTTTCGGGGAAAAAGAAAAGCCATCTGATTTTGTGGTTATCATTGTTTGTAGCAGTAAATGTGTAACAATCCTAAAGTTCCAGCACATAATCAAATGACAAGTACTCACTCTGTGCTGCCTAAGATCAGTGGTTCTCAATATTACCCCCAGGGAACACTGGGATTGCCCAGTCTGGAGAGAATTTTGGTTGTCACCTTGAGGGTGAGGGGAGAGGGTGGGGAGAAGCCAGGGGTCCTACTGAACATCCTTTGTGCCTGAAAAATCTCCACAACAAAGAATAGCAGACCATAATGTAGATAATGTAAGAAGACCTGGTTGGATTGAAAGAAATTTATCATTTTTTTAAGTCATCAGAATGTGAAATTTCTGTGTGAAAAAGTTAATTCTAAGAATACATCTTTTCTTTTTTAGAAATATCTGAAATTTCAATTGTTGAAATCCAGATGAAAGCCACTCAGTGACCAACTCTGACAGATAGGGAATAATTTGGTGGAGGTGACAGAGTAGGGGGTATTTGTGGTGACTTTGGTAGTGCACAAACACAAAGCACCCCTATGAGCTGCCTTTTGAAGAAGGAAAAAAAACTGTCTCTCAAGCAGAGTGTATGTAGCTCATTAGTTACCTAACTGGACTCTCTGTTCTTTTTAAGAGAAACTTCCTCTGGGGTTGGGAATGGGGGGAGGGGGGCACTCAAGGCATGGGAGGGGGCGGGCAGTTTGCAAGTCTGAGGAATACAAATCTTTGAGGTGACTAAATTAAAAACATGCTATGAAGCTATAAACTCACTACCGAAAACTGTGGCCTCAGGTCAGAGTCCCTGCAGGAGAGCCGTTTCCTCAATGCCTGCGCTTGTTAACATTTTCTGTAAGGAGCAGCCCAGGGCTAAGTCAGCTCTGAGCAGGACTCTGGAAGCCCACATCAAAAATGACAACAGGCGGGCCAGTGTGATGAGGCCTCGGTGGGAGGTTCACCCTGTGTGAGGATTCTGTCCTGGCACACCCCGGGAGAGTAGCAAGGACAAATGTAAATGTTCTGTTTCATTGAAAATCACTTTGGATTATACAAAGCCTATTCTTTTTCACTTGAAAAGCTACCCATTTTTGCATTCATATGTGCAAGAGATGATTGTCCTTGGGCCACAGAACTACCCAGTGACAATTCCTGGGCGTGTTTTCTCCCCACAGTTTAGATGGCGTGATTTCACAGCGCTCCATCCCCCTTATCGCGGATAACCCGGCATCCGTCTTCATTTCTGATGACTACGCTTCATAGCTCTGGGAAAAGAAGACAAAGAATGACATCATTTACCTATGTGAATGGAAAATGGTTTTAAAGCAATGCCCGGTAAAAGACAATGTTCTCTTTCTAGTGTATTTATTTTATTTTAAAAAATTCCTAGCACAATTCATTGATTTCAGCGCGGGAGGGGGGGGGCCGGAGGGGGGAGGAACCATTGCGATTTTACCTCCTCCCTGCCCCCTCCGCCCCACTCCAGGACAATTGGCACTACTTGGAGATATGTTTTGGTTATTGGGATTGGGGGTCTTACTGGCATCTAGCAGGAAGAGGCCAGGAATGCTGTTGAACATGCTGCAATGCTGGGAACAGACTCTTCCAACAAAGAATTATCTGACCACAGCATTGATAGGGCAAGACTGAGAAAGCCTGGCCTAATACGATGTCAAGGCCATAAATGGAACTCAGTGCTAAATATTCCAACTACTTATGAAGGAAACTCAGTAATAATGCTGGGAGTGAAAAGATGTTGCTTCAAACTTTCTGGACATTTTAAAGATAATCATGTTATGGATTTTGAGCCTGGAATTAGTTGAAAAATATTTTCAACTCACACCTACTCAGCCACACCACTTTAAGAACATCTCTCTGTCCAAAAAAGAAAATTAGTTTAATTATAATTAAGTTTTGAGTAATAAAGTCCTAGAATATCAACCTCGATATATAACAAAATAACAGGAGTTTATAAATGAATGAGTTATCTCTTTCATGTAACCAGATATGGCAGTTTTACCTATAATGTCAGCAATGCCACATTTAAATCCCTGTATGTCAGGGGCCTGGGTGGTTCCATCAGTTAAGCAACTGCCTTTGGCTCAGGTCATGATCCCAGGGTCCTGGTGTTGAGTCTGATGTAGGGCTCCCTGCTCAGTGAGTAGCCTCCTTCTCCCTCTGCTTCTGCTGCTCCCTCTGCTTGTGCTCTCTCTCTGTGTTAAATAAATAAATAAAATCTTAAAAAAAATAAATCCCCTTATGTCATAATTATTGCATTAAAATTGAAAGTCTCAAAGGCTCCAAATAGACCTAGACTAGTATAATTTCAGGACACCTAGGTCAAAACTCAAAAGAATAAATACTAACTTAAAAATATAAGGGAATATCACATATTTGTTGTTTTCTTTTTAATTATCTGCCTGCATTTTCATATTGCAAGATCGAGTATAAAAAAGCCAGAGGCCTGAGATGAAAATTATTTTGGAAAATACTCATTCTAAATCATTTTGACCTCAGGCCCATGCACTGTTTTCTTGGACCAAATTTTTGGTCTTGATCCTATAAAATATAAAACTCAGCCTCCGTGGCTGGATTCATTATGAATTATGTAAGTACTCTATTGTTGCAATCACTTAGGTGGTCAGCATTGGTTACATGACACAGTGTTCAAAATATGTACTTCATGTAATTCATCATGCTCTTGGCATTTTCTTGCCTTGAAGTGTTTATATTTTCTTTTATATTTGGAAGTGCTAAAATAAACGAGGCACATTTTCTGCCAAATTTAGCAAGCTCCCAAATAACACCTTCTTATACACTGTATAAATAAAGTCTTTGTGCCAATGGGAGATGTACTTAGCAACTTTCAGATTTCTACAGGTAGAAGCACAACACTTAATGTTTGAAATCTTCCTGTCAAATCAACCCGTGCCATATTGGGTAAAGCACACGACATCACGTGCTGTGAAATTTGAAGAGCTATTTTTAATATTGTTCTCACTAATTGATTTTCATGAAACTCTTTCAAGATGCATTGTTTTATTAGATGAATTTAGGAGCAGCCTCTGAGCTATGATCATGGGCCGTCTCTATTTACCATTGGGTTAAAATTGTAACCATCTCCACACCAACTGCTCTTACCATTCACAAAGTGACAAGAGCCACTCCAATTAAAGTCAGATTAAATAAAAAAGACAATTCTAAAATCTTTCTTTTAGATAATACCTGGAAATGGCACTCTAGAAATATGATTCAACGTCGGCATCAGACAATACTTAGCCATCAGCTATTGGCCTATAGGGATATGATCGCTGGGCCTCAGTTGCCTCCCATGTAAAATGAAAGAGCTGCATGAAACTGTCAGCTCATCTCATTAAGCATATCCCTTAGAAAATCTTATCCTTTTAAAATAGTTGAGTTTGAGGCACGTGAGTGGCTTAGTGGGTTAAAGCCTCTGCCTTCAGCTCAGATCATGATCTCAGGGTCCTGGGATCAATCCCTGCATCGTGCTCTCTGCTCAGTAGGGAGCCTGCTTCCCCCTCTCTCTCTGCCTGCCTCTCTGCCTACTTGTGATCTCTCTCCGTCTGTCAAATAAATAAATAAAATCTTTAAAAAAAATAAATAAAATAGTTGAATTTTTGGAAGAGTTATTTTAAATTTGATGAACTATTGCCATTCTTGATATTATTATATGCACAGCTGAATGTCTAACAGATAATCTCAACACTTAAAGCTCTTAAAACGGTTAGTGTTTTTTATTTCAAGTGACTATTGAAATTTTAAGGCCTCCGTTATATTTTTAAGAGATCAAGAAAATATTTTATATGTACTATTGTAGACATTATTTGTGTTCATTTCTATAAAGGAAAAGTGTATCGATTTCTTTACTCATAAAATGTGAGCAACTTATTTCAGGCTTCCCATGAAGCAAGGAGCACGATGTTGGACTCCGATCCCAAGGCCCCAGGATCGTGACCTGAGCCGAAGGCAGAAGCTTAACCAACTGAGCCACCCAGGCATCCCTTGAACAATAATTCTTACGATTATTATAATATTTCTAATTTACAATGAACTACTTGTTATTATCAAACACAACACTGCTATTTGAAAATTATCATATGGCATTGTCATAAAGAAGGAGAGAGCCGAAAATATAAAAGCAAAAACAAACCAAACCAAAGAAAAAAGGGAAGAGACTCTTAGGAGCTTTCAGTCTGGTTGGGAAAAGCTCCTATTGCAGCAAATATTGAAATGTGTTTAATCACTAAGGTTCTTTGTATTTATAGAAGGGCATAAAAAAGAGAACACGTGTTTGTTGAAGTCCCTCCCCTCTATCTCATAATTCTTTGTACCTCTCTCCACCATACATGTGCCCAAGAAGAATTGTTAGCTAACCTGAATCACCTTACTGTCAAGGTACACCTCATGTCCAAATGGTGTCTGCACGCCAATCTCTACCTTTAGTGTGCGCTGCTATCTGTTATCACCACTCATTGGAATTCTAGGTGGCAGACTGGGCGTAGGCCAAAGTTTCTTCTCAACCGGAGCCTGAAAAATAACAGGGTGGAAGAGATTTTTTCAGCTTCTATAGCACATTTGTTTTGTAAAGGGCAACAGAAATCTCAGAGGGAATTTGGAATGAAGAAAAGACAGAGGTTAAAGCTCTAGCCGATATCAACAACACCAAAGGTCTCATAGAGTAAGTCTGAAAAGATTAAGGCCCACAGAGGGGGAGTGAGGTGGGGGTGATGGTAAACTAGCTCAGGTCACATGGTCCCCCATTCATGTCTGTGCACTCCCGGATCTATTCCTTTCCAGTCTCTGGGTCTGAAGTCTACTCACTCTTCTACCGTCAGGAAAACTCTTTGTCTGCACAAAGGAAGAGGTCTCAATCTCAGAGTCTTTTATGATTCTGGCAGCAGAGGATTTTCTTTATGTTCCTTTTCATATTAGAGATTCGTGTCCATTACAAAACAAGTAAATTCTCTTTTGCTGGCTGTTCTTTCTCTATATTCCCCATACTCGGACCCACTTGGGACTGTGCTTGATGAATGTTGCTCTTTTTTTAATTCAGAGTCTTTTAAAAATAAGGATGTTTGGGGAATACTTGTCATTACCTTCTGCACATAGCTAATATATTTATAATAACATGAACAAACTGCATGTCAATAGTGATTTGTGCATTTTTGCCAAAATATTTTTGATATATAAAAACAAAAAGAATATTCACTTGTACTCTCATAATTTAAACTCCTAAAATCTGCCATTTTAAAAAATATTCTATTTTCAAAAGATTGCACTATTCTAATGTTCATGCTATTTTATGTTTAGCTGGCACTATTTAAATGTGTGAAGTATTATGTGGAAGAAAAGCAGATGTATTGGTGAACTGTTTTCTGACAGGCTTTTCATTTGGATGTCAAGAATTCAGGTCATTTGGTAGTGATGATTCTATTACTCGGCAGCAATTTAAAAAAATATTTTTTTCCTAAGAAATTGTAGTAGCTATTTTTGGAAAGTGCCTACGTTCTTACAAAAAGCCTGTCTTTGGAACATACACAAATTCAGTGTGACCCTCCCACCCTTTCTTGGTCCCATCTTCTTTTTGTTTTTTGTTTTTTTTCATAGGAAGAGCCTAAAGCTTTTAGGATCAGGTGGCTCTTCTTTATCAAAAGGAATACAGAAAGATCTTACCTTTGCAAATGTTACTAAAGCATACAACCATTGCTAGGACCCTGAAAGGGACCTCTAGAAGCCAGGAGCCCCAAAACCCACTTTAGTAGTTTCAACATAATTTCATTGCTCCTTTATTCCTGAACTTATGCACACAGGGATTTAATACTTGCCTTTACTTCTTTCATGTGGGAGAATGCTCATGTACGGGATACTTACCTGACTCCACAAAATTACTGGGGGATAAACAAAAGGATTCTGATATAAGAAACTCACTTCCTGGGGTGCCTGGGTGGCTCAGTCGGTAAAGCGTCTGCCTTGGGCTCAGATCATGATCCCCGCATGGGGTTGGGCTCTCTGCTCAGCAAGGAGCCTGCCTCTTCCTCTCCCTCTGCCTGCTGCTCTGCCTACGTGTGTTCTCTCTCTCTCTCTCTCTGTCAAAGGAATAAATAAAAAATCTTAAAAAAAAAAAAAGAAACTCACTTCCTGATGTCTAGACTGTATATGACTCTTCGTTTCTCCCTTTTCCCTCCTAGCACAATCCACATCTAGCCAAGTAATCTACTTATTTTGTTGAGAACAGATATCAAAGGAGTCTAGTTGGGTGGGAAGTTTCTTTATCTTGGAATATGCTCTCAGGTCTCAGCTGATTCAGTTCTGGTTTCAACCTCGATATGTGTTTGTGAAATATAAGTAAAAACAAAATCATCTTTGAACCCAGAAATCCTCTCCACAAATGTAGTAGAAAAAAAAAGAAACCACTTTTATTAATGCATAAGCATTAAACCAGAATGTGATATGTATCACAAACAATCCACTAAGAGATCACGAAGACAGAAAGAAATCTCATCCCCTAATATAGCCATACAGATACAATCCATTACGTATATGTTTTCAAGATTCAAGATAAAAAATAACTAGTCCTCATGTAAGAGAACTTTGATAGTGACACATAGCTCATCCTACCTTTACCATAATTGGAGTCACTATCTATGGTAATTGCTTGGCTTTATTCAGAGGAGAAACAAACGTCTACTACCTTTATGACAGGAGGTGGTTTTGCAACTTGAAGCAAGATACCCATCACAGTTAGGTTACTATGTTCCCACAAAAACTGAAGATAGGGGTACAATCTCCCTTAATGTTTACATTTCCAAAGGATGGCTCCCAGGTCCTTAAGAGGGTACTGGGTCATAAAGCTAACAAAAGGTCCATCTAGTTTTCAAAAGGATATGTATATACATTTTAAGGAGAAGGTACTGAAAATTACAAGTTTTCTACGGTAAATACTCTAGGAAAAAGGGAGGGAGAAAAATCTTTTTCCTTATTTTCAACAGGAAAGAGTAAGCCTTATAGATTTAATTCATATTTGCTCTTACAATGTCAGACAAAAAATATAGGTCAATGACAGAGGATTTTGTTACAAGTGTCTCATGAATCATCTTTGTGCAAGGACTTGTCCTATTGAAAGTTGTCTTGTCTAGATGTTGTTTTTCTTAGTTTTGTTTTTTTTTTTAACTTGAGATAGAGCATGAGTGTGTGGGGAGGGGAGCAGATAGGGAGAGAGACAGCATCTTAAGCAGGCCCCATGCCCAGTGTAGAGCCAAACACGGGGCTTGATCTCACCACCTGAACTGAATTCAAGAGTTGGACACCCAACCAACTGAGCCCCTTCTTAGATTTTTTTATACCAATTCTTTCCAAGGATTTTTTGATATTAAAAACTAAAGTAATGTATATATTTTTTGCTATATGCAATGATCTTTTTTGACCTCATCTCATGTCTGTCTCTCTGTAGTTCTATAATTCTATAGCTATAAAAAAGAGGGCTTAGTACACCCAGTGCCAGTATTTGGCTGACAAAGGTTTGTAGTTCTTACCCCTGCTATGACATTCTCCAACTATACAATGTTGTTGATGTCTTGCTGCTCGGAGTTCCCTATCTACTTGAGAAAAGCATAAAATCCATTTAATCTAAAACCTGTTGTAATTTGGCTCCCACCTTCAGTAATATAATGCTACTTGATTAAAAAAATGTGTCACCTTTTTCTTAAACTATATATTTTTAACCTTTCTATAACATTTCATAATATTGATCATCATTTTCTCTTTGAAACTTTGTTGCTAGAATAGAGAAGAACATTGGAAATAATTAGACCATGTTTCTTGTGTTAGAGATGAGGAAAGAGTGGCCACAGAAGATGGAGAGTCTTGTCCAAGTTCACATACTTAGAAAGTATTTAGAAACAACTTTTCCAGTTCTCTGCTCTTCCTTATCTCCTCCAGAAGATGCTTTTTACCTGGCAGTAAATGTCAGTCAAGTTTCTTTCTTTTACCTTTGCTTGTGTATTACCTCATGCTACCAAATGGCTTATATGATCAAACCTATATGACTACAAATGACCATAGACATAGGAATAAGACAGCTTGGATTTGAATCTTTCTTCTCTTATTTCTATTAACTCGTCAACATGTCACACTGACTTCAACAAGTTTAGGGCAACTTAAAGAATTTGTAAACCCAAATGCTGTCAGAGATGAAGGAGGTAATATAAATTGAGTTAGGCTGGTGGTATAAGGCAATATTAGATATTGAAAATCAATCATCTAAGTTTCCATCTCAATAAACTAGAAATGGATCAGCAAGTTAAATTGATGTAAAGTACAAGAAAGAAAAAAATAATATGTATATAAGAGCAAAAACCATGTCAACTAAATATAAAATAATTATATGTGAGAAAATAAACAAAATGCCCAAAACTGGTTCTTTAAAAAGATTAGTATATGTTTAATAAAACTTATCAAGCAAAAAGGCAGAAAAGATAAAATATTAACACCAGTAATTTAGAAGAGTATCACTATCACTACAGATCATACAAATTTTAAATTTTTTCCAGTTCTATTGAAATATAATATAACATATAGCATATTAATTTAAAGTGCACAACATAATGATTTATGTATACGTTGCAAAATAATTACCACAGTAAGTTTAGTTAACATACCTCAACTCACATGGTTATAATTTTGTTTTCTTGTGATGACAACTGTTAAGATCTACTTTGGTAACAACTTTTAAATATACAATACTATACTGTTACCTATAGTCACCATTCTGGACATTATATCTCCAGAACTTATTACCTTATAACAGGAAGTTTGTACCTTTTGATCACCTTCACCCATTTCACCCACCCTCAGCCCTACCCCTCACCATCCTACCTCTGATAACCACCAATATCTTTTCTGTATCTATGAGTTCAAGGTTGTATGTGTGTGTGTGTCCATTTACATGTGGTTAGATTCCACATATAAATGAGATCATTTTGTATTTGTTTTCTTCGTCTGGCTTATTTCACTTAGTATAATGACCTCAAAGTTCATCCACGTTGTTGCAAATGGCTGGATTTCCTTCTTTTTAATAGCTGAATAATATTCCATTATATGTATATACACACGCATATACATATGTATATATATATGTGTGTGTATATACATATAATGGAATATTATTCAGCTATGAAAAGTGTATATATATATATACACACACCACTTTTTTTTTTTATATCCATTCATCCATTGATGGACACTTAGGTTGTTTCCGTGTCTTGGCTATTGTAAATAATAAATAATGCTGCCATAAACATGAGTATGTAAATAACTCTTAGAGACAGTGATATTGTTTCTTTCAGATATGATCCATAAGTAGAATTGCTGGATTATATAGTAGCTCTATTCTTAATTTCTTGAGGAAACTTCATACTGTTTTTCATAGTGGTTGTACCAATTAGATTTTATGAACTTTAAATGATAGTAAAAGAATATTAAGTGCAATTTTATATCAAGAAAGTTGTCAATTTATATTAAATAAACAAATTTCTTGAAAACACAATTTATCAAAACTTCCTCTACAAGAATTATAAAATCTAAAATTTTTTTTTAAAAACAACAAGTTTATTCCATTATTAAAATCTTTGCTCTCCTCTCCCCTCAAATTCCCTCCAGCCAAAGTAGTTTTCATAAGTGGCACCAATCTTACACACAAACTCTAGAAGGAAACAGAAAAAAGAAAACAATTTCTATTTTATTTTAAGAGAAAAACAAAATCTTGCTATCAAAGGCTTACACTGGCATTATAAGAAAGGAAAAATGCAAAAGAATTGTAAAAATATTAAATAAAATATTAGCACAGAAGCATAAAGAAATATAAAGAGGAAAATATATATCATAACTAGTACACTTTAGTCCAAGAATGCAAGGGAAGTTTAGCATTCAAAAAACAATCAGTATATTTTACCACATAATTAAGAGAGAAGGAGAGAGAGGGATCCCATAATCATCTCCTCAGATGCAGGAAAAATAAACACACTGTGACACAAAAAACTCAGTGAACTATGAAGAGAAAGCACTTCCTTAATTTAAATATAGAACTTCTATAAAAAACCTACAACAGATACCATAGTTAACTGTACATTAATGAAAGACTTTCTCCTGAGTTTGGAGCTGAGAAACTCTTGCCCAGTATTATCACTGTTTTTCAACAAGGTACTGGAGATCCAACCTAGTACAATAAGACAAGAAAAGAAATAAAAGTGCAATGAACCCACGAATTACTAAAATTCACAAGTGAATTTAACAACATGGAACTGTAATTGCTTAGTATGAGATCATTATACAAAAACCAATTACATTTCTATATATCAGGAGCAAACAAATAGAAAATGAAAGTAAAAACACAATAGTATCAAATAGTATCAAATAACATTAAATTTACAATAGTAAATTTACAATAGTAAATTGTAATTACAATAGTAATTTACAATTGTATCAAATAACATTTATTGTAATAACATTTATTGTAATTTACAATGGTATCAAATAACATTAAATCTCTAAGAATGCAACTAATAAAAATGTGCAAGGCATCTACAGTTAAAACATAGAACATTCCTGAGAAAAATTAAGGAAGATCTAAATAAATGGAGGTATATACCATATTAATCATGATTTGGAAGACAAATAATGTAAAGATATAAATTATCTCAAAATTGATTTATGCAATATAATATAAGTCAAAATCCCACAATGTATTTTGAGAAAATTGCCAAACTATTTCTAAAATTTATGTGGAAATACAAATGACCAAAATTAGTCAAGGCAGGGGCACCTGGGTGGCTCAATTGGTTAACTGCCTTCTGCTCAGGTCATGATCCCAGGGTCCTGGGATTGAGCCCTGCGCTGGGGCTCCCCACTCAGCGGAAACCCTGCTTCTCCCTCTCCCTGTCACTCCCTCCGCTGTACTCTCTTTCTGTTGAATAAATAAACAAAATCTTTAAAAAAAAATTAGTCGAGGCAATCTTATAGATCAACACTGGAAGGCTTCTATTTCCATATATCAATTTTTTTCAATAAAGTTACAGTAATGAAGATTCTGTAGTATTGGTATAAGAATAAACTGCACAAAGAACCAAACAGGGTCCAGAAAAAGACCTAAACATTAATAATGTGACAACTTATGACAAAGGTGCCCCTGCAATTTACTGGAGGGAGAAGTGATTCTTTTCAATAAATTGTGCTGGGTCAATTGTACATCCATATAGAAAAAAGTATCCTGGCCCATACCTCAACACCATGGATAAAGGTTAATTTCAGAAGAATTATAGATCTGAATGTCAAAGTTAAATAATAAATATTCAGGAAGAAAACAGCAGAATATCTTCATGAAGTTCAGATAGGCAACAATTTTGTAAACAGGACACAAAAATTCATAGAAGGAAAAATAAAAAATATATTAAATGAATGAATGAATGAAAAAAGAATGAAATAAAAAAATAGCAAAATTGATTACATTAAAAAGCTCATGAAAAAATACTGTTAAGTGCTAAAAAGTCAAGCCATATAGTGGGAGAAAATGATTTACAATACATACGTCTGACAAAGTCTTAAATTTAGAATATATAAAGAATTTTTACAAATCAACCGGGAAGAGAAGGACAACTAAAAAGAAATAGGTACTAGACTT
>CM052893.1:31978281-32046050 GCA_028534135.1 Potos flavus
CACCACAAAAACAACAATGTGGGTCAAAAGATAATAATAGCCAAAAGTTTATAGTGCTTGCTTTGAAATCCATCTCTCAGTTTTGAAACAGGGATAATACTACAGTACACAATACTGATTTCAACATTTAAATGAGGAAATGTATGGAGGGGTTTATTAAAATGTCTGGTGTATAACAAGTGATTGATGAATGGTGGCTATGGATATGTCGCTATTTGAAACCATAACGTGTCTCTTAAAATTTATCTTAATGATCCTTTATTTGGTGGCATTTTACTGAAATCCCACACCATTACTATAATAGCATTGCATCTATATACATGATACATGTGTATCATTAAAACACATGTAAAATGTGTTTCCTACTCCATCCTAGGCAGGTGGTAAGAATTGGTTCATAATATCCCTTTTGCCATTTGCGAGCTTCATCTTGCATTCTTCATATTCTTTTCAAATAGTTCTGAGCATCTTCCACGTTGTCTCACATGTGCTGCCACTGCCATTGACTCATTCACTTACGCCACCCCTCCCACTATCTTTGGTCTTTGTTATTTTCAGCTCTTATGACATGTCTCCTTCACTGCAATTCTTGCTGAAAGTTCTGGTGCTGCCAGTACCTGTCACTGCTGCTGAAATCCACAGACCTACACATCAAGGCAGCCGACGTACACCACTGAGGGGTCAATGTCTATGTCAAGGGCCAACGAGTCTTATTACAGTAGAAACTATCAGCACCATATCCTATTGCTGTAGAAGCAACCAGTAGCATTTCTCTGACACCTAGTATCATAGCACTTTTAGATTTCAGTTGCATGTTTGCTGTAATCCTCTTTCCTATAAAGGAATCCAAGGGAGTTGAACTGGTGCTAGATCTTAGCAAGCAACATACAATATTATGCAGGGAAGAGGGAATGGCTGGAAGGAGATGTCAAGTTCAAAAAAACAAACACAAAATAAAACAAAACAGGAGCTCCAGAAACAAAGAGGGATGGAAAAATCTCTTTAGCTGCAGGGAGGAAAAATGGCTTCAAAAGAGAATCGAAGTCATATTCTAATGTTAGGGTTTCAACCAGTTTACTTACTGTACCTGATACAAACAACCAAGAGAGGGGACCCTTGAGTTAGGGACTTAGAACTCAGTTGCCTTGAACTGATATAGAAGAGAACTGCCAGCATCAGATTTACCCACTGGGGCTGGACACACCTCCAGAACTTAGTCGTGCTGAATTGTCCTTGTGCACCATGTTCCTCTACTCAGGGGAAATTGACCCTTCCACTTTAGTGGTGTTTTCCAGATTTGAACATTGGCACATAAGAATCTTAGAAACCCGCAAGTCCAAAGCACTCATTTTGTCAATTACAAAGTTGACAGTCACTCAGAGAAGTTAACTAATTTGTAGAAATCACTCAGCTAATTATAGCAGAAACACAACTAGGTTCTAGATCTTTGATTTTCAGTTGAGGACTCCATCCACTCTGTCACTATGGCAGAATTTTTCTGATCCTTTCCTGAGAATGGGTTTACTCAGAGGAATGAATGGAACAAACTAGAAAGAAAGATACTAGTAATGGTGTCATTGCCCTGTTTCTTGCTTGAACTATGCTGCATATATTTACGTGATCGACATTGTACACATTCTAATCCACTGAGGAAGAAAGTAGAGAAAATTATCTCTGTCTTTTTCAAGCAACAACTGGTATTTTATTCTGTTTGTTGCATGTTGCTAACTTTTTAAATAAGTAAGTGTGCTACTTTGTAAGTGGGTCCAAGGCTAACCATGGTGAATATCTAATAAATACAATGACAGTTGTTAAAAATTAAGAATAAATTTCATCGGGGTGCCTGGGTGGCTCAGTCGTTACACGTCTGCCTTCGGCTTGGGTCATGATCCCAGGGTCCTGGGATCGAGCCCCACATTGGGCTCCCTGCTCGGCAGGAAGCCTGCTTCTCCCTCTCCCACTCTCTCTGCCTGTGTTCCCTCTCTCTCTGTGTCTCTCTCTGTCAAATAAATAAATAAAATATTAAAAAAAAAAAGAATAAATTTCATCACTGCAGTAAACATGATGGAGGAGAGTATCAACTAGGCAACCATGTGATTTTGAGTTTATTCTATTTCAGATTTAGGTACACCTCTATGAAAGCAATATATGTGTCATTCATTTGTAAGATATGCCATGAGGTGGGAGTGGAAGTCAAATGTCAGCTCTCTGGTTATGCCTAGGCTGGCTTTGCTAATGACACTTTAAATGAGCAGAAAGAGATTTTCCCTTGAAAATGTAACAGTCAGTTTGACTTGACTTCTCTTATGATTAAGCCTGCCTCCAGTATCTGAATAATTCTTTCCTTAGATAGGGAGGAAAATACAGTGTTAAGGAAGTTATTTATTTAGAATTTCAAATTCTTTGAAATAAAAACCACATCGTCAAATGCCATCCTGCGTGAAAAAGGAAAAGAAATGTGAGCATACGCACAACCTTAAAAAGAGCTTAATGTCATTGTGTTTTTCTTGAGAAAGTCAACATTATGCATGTGTGTGGTACATAGAATATGTTGCTGGCCAACAAGTTCATATATTTTTTAAATAAGACAGGATTAAAATCAGTGTGTTCTTTACGTGCCATAAACCCTTTTAAAATTTGTGTTTTAAAATGATAATATAACTCTCATTACAAAAAACTGAATGAGACTAAAATGTACAAAAAAGAGAATACTGTCCCTCAACAATCTGATGCTCAGAGATAGTCAGTGTTTTCCTCTTGTGATACATACCTTTGGACATCTCTCCATGCATATGTTTGTGTTCACACACACACACACACACTCTTACATGAATGGAATCTTACAAAATATGCTCTGCAGAACCTATTTTCCCACCCATGAATAAACTGGCCCATTTCGCAGGAAGATGGATAAAGTCTTCATGAATGTGTGTTTGAAAGTGACCTCTTTCTTAACTGAGCTTCGGTTGTGCACACTTTTAACACAGGAGCCAAGTGAGTACTACTGCATTATAGAACACTGATAATATTTCAGAGGGTGAATATAAAATAGTTTTGATAAGATACCATTAGCTGGAAGCCCCACCTGTGAAGTAAATTTGCATGTTTCTTACACTTACTCTTTTTAAGATTCATATTATGAAAATGTAAACAAAAAGAAAAGCATTCTACAGTGACCATCCACATACCTGTACTTTGATTCACCAATTGTTACATGTTGCTGTAGTTTCTTTGTCTGCCTACCTATGAAACTCTCAGTTTAATCTCTTTGATTTTTTTTTCTGAAGCATTATAAAAAAATCATGACACTTTGCTCTTAAAGACTTCAGCCTGAGTAAACAAAAAAGTATCAACATTCTCCTACATTTACATTCGTATTATCACACCATTAGGTGTGGAACAGTAAGATGTTTTTTATGTCATGATGAAATTTTGTCAAGTGACTATTGGGTGATGTGAATTTTGCACACAACTTACTTTGCACTTTATTTATTTTTATTTATTTATTTATTTATTTTTTAAAGATTTTATTTACTTATTTGACAGTGAGAGACAGATCACAAGTAGGCAGAGAGGCAGGCAGAGAGAGGGGGGGGAAGCAGGCTCCCCACTGAGCAGAGAGCCCGATGCGGGGCTCGATCCCAGGAGCCTGAGATCATGACCTGAGCCTAAGGCAGAGGCTTTAACCCACTGAGCCACCCAGGCGCCCCTGCACTTTATTTTTTATATACATAGAGAATCCACGGGGTGTCAACATTTGTAAACTATAAAAGAGCTGTTTATATCCTTTGACATGGAAGCACTATGTTTGCGCAATCAGCCCCTCTTCTGTTCAGAAAACCTAGATTCTCTTACATCCCTTTAAAACTATTACCACAGAACGTCAGGCAGTGGGTCACTGTCTTCAAACACAGTACAACATGGACCTGGTTCTTGTAATGCTAAGAAACAAAGATTAAAGCAAAAGACAGCAAATATGAGCTGGCTTCCAGAGATTTTATGCATCTGAATCCCTTGGGATCACAAGGACAAATATAAAAGAGTGGAGTTCCTTCGGCAGTCATGAATCAGCTGAGGAGCACCAAAATATATACTTTCCTTCATAATATACTTGAGGAGATAGAGTCACTTTTGTCATTGATATGGTCTTCTTCTCTCCCACCCCTTTTCTCTTCTCCATCATTCCTTTACCATTGCAGTGACGATCCGCAACATGGCAACAAGGAAGGAGGTCTTTCCTTATTTATATATTTCTAGGCCTAGCAGCCATTTGCCACCTACCCTAGGTGTTCTCCACTCATGCATCATTTAAATGAAGGCAGCTGTCTTGAGTTAGGATGGATCTATTAGCCAGGGGCTGGGACTGCGTGAGCGCTCCATGTGTGTGATGCGAGGGAAGCGGGTCTCTCCTGTTGAAGAGGCGCTGCCCGGAATAGCCCTGTGAATGCTGATCTGCTGTCCTGAGGAAGGAAGATGGCTTGCGCTGCTCTCCTCTGCAGCAACAGCGGGACTCTAACTGGGGCATCGAACTCAGCTCCTGCAGCTGTGAGATTGGAGCTCTGCCTCACCCTTGAGAAAACCTGTGCGGTGAAACTCAGATGGTTGCTTCCTGCCTCACAACCCGCCCTCCACTCAGCCACTGGAAAGAAGTTCCGGGGGGAGGGCAGGGCAAAGACGACAGCCCCTGAGCCCGTCCAACGCAGAGGAGTTTTATAAGGCAGTTACTGCAGACTAAACTGCGAGCAGGTATGGTTAAAAAGGGAACCACTGACTTCCTGTGAGCACGCGTTCGCGTCTGCAAAGTTGAGGCTGTTTGGTTCATCACAAAGGAGGTGCTTTCAGCACCCCCGAGGTGCTGCTCCCAGGGGCTTTGAATTGTGGGTGAGGAAGGCATTCTGTAGTGAGATGAAAGGCCGCGTTCCCATTGTTAAGGTCACCATGCCTCTGGTTGGGTTTGTCCCTGACTTAGGGCCCCAAGTCATGGATGTGTGGCCCTCCGAGGCTTGCGCACGGGTCCACAGCACGCACCCCGCAGCTGCACCACCCAGCTAGGAGGAGTGAAACCAGTGGAGCCTTGTAGGCTGAGCTCGTTTCCGCCCACATCAGAAGCGACAGAGGAGTTTGTGGAGAGCTGCATTTGAGCCCTCCATTAGCTGTTTTACATCTCGTAGACCAAGATGCCACTTCCTACACGCTGTGTTAGTGGGGAACCACGTGGACATCATGTCGTAGGAGGACCTAGCCCTAAATGTGCTAAGGCTTTGAGAAGGCTTTTCTTATTCACACTTGCTTTCCAGCGACATTCTTCACAAATAAACTCCACTCCCTTCTCCCTCCTGGGATTTTACTGACTCTAGGCACCTTCTGAGTGCTTGGAGAAGAGGGGAGGAGGGAAAGACAGAGAGAGAGAGAGAGAGAGAGAGAGAGAGAGAGAGAGAATGTACCAACCAAAAGTTTAGGGGTGCCTGGGTGGCTCAGTAGGTTGAACATCTTACTCTTGGTTTCAGCTCAGGTCATGATCTCATGAATCCTGAGATCAAGCCCTCTGTGGGGCTCGGAGTTCAGCAGGGAGTCTGCTTGTGGATTCTCCCCCTCTGCTCCTCCCTCCTCTCTCCCTCTCTCAAATAAATAAATCTTAAACAAGATAAAATTTAAAAGTAAGATGTTACCAAGTTGCACATTATTTTTTGAAAGAAAATGAAAATGAGTTGGTAGCAGTGAGAAAGAGAAAAGGAAGCATTTAAAAGATACAAAACAGGAGAAGATGAAATAGAGTGAGAAAAGGGAGATCTTTACTTTTACCCACATTTATCATACCTAGCAAGTTTGACTAGTGTAAATACTGGTGAATACTCAGAGTTTTTCATTCCATTGAAATTGACACTCTCAACTGCGTTGATGAGACATCTTTAAGACCTTCTGCTTCTGGATCCTACCATCAGCTCTATGGCTTTTCCTTTGGTTCTGGCCCTCATCATGGTGTTGTGATTATGGTCCCTCCACTCAGTCAGATCTACCTTATGCTATTGACAAAAAGATTTAGTAAAAATAAATTTTATTATATTCCTCCCCTACTTAGATGGCTTTGATGATTCTTCATTACCCACAGACTGAAATCCAAACTACTAGTAACACAGCCAAGGCTTTTCCTGGTCCAGGAATGGCCTGCCTCTCCATATTCCCACCTTTGCACATTATGATTCTGTGAATTGAAGAGTTTTGTTGGAAACCTCTGTGCAGTACCTTTGTACCTGTTATTCCTCCAAGCCCCCACCCCAGCTCAATAACCTTGTCTGTGCACCTTCTACTCACCACTCAAGCATAGTTGATCACTTCCTCCTTTAGGCCACAGTGTTATACTTTATCACACTGTATTTTAAGTATTTGTTTATAAGTCTGTTTCCCTACCAGATAGTAAGCTGCTGGTGGGTATAAGCTTTGTTCCTACTTATTTTTGTGTTCTTATATCCTATTGGTAATAGGATATTGCCTGGAATATACCAGATATAATTCTAAAAGTATTTGTTGAAAAGTAAATCATTGAATACTCCACTGTAAGAAAGTCTTATCCCATGTGGTTACTCAGGGCACTTTCTGCTGCAACTGTCACAAAAATTTGACTTAACCTAATTTAAGCAAAGAGGTAAATTATTGGTTAATATAAAATAAAACACCTAGGGCTATCACTAGATTAGAAATAACTAGACTTAACACATGAGAATATCATGTTTTTCACACATCTCTTAGTTTTCCTACCCATGGTTGCATTTAGGCTGTTTTGGCTTTAGCTTTAGAAATGGCATGGTAAGCAAGAGAAGGTCCAAACTCCAGCCTTTTTAATTTTTTCAATTTTCAGTCCAGCAGAAAAAAAAAAGGGGGGGAGGGGGTTCTTTCCCAGAAATACCAGTTAAATTCACGTGAGCCAAACTGACTCCGACTGGGTTATGTGCCCATTGTGGAGCCAATTTCTTTGGCCAGAAGAGAGCTGAACCCTGATGGGCTTACAGCCAAGTCATGTGCTCAACCAGTGAAGGCAGTTTCTTCAGAGCCACAGAGGCTGACAGTGGAGAGGGGGACATAGTCACAGAGTCACCAGAAGGAGGAAGAATGAAACCGGGTGGCAAAAACAGTGGGTCAATTATAGGGTAATGAAGGAAATACTTGGTTCCTTTAAACCAAGATTTGGGAAGTTGGGAGCTTCATTTGTTGCTTAACTTCTAATGGGAAAATCAGAAAAGTCATCTCCTACTTGATTTTAGTGTAACTCTTACCACTCAATGTCGATCTTTTAAATGGAATCTTTATTCATTTTGATATTGGAGTTGTATTTATGGCACCAAGAAAACTAATTATTTTGATCAATACAGTCCAAATTGTTGATTCATATGGCCCAGTGGGGAAAGACATAGTTTTTTTTTTTTTTTAATTAAATGTAGCTTTTCACCATCATGTTTATTTTAAGAGCCGCCCTGGTTGTCCATTATTGTCTAACAAACTATGCCAAAAATTATAGCTTAAAGCAATTTATTATTATCACATCTCATGATTCTGGGGACCAAGAATTTAGATAGGACACAGTGCAGATGACTCATTATGCCCTGCTATCTGGGGCCTCAGCTGAGGTCACACAAATGTCTGAGGGCTAGAACTATTGAAGGCTGCTGAGTATCCCTTTTTCTGTCAAAATCTCGTTTGTCAAACCCAGTTTCCAGCCTAGTGTATAGCCCATGAGCTAAGATTTTAAAATTTTTTAATATTAAAAAAATTAAAAAAAAAAAATCTGAAGAAGACTAATGTACCATGAAGTCTGGAGCATTTTTGTGTCCCCAAATAAAGCTTTATTAGAACACAGCCACACATATTTGTTTAAATATTGTCTATTCTCTGCAACCATATATCCTATGGTTTAGTAAAACCTAAGATATTTACTATTTGATCCTTAAGAGACAAATTTGCTGACTTCTACTTTAAATGACTTCTACATGTGGCTGCTTTAGGCTTAAGGCTTCAAGAGTAAGTATTCACAGGACAGGAAATGAAAGGGTCATTTTCTTAAAGTCTTTTCTATTGTTCAAGTAATGTCACAGAATGTGTAGGGGGGCGGCCTGTGTGGCTCAGTCTGTTGAGTGGCTGACTCTTGATTTTGGTTCATGTCATCATCTCAGGGTCCTGAGATTGAGCTCCACCCCTCATCAGACATAGAGCCTAGTTAAGATTCTCTCTCTCTCCCTCTCCTTTTGCCCCTTCCCCCATGCTCTCTCTCTCTCTCTAAAAAAAATAAAAGAGTATGTGACCATCTTCAATCTCTCACACTGGACCTATAGTCTCTTCCAAAAGAAGAAATGTTTGGAGGGCAGAGGGCATTTGTTGAATTATTTTTTCCCAAGTAAGTGAACATTTTTGTAATAACCGTTCTTTAATAAAGTGATAAGATCTCTTTATGTTGATAAAATTTCTTTGCCTACAAACAAACAAACAAAGCTAGTTTTATCTTGCTTTCACCTTTAATTTGGAAATAAGGATCAAATGTAGAATTGAAGTTTTTAGAATTTTAATAGCTCTCAGTGTTCTGACCTCATTGTAATAAACTTTAAAACATTTTGTTTCTGATCTTACTATATAGTATGTTCATCCAGGTATTTCCAAACTAAGATAACTGGTTCCTTTTTAATAAAGAAGTTAATGATTATTAAATAGCGATTCCTTTGATTTTCTAGTTCATGCCCAATCACAACAAAATGTAATTTTATTAGCTGGTAACACTTTCATGTGTTCAGACTGAACAATGAAATCTAAGTATGATTCTTGGCAGTGTGCTGACTAGAAAGTAGGCGGGTAGCTTCCTTTGCCCATTTCCCCCAAACATAATGAAACAATTAGAAACAAAGATCAAAAGCCCCTAACAGTCCATCTGAGCCAAATGATTACATATGAAAGCAAAACACAGGTGCCATCCTGATACAGGCTGGCAGGTTCCTTCAGGTTAGTGATTCTAAGAACTTGTACTCAGTTATTAAATTGTTAAGTAAGAAGTTGAAAGGATGGACTTGCAAGTTTTTAAAACTCAGACATTGAGTTTTAAAAACTCAATGTTTGAAGATGGTTACAAATTATGGGTTGGGATATTTTGGAAATTTGACCAGAATCTTATGTGGAAACAGTTAGCATTTTAATTTTTGTCCCTTTTGCCACCATTAAGGTCCACTGACACACTATCCTAAACTTTTCCAATTGAGACAATAATGGATTGTCCAATCATTAGCTGAGAAAGCTAAGGTATGAGAGATAATTTTATAAGTAGGAAGAGGTGAATAATTTTCCATAAATAAGGGTATAAGAAAAAGAATGGTTAAGTGGTCAGAGAGGAAATAAGTGGGAAACACAAGAACAGAAAGAAGGTCTTCTGGTTCCTGGATCAATGTCTAGATCCTGTGTTCTCTAAAGAACTAACAGTTCTTGAGCCCTTTCCATGTGTAGGACATTGTGCTAGATGCTTGACATATCATTTCATTTAGTTCGCATTCTAATGCTAGAAAGTAGTAACCTACCATTTTTTATTGAGGAAACTGCGCTAAGAAAAGGTGCCAGTAAATGCAGATAACAAAATAACTTTCCATAAGGTCTCAAAACTTAGTGGCAGCATTTAAATTTTTAGGGAGGAAAGCTGACTCGAAAGTGCAAGCTACCTTTGTATTCTACCAAACCTCTATCTAAGAAAGTTATTTGTATGTTAAAGTTTCCTCATGTAGGAAAAAGAAATGCACATTTTTCATGTATTCATGTATTAATCTACTTGTTCATTTATACCATTATTCTCTGCTTTACCAACAGATATGTACTGGGTATCTTGTAGAAGACAGGCCCTGTTCCTGGCACCATGACTTAATGGTGGGCAAGACAAGTAGGCCCTTTGCCCTTATGGAGCTTACATTCAAGTGGAATGAACAGATGAAAGGCTAGTAAATAAATGTACACATAAAATATCACAATTATTGAAAAATATTACAAAGGAAAAGATTAAGAGGTTGAGATGAAGGAGAGAATGAGAATTGGTCATCTTCTTTAGAACCTGGTCAGGGACGTCCTTTCTGATAGTTAAGCCGTGATGTAAAATTGAGAAGGATTTGATGATGGGAGGTCAGAGGAAAAGAGCGTTGTTCAAGGAAACAGCATATGTAACGACCAAAGTGGGACCAAAATAAACACTGGAGAACAGAGTGAGACTCTGGAGGGTCAAGTGTAAGAACCAGGCTGGGGCTAAAATTTACAATGGCCTTGTGGGTTCTGATAGGCAGTTTGGATTTTATTTGAATTTCAAATAGAACCCACTGACGGTTTTTAGGACACAACAGAAGCATATTTACATGAAGATGAAGAATGAGGAAAAAGGAGGATGCAAGGTGATCTGCAGAGTAACCCAGTAGATGGCTGTACCTTACATCAAGGTAGGGAAGTATGCTGGGCCAGGAGAGCAGGTGTGGGGCGTGGTGAAGTCAAGAGTTCAGATTCGACATGGTTGTCTGTGGAACACGCACGTGCCTTGACATTTCAGGCAATAGGTAGCAGGGCACAGAGGTAAGGTTTGGACTGAGCATAGAAAGTATGAATGGATCTCTGAATCCGTGGAAATCTACGGTTTTTCAGTTCAGAGCAGTCAATAAGATTATCGTGGGAGAAAGTCCGGAAGAGGACGAGGGCCCTGAACTATAATATTTAAAAGCTGGATAGAAGAGTTTAAGTAGTAGACCCTTGAAAAATTGCTTTTTTGGTATTACATGCATTAGCACTATTGATTACTTCTAAGAGGTAGGTAGGTTTGATTAAAAATGTTACTTGATTCTGTGTCATTTCTATTTCCATCTGAGTTACATAGATGTACATTTATTTGTAAGTGAAAGCTCCTTAATGTAGAATTTGGGGGAGTTGGGTGGGGCTCAGATTCTTAAACTCAGAACTTGGGTTCAAATTTAAATTCTGTGTCTTATAAATGAACGAAGGCAAGTTTCTTTCCTAATCCGGGCCTGTTCACTCATCTGAAAAAATGATGACACAATACTCCCTCATACAGGTGCAAAGGTCAAGAGGGTAAATTCACATTAGTGCTTGGCAGTGCTCTGTAGATAGTAGGTACTGAATATACCACCACCCTACCAGCACGACTCCGTCCAAGCAGGATGCTGTGGTTAGTAGTAGCAGTATTTGAGAAAACACAACTAATTAGAACTGAAACTTCCCCCTTGGTACTTTAAATTATATTTTTGTTCTATAGAATTGTACAGGTACATGATATTTTCCCATTTTTACTCTAGTTTGCTCACAACTATGGTGTCCTTGTTATAGTGCTTATATATATATAGTGCTTATGTATAGTTTACATTTTTTTTGCTTAAAATATTTGTTTCTTTTTTTAAAATTTTAATTCAGCTAATTAACATATAATATATTATTAGTTTCAGAGGTAGGGGTCAGTGATTCATCAGTCTTATATGAGACCCAGTGCTCATTACATCACATGTTCTCCCTAATGTCCATCACCCAGTTACACCATTCCTCCACACCCCTCCCTTCCAGCAAGCTACGATTTTTTTTTTACCATGAAAATTTGTTACTTTACATATTAACTACATCAGCAATCCTTAAAAATGAAAGTGCCAAGATTACTTGACAAGTAATAAGGATTCACAAATACTATGCTTCTCCTGTAAAACAAGTAACTTTTTAAAGATAATATTCCTTCAGTTCCAAAAACACCCCAATGCTTGACAATCATCTGAAAGAAAACTAAGCAATTCTTAATACCTAAGTATAACCTAAAGATTTGAACTGTCTTATATTCATCAAAAAATTGAACACACACAGACACACAATTTGTTCATACATGTATCACCTACATATATCATATTATATTACACTATAGTTCATTGTGCATTTGTCATTTTTCTCCCTGACCTGAATTCCTACAGGGCATAGATAATATTCTACTTATTTTTTATATGCACTGTACCCTACACATTGTACAATGTTTCGGCACTCTCATTTCTACTACTAAGTTTTCATGGAAATTTTTTTCTTATCCAAAGTCAGAGTATTTTTGGTAGAAATGTCTAGCTGTCCCCCAAAACTTACATTCCAAAGTAAGCTGGCTAGTAGATGTCCCGCTGGAGACTACATTTTACCATTCCTCCTTTCCCCCTGTATCTGGGTCTGACAATGTAACAAGTTATTGTCAAAAGAGTGGGTGGCAAAGTAATATGTATCAATTCCAGGCTAGGTTTTTAAGACTTGTTTGTGCCTTATTCATGCTTTCTTTCCCCTTCTGCCACTAAACAAAGATAATAGCAAGGCCCAGAAACTGTGAAGGTGGAAAAGACCCATTCCCTGAATCGCTATGTGGAGAAGACCAGCAGCCAACCTTGGAACAGAAGGTTGGTCTGTTTTGTAAAATCTGTGTTTGCGCTTTTATCAGTATGAGTTTCTATTAGTTCCAGGAGGTAGCATTAACCCTAACAAACCCAGGGCTCAGGAGAGTGAAAGGGACTTGCATTAAGAAAGAGCTACGTCTTTGGAAGCCGAGTTTGGTTTTACATGCTTATTCTATTTCCTTCTGCATACGGTGCAGAAAAATGAATATGTTTTTGTAAACAGGAAGAATAAAGGTGCCCAACTAAGCAAGTATAGCAGATATAATTTTGTAATCTTAATCCAGGTGTTCAAAACTTGTCACACTTCTTTATTTCCTGTAACTCAATCTAGCTCTAACCCTCTGCCAATTTTATACCAAAAAGGGCAGGGCATTTCATTTCCATCTCAGGGTTGCAAAGAAGTTCTGTAAATCTTGGGCTACTCAGACACTTTAAGAAGGATGCTATGGTTATTTATGCATTTAACAACGAATTACAGTACACCTCTGCCCATGGGCTAAGGTGGCCATCCTTATGAAACATAAGCTTTGGTGGGAGAAACAGACAGAAATTAAATAATTACCCAAACAATGTGACCAGTGCCATGAAAGAGCTGAAAAAAAAAAAAAAATCATAGGGGAAGAATGGAAGGCTATTTGGTCTAATCATAAAAGTAAAGGAAGACTTCTTATAGACAAGGACAATAAATCCTACCTGTAGGACTGGGAGAATATTGCTAGACAGGAGAGTTTTTAAAGTAGAGAGGGCACTGTATGTAAAGTCTCTTACTTGATAAGGCTATGGTAAACAGAAAGGTGTGAGCCGGTGCCTTCTGACTGGAGAGAAGGAAAATGGTAAAAAACGGGCTTGTAGAGGGAGACAAACATTAGGCCCAGCAGGGCCTTGAGGGTCCACTTAAGCATTTTTCTTTAAATCCAGATTCAGGGGCTCTTGGGTGGCTCAGTGGGTTAAAACCTCTGCCTTCGGCTCAGGTCATGATCTCAGGGTCCTGGGGTCGAGCCCCGCATCGGGCTCTCTGCTCAGCAGGGAGCCTGCTTCCCCCCTCTCTCTGCCTGCCTCTCTGCCTACTTGTGATCTCTCTCTGTCAAATAAATAAATAAAATCTTAAAAAATAAATAAATAAATAAATAAATCCAGATTCAGTGGAGAAATATTGACAGGATGAGAGTCAGGTGCACAAGAGACAATTTTGGTTAGAAAAGACCTCTCTGATTAAAGGGTGGAGAATGGATTGGGGAGTGAGAAATCATATTAGGGCAGATATAGGCAAAAGTGTTAGAAGACAACATTTTAGTTATTTATTCAAGTGATGTTAGTAGTTGGATGAAGATGGTGGTGGTGTACGTGGAGACAAGTTGACAAATCGAAGATGTATTTAGGAAGTAATGTGGAAAGAAGCTAATGATGGATTGGAGCAATTAAGTTTTGAGAATGATCCTGAGGTTTGTTTTCACAATGGAATGGCTGGTGGTGCCACAGCCTGAGGTAGAGAACCCTAGAACAAAATCATATTTGGGGAAGAAAGGTGATGAGTTTAATTTTCATCTCCTCTTTTCCACTGGTTCTCTCCCAGTGTGTCCACTGGGTCCATTTTCTAAGCCTGTCCGGTCCCCGGAATTGTAGCTACACTGCTAGAGTTCTAATTATTTTACCAGAGGCTCTCATGACCTCCTGGGGCACTCTCCCTTTAACTACAGTGGCCAGAGTAAAGCATACGAAAGCAGAGTAAGAAACGAACATCCCAGAAGACCAGACCAAAGGGAGAGCTGAATGTGGGTCTCTTACACACGTGACTCACAAAGTCATGAACCACACATCTCGTCTCACTCTCCAAAAGAGTTTGGGTTCTCAGAAATCACACCGAGAAGTGCTTTGCCTGACTCAGTGGTCCAAGCAGCAGGTTTTCTCACCTTTTATTCTCAGAAGCAGTAGCTCTGATGCCTAGTGAGGCAGAGTCTTGCAGCCATTGAACTCTCCTTTTATTGGTTTGTAAAATAATATGTGGAACTCAACGCCCATGGCATTGGCCTGGTTCCTCATGGGCGGTGTAACCCATAGAGTGTTTGTCATGAAGCACTCCATCTTGGCGTGGGCACAAGCCTAACATGACCATCATCCTGCACACAGGGGTTTAGTGGGGAGGGGCTGCGTGACCAGGATTTCTTAGAGGAAGTGCCATTAGGTCTCTTTGCAAGTGGGCCTTACTGAAGCAAACAAAAGGAGACATTTATGTTTTACAAATTTTTTTTTTTTTTAATAATACAGGATTTTCCACCCCCAAATGGCATGTTGTATCCCATGTTGTCAACCTGAGGAAGAATTTAAGATTGCATCTAACTAAAACCAGCCTAACCAGAGCTAATGTGTTAAAGATTTTTGACAAATCAGAGCAGAGAATGAGTCTTTTTAATGTGTTTCAGTGATTGGCCAAAGCAATCTGCAAAGGCTTTAAGATGCTGAGAACATAACGGTTAAGACTTGCACCAGATTGAAGTTCTAGGAACTCATTACATCCAATTTGCACATTCTCTCATGTGTTTGGCCCTTGTTTTACTTAATTTAGTTTTATTTAGTTTAATTTAGCAGAGTCCAATCCATAGCTCATCTAACACTGTTGACTTTGTGACTCTGTATTACAATCTGGGAACGTCTGCACACTGACAGTCTTTGAAATTTATGAGATCTGCTGTTAACTTTTTTGAAAAAGCATTTTTGTTTCGTTTTGTTTTTGTGGTCCATTATCTATTTGCGCCAATTTCAAGCTGGGTGCAAAAATTGTAACTTAAAACGGCATGTTTTGCAACTTTGTTTAGTTTATGACACCGTCTACTGGTTATTGATTGACTGACGCTGTTTTGCTGGTATTCCACAGTGCTGCTTGAGCCACCCTGGGAGTCAGAGATGGGCTTCCAGAAATGTTTTATAAAAATAGGGAAAAAAAAATAAGTAAAGACTACTGTTTAACATCACTTTCAAGTAATCAGGGCTACCAAGAAAGAAGCTACCGCCAACCCCTGCATCCATATTAAATTGATGAAAAATTGGAGAGTAATTTAAGCGATAGAAACCTGCATGCAAGGGCAACCACATCCATGCCCATCCCCCCAGGCGCAGGACCCCAGCTGGATAGACAGGGTGTAAGGGAGACATCAGTAATTGTTAAGGTACAGCAAAGTGTGTATCATCTTTTTTTAATTTTCTATCTGTTGAAAAAGTAATAATACTATCTGAGTGCTGTTGTGGAACAAAGTTAACTAATTAAGCAAGCATGCAATAATTATTACAATTATTTTACCAGATGCTCTCATGACATCTTAGTGAGCCTGTTCTAATTAAAGCATACGCAATAGGTTGTAAATGGAGTTATGACTTCCATCTACGCCGTCGTCCTGTTTTCCAGCATTTTCTTTCATCATAAATTTGGAAGCTGATACATCTCCTGTGCTATAATTGCTACATGTGATATGTGTGTGTCTAGCTATGCAATTGGAATAGTCCAGAAAGGAAAGTCATCCATTGCCAGGAGCCAGTATAGAAAGAAATGTGGAGAGTTCAGCTTCCTGACGTCTTCAAAGGAATCAACAAATGTTAAGCAAGCTTGTCATCAGTAAAGTGGGGCCTGAAGTAAAACATACACATCTCAGCTTAGTCCTTTTGGAATAAGAACAATGTAGACTCCACAGAAGATCAGGCCGGAGTGGAATATTCTCTTCATTTGTTAAAGGCTACAGATATTTCTGAGTGAGGTAGATTTGGAAATTGGTATGAGAACTCATTGCCTATATCATAGTTCTTTATATAATTACCTGTTTATTAAACAGTCTGAACTCACTTAGATATAAATAAAATCATTGTATTTTTCCCCTGCCACTGGTCAGCTATCCTGCTACATTCCATTGATTCTAAGATGTGCATTTTAT
Source organism: Potos flavus (assembly GCA_028534135.1). Taxonomy (NCBI): domain Eukaryota; kingdom Metazoa; phylum Chordata; class Mammalia; order Carnivora; family Procyonidae; genus Potos; species Potos flavus. Next base: position 31,994,624 of record CM052893.1, read on the forward strand.
AGAATATATTTTAACATCACAGAAATCAGGATTCATCTTGCAATTGACAGTGCCTTTATGTGAATTAAAGAAAACAGAAGAGTGAATTTCCTTTTTTCATGTCTTAACAATATATAGGGCAGTTCTCATAACTTTCTAATTACTTTTGGGTACAAAAACAGGTTTGTTCCAGCAAATCAAACTCCTCTATTTCATATTCAATTTAATTCCTTTGCCTCTATCAGAACCCCGCCTGTGTGATTTGTAGAAGGGAACTGGTAGGGTCAGGTCCTAGGGGGGCTCCTCTCCCTCCCTCCTTTGAGTCTCTATTTCTATTTTTTGTTGAGTCTGGAAGGAGGACTAGAATACATATTCTGCTGTATATGCTCTTAATTCTAACCCAGTGTGTTAATTGGAGGTTTGCTTCATTAATTAATATGGTTCTAAAAGCAACACTGAAGTAGTATGATTAGCTCCATATTAGAAAGATTAAATACTTGCTAGAACTCAGGTTTAACTCTGTTTCTTGACCACTAGGAAAAAATACATAGACATCAGTATTGTATTTTGTGCATCAACTGGCGCTGATGTATAGGAATGCATGGACCAGGTTTACCTACACTCACTAGGAGGGTTCAAGTTCTGGTGCTCAGAGTGAGAACATCTGTCAAAGCAGCACCCCCTCCCCCCTTATGCAGCTTGATGTTGGTGAGACTTATTTTTGTCTGGATTTGCATTTTACAAAAAGACAGAGGGGCAGATTTATTAAGTAACATGGATTTCTTTGCTCAATACCTAAATTTTCAAAAGGCAAAATGGCAGAATGCAAGAATGTATTTTTAGAGCAAATCATAAAAATGTAGTATTCCCTCCTTTGTGCTCTTATAATATTTTGTTAATTGATAACAGTAGGTACCAAGTTTTATAATTGCTGGTGTTAAGTAATTCAGTTATTTATTTCACTGGTAAACATTTCTGCTGCTATCACCCCTTGTCTGTAATACAGCAAACTTCCCAACCATTTTGCTGGCCCTACTTTTGCCAACTCTCAATACGTTGGCCACACCACAGCTTCATATGTAAGTCTTTTCATTCATTCATTCATTTATTCATTCAACAAACATAATTTATGGCAACCACTGTTATAAGCATCCCTTATACCTCATGGTTTACCATCGAGAACATAAGTTTATATTCTAGTGGGGAAGGTGGCTGTGAATAAACAAATATGTCCCTAGATTTGGAAAAAACAAACATAATTTTGAAATAGAAAAGAACATGGAAGGGCCAGAGTTTAGTGTGAACAAGGTGGAAAGGGGCATTACATGAGTTGAGAAATGTGTACCAAAGCTGGATTTTATTCAACATGTAAAGTGGAAAACTTGAGAGAGTTTTAAGGATCTATCACAATTTAACTTATATTTAGAAAAGATCAAATCTATTGCTCGTGGAGGAAATACTGAAGGGAGATAAGATAGAAGCTCGAAGATCAGTTGAAAGGCTGTTTCAACAGCGATGGTGGCTTGGTCCCAAGTGATATAATTGGAAATGGAGCACAGTTAAGATGGTGGAGATAGAATAAATTGAATGCAATTGTGACAGAACAAGAGAAATACAAAATAACACTGTTTCTAGCATAAGTTATTTGATATATATTGGCATATTTGCAGATATGGATAAGATTGGGAGTTAGGGAGGATTTAAAGAAGACTTTCACACTCCATTGAGTTGGCTGTGAGGCAAGGTACTGTACATGTCAAGAAGGCAGGACCAAATGTGAATCCAGAGACCTGAACTGCAGATCTGGCTGGAGGTATATATCTGCGAGTCATCAGCACGAAAGAGCTCACCCAGGAAGAGAGAAGTAGACCCAGAACTGAGCTTCAATATATCGCAATACTTAGAAGTCAGGGAGAGGAATAGGACTCAACATGGCAGCTGCTAAGGATAAGACAGTGAGGGTCAAGAAAAATCAGGAGGCGATGGTATTTTGGAAACTGGCAAAAGATAAGGATTAGGGGAGAGTTAACCATATTTAATGCTCCTGAGAAATCATGTAAGATGAGAACAGAGAACTAAGTGATGGTATAAGATCTGGCAATGTGGATATCATTGGCAAGAAGATTCAAGAATAATTCTTAAAAAGTTTCAATAGCTCCCGGTATCTCTTAAATAAGGTTAAATCTCTAAGAACCACAAAGCCTAGCAGAGTTTGACTGTCATCTCCCTCTGAAGCCACATGTGTTTTGTTGTTGTTGTTGTTGTTTCTTTCTTTCTTTTTTTAAATGTCTCCTTTTTTATTTTTAAATTGAGATATAATTGATGTATAACATTGTGGAACTTTAAGGTATATAATGTGTTGATTTGATACATTTATATATTGCAACATTCCAAGCTCTGCTTCTCTTTATGCCAGCAACACATGTCTCTTTTAGTTCCTTGAACATACTCTCCTTCTTTCAATATATGGTTCTTTCTGCCCAGAATGGTCTTTTTTTTTCTCCCCACGCCCACTCAACTTCCATTACTTTTTTAGGTCCACCTTCATTGCTTTTCATTTCAGGCAAACTTCACCTCACAACTAGACCAAATAAATACCCTCTTATATGCTTAAATCAAGTACGTCCTGTGTGGTGAATTTGTCACGGTGATTAGTTAATTAATTACTGTCTCTTCCACTAAAATGGAGTAGAGAGGGAGCATGTCTGTTCGGCTCACCATTCTTTCTTTATAGTAGAGAAAATAACTGTCTTATATGCTAGGAGATAACTATATATTTGTTGAATGAATGAATGGATAATGTCTGCTTCTGCCGTTAATCTCATGTAATCTGTTTCTATCCTTTTTAAAAATTTATTTATTTGAGAGAAAGAGCAAGAGAATGTGAGAGAGGAAGAAGTAGTTGGGGGAGGAAACGGCAGAGGGACAAGGAGAGAAACCCTTAAGCGGATTCCGCGCTAAGCTTGGAGCCTGACACAGGGCTTGATCTCACCACCCTGAGATCACAACCTGAGCTCAAACCAAGAGTCCAACGCTCAACCTACTGTGCCACCCAGGAGCCCCTCTGTTCTTTATATAACCTTTATTATATGTGATTGAAATGTTTAGGAAATGATGATTAATTTAAATAAAATATTATTTACTCATTTAATATTACAGTTTTTAGAATGTATTATAAATTAATCGGCTATGATTATTTTAAAATTTCATTGATCAAGCTTTGTGACTATTCTGGATACATACTATTTCAACCACTGAAGAAGTACCACACATTTTACTACATTTAAATCCTGGTCCCTTCCCAGCCTCAGTTGTTCTTAAATATATACATTTATCAGCAGCCTGCCCACTCTCTCAGAATCGAGAGTAGATCACATCAGTTTGTCACAAATAGTCCTATTTCTATGAGAAGGCTCTGCTCCTCCTGTCTAGGGCTTGGATACTAGGCCAATACATGACAGATTTCCTCAGATGCCCTGTGGAAAGGCTCACTATTAACCAGACTCCTGCCTAAATAATCCACTTTGGTGCTGTCCACTATCAAAGGGAAGCTGTGCTCTTTCCCCCAGCAAACCGCTAGGGCCTTCCTTCTTGTCCCCCTCCTGACACTTTGTACCTCAGGGATATCAATCCTCTGGCTCACCATTGCCTCCATTCTGAGAATATCTGAACTGAGCACAAATTTATCCATTGCTATCTGTCTACATTAGGCTCTATTTCTTTACACCTTTGCAGTATACAATATAAATTTCGCTATTCAAAGTCTAACATTTCCTGTAGACACTGGACTCAATTTTAATACATTAAAACAAAACGTATAATTCAACTCATGTATTGCTAATTAATCTCAGTATTTCTTGGGTAGAATCTCTCTGCCCAGTTGTCTAAAATGGAATTTAATCTAAGTTCTTATTGTTTCTTCAAAGTCATGATCTACAAAGCCGCTTTAAAAATATCTCTTTAAGGCTTCTAAACCCCTCCTAGCTTTAGCTTGTTATAGAGGATACTTCTTATGCTTAACTCCCTTGAATGTCATGCACTTTCTTCCTGGCCTCTAGTTTTGCCAAATAAGCTGCCATAATAGCAAGCTAAGAGAACACAACTATTTGCTTACAGATAGTTAAAGCTGACCCCTGCAGAGTTTTCCATTGCAAATGTATTTGGAGAAGTAAGTTCAAAATCTGAGTACTTGAATTTGTGACTCCTGACACATGTTTCTCATGAAGCTTACCTCCTAAAGAGTAGTGTTTATATTTGCAGTTATTTTATTTTAAAAGATACTTGCAAAAAGAGAGGAGCATCATTTTTATGGAATCAACATTCTATCTTTTAGAGATTAAACATTTTAAAAATACATAGTAAAAAAGCCTGGGAAAGAAGTGAGACAAATGAAGAAGGTTAGTAAAGCAACATGAAACTTAGAGATTTCAAAACATAACTTGTAACTAGTAACATGAAACTTAACTAGTAACATGATGTTAGTTACATAACTAGTAACATGAAACTTAGAGATTTCAAAACATAACTTGTCTACTTTTTAGCTGTGAGAACTTGGACATATCACCTAAACCCTCTGAACTAGGTGGGTAAAATGGGGAGTAATAACATTATTTGTCTCAAGCATTGTTGTACAAATCAGATTATGCATTTAAAGTGCTAAGCATATTTCTGGACATAGCAACAACCCAATAAGTTAGCTACGGTAATAATCGAAATAAAATCAAAATCATACCAAAAATCTCATTATAATGTTATTATTCACAATTTCAGATGTGGGAATATTTTCATTTGCTCAAAGGGGAGGTGTGCAAATTTGGCTCTGTATTTCCCAGTAGCCAGTGACAGAGTAAAATAATGAGTATGTAAATATGAAAAGATCTATTCACTGAAATAGAATCCTTCAATAGTGCTTTCTAACTGAAGATTGTAGAGTTACTGCGAGGGTTCTGTTTGTAAGTCCCTTAATTACCGTATATGACTCAAATCATAGTGTCTTGTGCCCATGCGCACTATTCATTTTAAATGAATCGGATATTGTGATAATGATACCAATTTCTTTAATTGTGTTGCTGAATTCATTGTAGCTTTTTGCCGGTATGCGTTTTCCTAATTGATGGACTTGCTAAGAACACCATCAGAATCATGAAGAATGCTGTATATTAATTTGCTGTCTTTTAATCAAAAAGATTGGGAACGTATTGCTGAGGGGGAAAAAAGGTTAGCGTTTGTAAAGATAACAACAAAAAAACAGCAAAACCCCCCAGCTCACAATTTCATTGCTCTTATTCCCTCATCAACAGCCTAAAGACCTCTCAAGTCACAGGAGCATTCTTTCTTTGAAGCAGGATTTGCTGCTGTAGATATGACTTTCTGATTCCATTGCTAGCCCCATGAGGATATCTGTGAAAGATTTGGGGCAAAGCTGTTAAGCTTTCTGAGAGTGCTTTTGCATAGAAAATGGGTTTGACTACTAAAACTGTTCTATTGGTAGGGTTTGAATGTCTGCCTAGTAAATGATACTGGTTGTAAAAAATAACCAAATAGGTAATTGTTTACTTGTTCCCTTGGTCATTTGGAATCAAATACAGGTATTTTCTACTAATTCAATCCTTGTGTCATCTTGCCAACCCCCATTTTGGTATACCCACCCTGGATCTGTTTTATCATCTCTTAGGTAAGAGAATTATTGATTATTTTGGGGTGGGGATATGATTTTTTAAGTTGTGACGAATATTGTAAGGGAGTATCATTTGAAGACTTAAAAAACATCTTCCTTGAAGGAAAAAAATCTTTTAAAAGGCCTACTAACTTGGTCTAATTACTTGAATTAAGGAAGTAAGACGCTTTTGCACTGACTTTGAACAACTTTCTTGACTTCCTGCAAAGAGGATTCTTGACAGTATTTTTGGAGAAGTTAGTAAAACCGAATCTGACATCACTACCTAGCAGTTTGTGTAGCTAGCAGAGTGGTTTGTTCTTAGGGTAACAGAGGAGGAAATTGCTCCCCGTCTGATAAGACAACAGCAAAGAGTATGCATTCATTTCTTTTATTTTTGACTCAGTTTCACGAAGAAAACCTTTTGCAGAGATAACTATTATTTTGCCTTTCAGAAGGACGCATGCTGTTTCATAGGAATACGGCTGATTTCCAGATATGACCATGTACTTGTGGCTTAAACTTCTGGCATTTGGCTTTGCCTTTCTGGATGCAGGAGTGTTTGTTACAGGTAAGTACAAGTATATTAATATATCCTTAGTAATTTTTTTTCCTTATGGAGGGACATGGGTTCGAAATAGACATAAAAATAAGTTAAGTGTTGGTGATTGGAAATGAGGAAGCTCACTCTAAAATGGTAAAGGCTATTGTAGCTCAGAGAGACAAGTCTTGCTATGTGACAGAATACATTGTTACTGTTTAAAAAAGCATAAATGTTTTGGAAAAAAACCCACAATTTAAAGGAAACGTTGTCTATCCATATCTTTGTTTACAAACTGTTCAAGGATATTACAAAAGCAATGTTGTTACTTAACCTTCGAATACGTGAATATAAGTTTATGAAAGTCTGAAGAAACCTTAATGACAAAATAAGTGAATTTTCATCCTTTTAACAAAAAATGATTTTTTTAAAGTCATTATATGGCTTTGGTTGCATGAAAGCCACTCTTTCTTTTTTGAGCTAGAGTTTGCTTCCTCAAAATTTAATTACGACTGAAATATTTTTTTAAATACTTAACTGTATGATAGCTTAAAATAATACATTTGGGTATTTAACAAAATATTAATTTTATGCATATTCTTAGCACAGAATGCATTTTAAAACAAGTTTTTGGTTTCTTCCTAATTGTTTTAGTGATTATTTGCTTCAGAAATTTTTATGGGGCCACCGCCCTTCCTGGGTGATGGGTAAATATTAGAGCCTTGATGAGATTAAAAATACTTAAACTCTTAAGAGTCATGCAAATGCTGTATTCTATAGGAAAATGTAATGGGGAATCTCAAGTACTCATTTAAGTTGAAGGTCTTGGTATATTTATTATCTATTTAATGGACATTTATTGAATAGTTTCGGTTTGGGTCATGGGTACATTTCGGTTGATTGTTAAATGTAACTGATAAATTGATATTTAATATTACTCCTTATGATGTAGTATCTAAAAGCTGTTATTCATTATTGAAAGGATATTGAAAATGGCATTTTTGTAGAAATTTCAAATAAGTTTTAAAAAAAGGGAAAAATATTTTTTAAAAGTCTCGCTTACCAGAAGTCACTTTGACATCTGTTTTTGACTTTCCACCACTCTTCTTTCCTCTAAAAGGCAGGGCAGTAGCTACCTCTAGAGCTTGTTACATTGTCAGTTTATATTTTGTGTAACCAAGAAGAGTGGAAAGCAGTGTAAGATAAACTATTTTGTTTTTAACTGCAAAGATGGGTTAAAATTTGTTTAGAGATACAGCATTTTGTCTTAATACAGAAAATGTTTATCAAGTTACCTTCCCTATAACGTTAGTTATCATAGCCAAAACCAAATTATAATGAATAATTATTTTAACCAGGTGATACTATGTATATTATCATAAATCAGAGTGAATATTCATTAAAAATTCCCACTCAAGAACTGTTGCAAAGCATTTCTAAATACCCTGAACTGTTTTGTAGGACACAGAGCAAATCATCATAAAAATTTCAACCCACTCTAGTAAGGATTTTTATCATAAGAAATATCTTTCAATTTATGATCAAAATAAGAGTATGAAATTATCCAGAAACCTTTAAATCAATTGTGCTGACAAATTTGTCCTTAAATAAATGGTTAGATATGCATAGATTTATTTCGAAGGATCAAGTTTTTCTGCAATTGTTTGCACAAATATCGAGAGCTAATACTTTTTCTAAAAGGCATTGACAGTCTACCCGAAATTTATACATTTTTTTTGGAAAAAAAATAAGAATCTAATTATTTGTGTCTGTAAATCTTATTTAACATGTAAATATAATTATCTGTGTCTGCAAATCTTACATATCATCCTTTTAAGTTCTGAGAGACATTTTGTGATTCAATATATGATTTGGGAAGTTATTAATCTTTTAAATTATATATATTTCCTTATTAGCAACAAATAAGTTTGGTTGTATGCTTGATTTTAATGTGTTACAATTGAGTTTATGATCATAGGAAGTATTAGGCTTTTGGGCATCAAATTTATATTGTGTACTCTAAGGGAATGAAAAACCAGAGCCAAATGTAGAGAGACACCAATTAATGGATAAATACATGCACAATTCAGACATGTTATTTAATACTTATAGTACAATCACTGGCAAGGCAAAATTAAGCTTTGCCATAGCAACAATGCTGGGTTGAGTTTTACGCAAAAGTTTGTGATCTCTTTGCTCTGTGCCTTTTTGCCATGATAACTGGAAACCTTTGTTGAACATTTCTAAATAATTCTAGGGGACGATGATCATTTTGAGAATACAGGTAGAGATGAGTGTTTTCTGACTCTAAAAAAGGTGTAAAGCTAGGCAAATCTATCAGTCTATATAATATATCAGCTAGAGTATGTGCGTTATATTATGTGAGTTATGAGTCATAACAATTTAGACTCATTTCCTGCTCACAATTCTCCATTTTCCCAGCTACATTAAAAGAAATATTTCATGTTATAAACATATATTATGCTTGCACATCTCAGACTTTCAATACAAATTATGAATTGAATTTAATAAGCAATCTTATTAAGTTCTAAATACTCCACAATTTAGAGATTTAGGGATATGAGCATTATTTTTTATGAGTCTTATATGAGTATTTTTTTAATAAAAATCTGCCTGTGATCCTTATCATTGCTAGAATTTGAAATGCATTTTTTTTTTTTTTTTTTTTTTGAGAAAGGGTAAGATGGACTTAGGGGTCTGTTTTTCCTTTTCCTATCTAGTTCTATATAAGTAAGTAGAGGGGCAGAGTGGTTAACTTGAGCCAAGTCTTTTCTCTGTCTGGGCTACTTGATATCCTTTTACCAGTGACAATTAACTAGTGTAGGAATATAGATATTTCTACACTCTTCATATAAATACATGTATACTGATATACACATACATATATATTCTAGTGTTTATGTGTGAATCATAAAATACACACACACATGTATCTACTTATCTATCTTCTGGTTCTTCATATTTGTCTACTTTTAAACTTTGGGGTTTTATGGACTTTAATCCTTGGCCAGTTTTATTCTTGTTTTCTGTGCTCAGAGTTCCTTATCATTACCTGCTATATATTGATGATCCTGATTTCTCAACTCTAGACTCATTCCTCTGAAAGGCAAAAAAAAAAAAAAAAAGAAAGAAAGAAAGAAAGAAAAGAAAAGAAAAAATCTGAAATATATTTAAATGCTCCTCAAGTCTTATAATTTTACTTTTTAATAATCTCTAAAATCTTTTCCCCCTTCTTCATCTCCATTGACATCGCCTTAATGCATGCCTTTATCATTTTTTACCTGGAGTATTATACTTTCCTAATCTATCTGCAGTCTCATCCATTTCTTTCTATACTCTACACTTTAAAAATATGAAAATAAAGGGAAGAAAAATACCCTCTGATATCTTCTCATTGCCTTTGGTATACACGCTAAACTCCTCATCAGAGTAACTGAGTCCACCAGTGAGCTAAGAGCTGGGCCTGGAGCTGAGCAGGGAGTGTTTTGTCTTTTTTCTTCTCTGATTCATTAACCCACAGCAGGCAGTTTCAACACTCTGCTCAGCTCATCTACACTTCCTCAGGACCTTGAAGGCTCTGTGCAAGTCCTATTTCCTCTTGAATGTTTTCTTCGATCACTCATGCCACAAAATATCTCCACGGAAATTGCATATGTTTTGCCACCTTTCCATGGCATTTTTTCACATACCATTTTAATTTTGTTGTTGGTGGTGGTATTACTATTATTATTTACTTCCATTGTAACCGGTGTGTAAGCACAAACTAGGTCTTATGCCTTTTTCTGTATTGTCTGTACCTGATTTCTTACTAGACACTAAAAAAGTAATGGATGTTTTTTGAAAAGACCAAAGATTATAATAATGAAGGAGAAAGAGGAAGAATACAAAAAAAAAAAAAATTCAGAAACAGAGGTCAGAAGAAGAAAGAAATAAGACCAAAAAAATAGCGAGAAGCTATTTTTATCCTTCCAAAGTGGAAAGATAGAGGGAGCTAGACAATGTCATCAAGATAATAAAATAATCTTGGATCTGGATTTTTATAGATTTTGCCTTTTTAAAAATTTAATTTATTGTTATTATTTTGCTATTTCCTTCATTCCTCTCGCTATTTTCCCTCTTATCTGGAAGACTCTCCTAATTTCTTAAAAATCCATAGTTCAAGAATGTTATTCCTAAATATTTCTTGGCCTACTCTTTGGACATTTTTGCTAATGGCATTTCATTTGGTGGGTTAGTTTTGTTCTTCAGATACAGATGACTGTAGGAAGAAAAGTAAGGAATCAGATGAGGGAGGAGATACTTATCTACCACTGGGACAAAACTCATGGAGTCAGGTCCAGTCCTTGCAGATAGAGTCATGGACACTGGTAGTGTTGTGGGACTGCTTTCAAGGGCTCACTCTACGCACTGCATTCTGGGCACACTGAAAATTTGTTGGGAGTTTGGGCATCATTTCTTACTAAGATAACGTGATAATGAATTTCAGTGTGAGTAGGTAAAAAGCAGAGATTTATAGTTAGGTTGATTAGTTTTGTAGGTGAAAGCACATTGTTATTACACACAAGGTTTTCTGTTCAGATCATGTATGTGTAGTCACCTTGGTGCAGAGAGAGAAATTTGTCATCACTGAACACCTTTGATCTTTTTCAGTCATCTTATAAATTCATGGGAATATTTACACAAGAGAAAATTGGAATGGAAATTGAACTTAATCTCAATTTAAACTTAATTTCAGTCTAGTCTTAATATCTATGTTAGTATTAGATACCCAACTCTATACTATTCGCCTATCATTAAAGGATTAGTGCTATGAGTTTTATATACAGAAAGATAATACTCTGTAGGGAGGGATGAAGAAAAAAATGAAATATTGCAAGCTATTCATTTAGCCATATGATGTGATATCTATTTCTAAATAATACTGAAATATATAGACATATTTTGTGTACATGGCCAAAACCAATATTTGGATGAGAAAATATCTAATCATTGCCTAAAATTTTTAATTTGCATTCATTTTTATGTGTCAAGGTGCTACCTCAATTTCAGTCTTTCTTTTTTTTTAAAGATTTTATTTATTTATTTGACACAGCGAGAGAGATCACAAGTAGGCAGAGAGGCAGACAGAGAGTGGGGGAAAGCAGGCTCCCCACTGAGCAGAGAGCCTGATGCGGGGCTCGATCCCAGGACCCTGAGATCATGACCTGAGCTGAAGGCAAAGGCTTTAACCCACTGAGCCAACCAGGCGCCCCTCAGTTTCAGTCTTTCAAGGGTCTGGGGAATGACTACTGTAAGCAGAGTACTTTGGGTTCAGGAATAATAACAAAAACACGAAAAGATAAAGAAACAGAACTTTGGCATAAAAACACATAAAGTCAATGTTAGTGAAATACATCAGTACCTTCCATGTGCATTCATATCTTTAACTGACTGACCTCTGAAAAAATAATCGGCAAGATTATCAATGATTTTATTAGATTCTTTACTGAAGACCCACTCAAACAACTTTAACATCTTCCATGGTGCTTAGCTATATACCCAGTGTTTAAAGATTAAACATTTATTTCCTACTAAAAATGAGCCACAAATACCTGAAATGAAAAAGTTATTTTACCAAAACTTCAATTTCACCTATATATACTGCATGTGTAATAAAATTATAACTACATGCAATGATATTCCAACTACATGCAATGATATTCCAATATTCCAACATATTCCAAATATATAAATGGCAAAATGATTGCCATTCATATATTTAAAAAACTACTTCCAACCAAAATGTGAACAACTGCAGGAAAATCATCAGCCTTCAAAAAGGTGATCTGCTAACAGTGGAGCACAAATCAAAAGCTAAGGGCAACTCAACTCATATCAACACATATGTATTAGAAAATGAACAGCTACTCTAGCAAACGTAACGAAAAGCATTGCTATGCAAGAAGAAACTCTGTATTGTAAATATTAGTAATAGTTAATTGTCCTGACAATCATGAAAATAGATTAGAGAATCCTATATAAATAATAATGATGTTAGGAGATGATAGCAAAGGGACAATATCATGGCTATAAGGTGTGGTTACCATATTTTAAATATCCGCATTTAAAGAAAAAAACCACAGTAATTTGTTTACTGATAAAAGAAATACTAAGCATCATAGGAAATGAGTCAGGTGCCATTCTGTGTTGGAGATGGCATTTGGATTGAAAAGCATTTTAAAAATCTAATTCTATGAATTGTATGATCTCAATTCAAATCACTTTCCATCTCTGATACACAGTGTCCTCATCTATAAAGTGCTGTAAGCATTAAAAGTGATAATATTTGTGAAAATGCTTTGAAAACTATGAGATATCCTGCAGAGTTATACATTGTATTTACATGCTCCCATAAAATCACAGCAGTAGCTCTTTATTATTGACACATGATTCCAAATTACATCTCTTCCTTTGAGTGACTTGGAGGAGATACAGTTTAAGGCTATGTGGTAAAGGAATAAACCCTTAGGGATCTTTGAATTCTTTTAACTTTCCATCCCCTGTTTTAGGGATTTTTCAGGTTACTCTGGATTCCACCTCTTAAATAGCTTGTAAATTCAACTCTTTGCTAGAGATTCTTAACATTTCTTATTGTAACAATGGCCTGCAATTTTGCCTCCCTTCGATCCCTAGTGTGCTACTACCTACTTCTACTAGGATAATCTCTGTAAAAGGCAAAACTTACCTTTGTATATCCTTCCTTCAGTGGCTCCCTATTGGATAGAGAATATACTGATCCCATGATTTTGGTCCCAAGGATGTTTAAGAAAATAAGCATTTCATTAGAATATACCTATATTTATGAGCTTTGCTTGAGAACTGCTTTCACAGAAAAAAAAAAAAACAACCTCTATTAAGCCAAGTTAATTCCCTGAGCATTTTTTATATACCCTGATTAAATCATTACCAATTTTTTCATTAAAAGAACTTTACTGAACTAATATTCAATAGCATTACTTTTCATTCAATTTTTATAGTTACTATTAAATTCATGAATCAATTTTTTTATCCACATCCAATTTTACTGATTATAGACTTATGCCTCTGGTAATTTTCCTTTATGGTTATTATATTTCTAAGTGAATTTTTTTGTCAAATAATATAGATCTAAATTTCCCAAAAAGGTTTTAATTCTTCTATTTAGCCAGAAACAACATTACTTCTGTGCAGTTTTAGCCATTACTTGTTTCTTTCTTTTTCTTTTTTCTTACATTTCAATATTATACAAAATGTAATTGATCTAATATAATTATTTACTTCCATCAAATTTTAAATTGGGCAGTATTAGACATTTTCAAATTTATATTGTGCTGGTATATCTATCATTAACAATCATTTTGTGATTGAGAGTTCCATTTTGAGATTTCAAGTGTTTTGATTATTTCTCGAGTAACCAGTGGAAACTTCAGAAATACTTACAAACTGCTGTATAGTCTAGAATTGCATTTTAACTCTCATTCATTTGTGTGGCATTCTTCTTATTAGCTTACACATCTTATGCCAACTTCTTACTAATTGGTACAGCAAAAATTAGAGAGATTAACTAATGTTTTCTATATGCATAAGTGAGTGAGATCAAAATAAGATGTCAAATCATCCTACTTTTGTCTCTGCATTTAGAAAAAATAAAGCTATTAGCATGGTATACACACTTTAATTTAATCCTGCCAGATTTTTATAGCTTTATCTGTAACTTTGTAACACGTACTATATAGTTGACCCTTAAACAATGGAGATTAGGGAGACTGATGCCCTACACAGCCAAAAGTCTATGTATAACTTTTGATTCCCCCAGAATTTAACTACTAATAGTCTACTATTGACTGTAAGACTTCCTGATAGCATAAAAAGTTGATTAATACATATTTTGTATATCACGTGTATTATATATTGTATTCTTATGATAAAGTAAACTCAAGAAAAGAAATGTTAAGAAAATCTTAAGGAAAAATAAAAACATCAATAGTACTGTATTTATCAGAAAAAGTATATATCAGAAGTAGACCTGCACAGTTCAAACCAGTGTTGTTCAAAGGTCAACTGTATATTCCTGTTGTAACTTGCATTTTTCTAAAAATATGTTTTCTTGTCTCCAAACTGTTGACCAGGCTATTTCTTCTTCCCTCCACATTTTTTTTTTAAACTAGGCAAATCATAATTGCTCTTCTAACTTTAGTTCCTCTGGGCAGCCCTCTTGCATGTTCCTTGCTCTTCCAGTCCTGTCACACCTTGGCAGGTGTTCGTCTGCTGTGATGATCCCATGAATAACACTCTTGGAGATCTCTGTATTTGGCTATCTCTCATAGTAGCTGGTGAGCTCATATAGATCATCATTAAGTCTCTGCTTCTTTATCAGTGAGCACCTGCAGGTCCTTGGCACTTGTTTGTTAAATGAATGGATAGTTGTCAGTATAATCTAACCCTGTATAAAGAAAGTACTTAACATAAAACTCATAAAAACAATTTTAAATCTGTCCTTTTGTTGTTGTTATTACAGCGAAGTATTTATGGTAAAGTTTCCACGTGACAGAAAAGTTCAGGAAATAGAAGAAAGAAAAAATTGCTTAAAATCCTTGCTCACCCTTTTTCTTTCCCTCTTGTCTTCTATCTCTGTTTTGATTATGTGGTGTGTGTAAAATGATTATGTGCTATCTGTAAAATTGCACATCGCATTTTTCCCCTAAGTAAACCATGATTATTCTAGGCAACTTGAGAAACACAGAAATGAATAAATAGAAAAATAAAAATCTCACGGATTCTCAAAAATCATCACTAAATACTTTCTGAATATTTTATTTCACCAGTCTAGCTAAATCTGTTTATTTATTCATTCATTAATTTGTTTCATGAACAAATATTTTATGAGTACTTTCCCTGTACTTTCAGCTGGGAATGCCCTATTCTATGCCTAGCCTTGGGAAGTCTATACTCTTATTGTTGCAGTGGCTGCTTGGAGATGGGGTTTTAAATCTTCCAAATTCTCCATAAGCTTTCTCCTCAAAGTAATAACATACCTTGCAACAGATGATTAATTGTGTTCTCAATCTTTTATAAATTATAGATAAAAAAATTATTTTAAAATCTGCATGTAATACACTATTTAAATAAAACTCTGTTCTTTCACAGACCTGTACCCCTGGGGCAAATAATACATTATATGTTAATAAATGTTAAGCCCAGAAAATAAATAAATAAATAAAAACTCTATTCTTACCAGAAACATCTAGGCCCCTGTTTCAACTAGATTTCTTCTGTAGGCTCTCAGTTGTAGAAGTTCTGAAGCTGCCACTGAGTTATGTAGGTTATTATTAGATGTTTAATAAATAAAGGTGGTAGATGTGAAGATGAACTAGACAAAAGTCCCAATTCTCTTTGGTTTGTTTGCTTTGTAATTTAGGCTGAAAATAAAAGCTTTATTTGGAGAGACATGTTAAAACATACACACACGCACAGCATGCAAATAAATCCTTAAATTTTTTTGGTGATCTTTCATAGCAGTTTTCCAAGGTCATTGGCTAATAAGGGCTGATATTTCATCCTGGGTCAGTCTGATTCTTGGTCCATTCTTTTTCGACTAGATTACTCAGCCTTCTTCGTGGTTAGCCTAGTAACCAGGTAATTGAGGACATGACTACTTGGTGGTAGGCAAATCATACCAAGACTGCAGGGTGGTTGGTAGTGTCTCAGAGGTCATTTGTGTGAAACATACGTTCCAGCTCCATGAAGCTTATTTAGCTACATAGAGTAAAACACTGGGCACCCAGCCACTTCCATATCTTTAGCAAGATCTAAGTCACCTAAGATTTTGTCTCTTATAAAAAAACAAAAGTCATCTTTGATTAATTTGTATTTATAAAAAAACAAAAGACATCTTTGATTAATTTGTATTTACTATGAATGTTGATGCTGCATTAATAATACAAAAATAATGTTGCCATCATCTTGAAATGGAGCTTAAGAAGGTACACCACTGAGTCTGTCTGGAGATGAGTGATATGATGGAAAGAATAGATTTTCCCCAAACTAATTTGTATTTGATATTACATAAAATGAAAGCCATTGAATAATTTACCAAAGTACCTAGAATTTTTTTGTTATTGAAGTGCAAGGGAAATAACTTGACCTTTGTTAAACACTTTGATCATGGAAAACACATGAGGTTCTCATCTTATTCCAGGAAGTGTAGACACCAGATAAGCTTTTTATAGTTATCCAAGAGGCATATTAAATGAATCTGGTAGAGCTGTCTTATAGTTTCCTACTCCAGGGACAGGTTGGCTAAAACTCAAGGGAGAAGAAAGAATAAAAATATGTTTATTGTTTGGTTACTGTGATAAATGTGGGCTGTCAATCAAATAACTTAGGTCAAGTATTCTGCTTTGAATTCTTAGACTCAGGTTTCCAAATCCCTTTTTTAGTTTTTAATCTAAGATTTTTAACTTATGCCCTAATAAGTCCTAAGTCTTTCTATTTTTTTAGTGACCATGTCTTTATTTTCTGAATTTACTGATGGAAGCTTTAGGTATGTTCAAGATACATAGTGGCTAAGAAAAAATGAATTAAGCAGAAGATACCAATTCAAAGCATTGACTGTGAGAGGGAGTAATGATATGTAGGAGGTAGATAAGTGAAAGAAAAGGGCCAGGGAGCTGATGAAAATAATTTAAAGAGATAATACTAGAAATATTGGATTCAAACCAGCTCTAACCTTTAATGTGCTTAAGAAATCAGTCTATGAAATGTTGCCTGGATTCCATTCTGAGCTTTCCAATTAGAAACATTACCTTTTAAATCCTCAGTTTCCTAATCTGTACAATGGGAATAATAGCAGTAGCTATTAAATGAGACAATTTACTCATTGACTTAGCCATTTTTAAAATAGAATCCCTATTATGTGCTAGGAACTATTCTAAGTGCTGACACAGTGGTAAATAAAACAGAAAAGGTACCAACTTTCATGAAGCTTAATCTTAGTAAGAGAGATAACGAAACCAAGTAAATAACTGAGAAAGCTTCAGATACTGATAAGTGCTGTGAAATAAAACAGTGCGACATGATAGAGACAGGCCAAATTGGGGAGTGACTGGCCTTTTAGACAGTGATCAAAGAAGGCCTCTTAGAAGTAGGGTCATTGGGTTGCTAACATTGGCTGCTAAGAGTTGTAAAGATTTTTGTAAAGAAGAACTGGCAGGTGCAAAGGTTCTTCAGAAAAAGCAAAAACTTGGTGGGTTCAAAGCAAGGAAAGGAGGTCAGGTGCTTGCAGTATGGTGGGTAAAGGCTGAGTGGTTTGTGGTGAAGCTGCAGAGATATGTAGAATTAGCAGGTCTTATAGGGCCTTGTTGGAAATGGAAAGAATTTGGATTTTTACCTTAAGCATAAAGAGAAGAAGCTATTTGGGAGTTTTAAGCAGAGAATGAGCCAATCTTATTTCCATGTTAACGAGACTACTCTGGCTGCTGTGAGAATAGATTGGAAGTGAGTTAAAACCTGGAGACAGTTAAGAGCCAGTTAGGAGTTAGGTGCCAGTTGAATTGGTGGAAAGGAGGAAGGGAGTGGTCTCTGGACTAGGTGCTGACAGTGGAGGTGGAAAGAAAGGACAGAGTATATAGAATCCAGAGAAGTTGCTGGGTGGAAGAAAAATAGGAAGTTATATAGAACGACTCATTTTTTCCTCATGAGCAATTAAGATGAGAAACACCCCAGTTGGGGTAGGCAATCAAGGGTTCTGTTTTATCCATATGAATGTTTGAATTCTCATTAGACATTCAACTAGAGATATCTAGAAATCAGTTGGAGTTGAGACTGTGGGACTCATTAGGACTAGATTTTAGTCATACAGTTGGAAGTCACTGTATACAGATGGAATGTAAAGCCAAGGAACTGAGGACCTAATTCTGAGCCCTGGGACACTTCATATTTGGAGAGGTTAAGAGGAGGCTCTGGGAAAAGAAAAAGTGAGAAGGGTAGCCAAAGCGGAAAAAGAAAAAAAAATATTTTGCTTTGGATGTTGAGAAAAAGAGCTAATGATTTAAAGGGCTTAGCATGCTTGCTGGCATATAATGAGAATCCAGTTAATTTCACATAAGACTCCAAATTTGTGTCTCTTGAATGGTTGGTTGAATAGTGATTGTAAACATACTAATTATTGTCAAATATCCTTATTTAACTTTAATACTGGCACAAAAGTAAGTATGAAAATAATTTGTAACAATAATCCTAATAATTAAATATATATGTGTATATGTGTGTGTATATACATATGTATGTATATATACATGTATAATATATATCTCCCTTGCTATCTTAGCTATTCGAAAAAAAAGAGAATGACTTAAAATAATATTTTAATAAAATTTGTGTAAAACATATTGAGAGACTAATGAATTACTAATTTAATTGAAAGTGTCTTAAAAAGGTACTACTATGTTGAATCCCTTGTGTGGTATATTTTGTTTTGATGCATATTGATAAAAATCTTTAAAGATCCTATTTAAGCTAATACATGGACAGGTTAGGAGGTTTGTTGAACATTAATTGGTTACATAAAAGGCTTATTTCTAAAACAAATTTCAAGTCTTTTTTTTTTTTTTAAGATTTTATTTATTTATTTGTCAGAGAGAGAGAGCACAAGCAGGCAGAGTGGCAGGCAGAGGCAGAGGGAGAAACAGGCTCCCTGCTGAACAAGGAGCCCGATGCGGTACTCGATCCCAGGACCCTGGGATCCAACCAACTGTGCCTCCCAGGCGTCCCAAGTCTTTTATTTCTTTGAGGAATTTGAAAAATAATTGGTTATTACTCAGGCTTATATTAGGTAGGATGGAATAGCCTTGATAATTATACAGCTTACAAATAGAAATTGTCCTTTTGGGAATATATATGTTTATAAATACATTTATATATGTATATACATGTATATATATATGTTTATATAAACATATATATATTTAATAAGATAAATTCTTAATAAGAAAAATAGTGCTACCATGTGCCAAGCACTATTTTCAACACTGTATAAATGTGATCTCATTTAACTTAAGTGTACGTATACAAATCATTATGGAGTCTAGCTTTTTTTTTTAAATTTAGAGATTTTATCCATTTATTTGACAGAGAGGAGAGAGATCACAAGTAGGCAGAAAGGTAGGCGGGGGGGGGGGGGAGGCAGGCTCTCCGCTGAGCAGAGAGCCCGACACACAGGGCTCAATCCCAGGACGCCGAGATCATGACCTGAGCCAAAGGCAGAGGCTTTAACCCACTGAGCCACCCAGGCGCCCCATTTTGGAGTCTAGCTTATACTTATCTTTAATATCAGTAAATTGTTAATTTGTCTCCTGATATTTTATCATAAAATTTACTGATTATCATATCCCAAAAGGGAATAGCTAAATTTAATTTTTCTCGTTCTAATTTGAAATACTAAAATTGAGAAAGAAGGAGTGAAGAAAGGGAAGTAATAATGAGCTTGACACTAAGATGCTTCACCTGTATTGTGCTATTCAGCCTTATCTTTCTTTCTACATTTTGTTTCTAATGGTTTGGAGTATTAAATAAATGTTCAGATAAACCTTGGTCACCAGTGTGAACAGAGGAAAACAGAATTATGGTTAAACCAAAAGAGTAAGCAATCTAAATATTATTGACATTTTTTGTTCTGTTATGGTATTTTGCTCAAGTTGAAAAATGGGCACATCAGATGTTTGGATAGTTTACTATGAGTTCAAAAATGAAATCGTACTGAAAAGGCTCAGCACGGGAGAAAGTTGTGCAGCTTTCTCTTCCTGCCCTGCTTCATTTTCACAAGGATATAAAGCCATTGTTTAAGCACATATGCCTCATAGCATGTGAGAGACAAAGAGAGAGGAAGAGAAGGGTGGGGGCAGAGGAAAGGAATGAGAGAAAGTGAATCCATTTATTGTAAACAGTATTTTAGTGTGTGGAAAAACAGATAACATCAGTGAGTCGGAGAGCATAATTTACTGTAATGCAGAAAATCTAGCTGTATGTAAGTAAGTAGGGAAATAAAAAGCCTAGCAAACCTAAGCAATCCATTTTAAGATGTGTTAGCTCAATTATGCAAGAAAATGTCACTATTTCTCTGCCCCCTACTTTAAGGATAAAAGTTGGAATGATGGAAATAACTCTCAATCTTAAAAAAAAAAAAAAAGAGGAGTCAGTATCATTTCCGTATGCAGAGCTCTGATATCACATGGTAACTTTAGAACAAATGGAACCCACGAGTCCATCTTCAGGCTCAAGAAAGAGAGGTTCTCACACAGAGGAAGATTAAAAACATTTCAGGATGATCTAAACCAGAAAATCATCAAAGCCTTTGAAATAAAAGATTATTCCTGTTCTAAGAATAGACGTTGGTTTTATATTGAGGGCAGCTAGAAGGCATGATGGAAGAACTATAGAGAACGGCTAGTGGGAGATCAAAGGCAAGTAGAACCTCAAAATTCTGGAAGTGGAACAAGTCAGATACAACATAAGGAGTACTTCAAAGACAAGGAAACAAGAATAATAAAAATATCTTTAGTTGTCAAATATAAAATTTGTGCCAGTTTTGTTGCATTTTATTTTTCAAGAGCACTGTAAAACCAAAGACATTTTCTGTTAACATCAATCTAACTATACATATTTTTCTCATCTATCTTAATTAGTCGATTTTCCAAAAGAAAAAAAAATGCATTATGCTCAGAGTCCAAAATATCTTTTTTTGGTTATCCTTAACAGAATGCCTTCTCTTAAACTAAATTTTAATATTCACATTTCTAAGTATAGGCTGGCCATAGAAAATGAATGAGAAATCACTTCATAAAGTAGAATGAAATGGAATAATAAAGGATGGTTGCATTTTTTAAGCATTTGCAAAACTGTAAAGGAGTGCAGAAGTTCTGTTATTACTATTATAAGTAGCTTCTCTTTTGGTGTTTCACTTTAAGAGTTGGAATCTTGATATAAAAAATAAATAGTTTGCATATTAATCTCTAAATCAAAGTACAGAAATATAGAATGTTCAAACCACTGTCAATGCGGATTCCTATTTTGTAATGAAGCCACCCTACAAAGATCTGTATTTGTTAAAGAGCTAATAGACTAAAGAGAAGAAAGAATCAGTGCAATCTACAATGCCATGATTTTGTAGAATCTTTGTTCTGGTATATGTTTTGTCAATTTATGAAAGACAGTGTTTACCATGGACCTATTTTTTGCTAAAATATGACCTTTATGACCTTTAGATTTTAAACAAAAAATGTGTACATAATGGTGTTTCTGAAAAAAAATCATGTGCTTTTTATTTTAATTTATCCATTATTCTATTCTTTATTTAATTTAGAATATATTTCTATAATTCCTTTAAAACTAAAGCATGATTCATTTAAAAATTTATTCTGGCTTTCCTTATCCATGATTTTTCTCTGAATTAACACTTCTGAAGGATATCCGATACCATAACTTGTCCTTCACTTGAGGCCTTCATTTTATGAGCTGAACATCTGGATTTGATGGCCAAGAAAACATTTCCTTCCGCTGACTTTTCTAATAATCTTCTCTAACAGATACACATGCTTCATGTTTGTCTGTAAAATTGACATAATTTTCATGCCTAATGTTTTAATACACGATTAGGGAATTTTCTTTGGCTAGTTTTTAAAATATATTTTAATTTTGTATAAAAACAATATTAAGAGCCAATCTAAAAAATATTAGAACCACAGATGTTTTCCTTTACTGTGTTCATTGATTTAAAATCTACCAGCATGTTGTTAAAATGTCCAGAGGTTAACAATAATCATGGCACATGGGGCAGATTAAAATTCTCTTTTGTGAAAAAAATTTATTTAAATTTTATTTAAATCTAATTTTAATTAATTTCCTTCTGATTGAAAAAAGTGAAATGAAACACTCTGACATCTAAAATTTCTCTCTGTTTCGTAATGAAAAGGGATTTGAAATTAGGATTTAGGAGTTATATGGCACCCCCAAAATTTATTCACACAAGTTACTAGTTTTGTCTTCAGTGAGGAGAGGACAAGGATACATTTTCTCTTAATGTCTATTGTCCTATTTTACAATTGTAGCAATTGATCTTACTGAACTCTTCAGTCTGTAAAATACAACAGGTAATAAACAACTTTAGTCCCTCTCTCCCTCTAAATACAGGAGTATTAAAATGAAAAATTTTTAAAACTGATCACTGTTTCTTGTCTGTAATTAAATTGCTAAGAATGAATTTACAGATCCATAAATACTTTGGAGAACTTTCATCTCAGAAATTATACCAATGGGTTTCAGTGAATTAATTAACCCATTCAATGAATTAATTAACAACAGTGCTATTTACATGGCAGATTTTTTATTTTTATTTTTATTTTTATAGTCTTCATATTGCAGGTATATAGTCAAAATAAGTTAGTATATACACAGGATATAAAAGGACCAGAAGAACTTGTCTTCACATTAAAAAATAGACAATGAAGATGCTTTTTTATTTCTAGATAATGCGTTTAAATTTTATTATGTTCTTCACTATTTACTGAGAGTCAAGTATAGCTCAAGACACAGAATTCTATCAAAACAGCAACAATATTTCCTACCTTTATTTGGGTTCGTATTCCTAGAGAAGAAATTTTAAAGAAAGAGGAGGGGAATTTGGAAATTCAGAGACCACAATAATATAAGCCATTAGTAATTACACAATAGTACAGTTTTAGAGAAAAAGGAGACTAGAAGTCATCTAGTTTAACCCATCTATTTTATAAAAAATGGAAAACTGGAACTCAAAAACATTTAATGACTTGTCCCATATTCTACCGAAAATGAAGGAACTTGGTTCAGTGTTCCTCCAGTGTATCACTAGGTTTTACCCATTTATCAGGTTTGTCTGGTATCATGAAATGAGTATTAGATTGGACATTCAGGGACAGGTTTTAAATCCTTAGTCCATCACTAATTCCTTTTCACTAGACTTAGACTCTGACATGTGGTGTTGGATAAATTATTTAACTTACTTAAACCTCAGTTCCTTTTTCAGTGAAATTCATTGCTTAGTTCAATTTCTCAGCCTCTACTTGATTGATATGTTGGCTTGGACAAATGAGCCATCCAGTGCGTTGAAGGATGTCCATATCCCTGACCTTTACAAACTGGATGCAGTAACTCACCCCCTTCCTCTACTCCCGTAACAGTCATGACGAGCAAGAAAAATGTCTGCAGACAATCAGTGTCTCTTGAAGACAAAATTGCCAGCCCTCACCAGCTTCCTTTAGAAATACTAATTTATTTGAAATCATTTCTTTAGGACTTACCCACCTGTAACACTGTGCTATTCTAGACCACATGTTTAACTCTTGGATGCTTCATTAGAAAGCACTCTCTAAGCATTATTCCATGAAGTTTGTTGTATACTTGTTACAGTGACCAAATGGGGCATCATATAATTTTTGGAAACAAAATAAAAGATCAGGGGTTCCAGGATGGCTCACTTGTTTAAGCATCCAATTTTTTATCTTAGCTCAGGTCTTGATCTCAGGGTCGTTTTTTCAAGCCCTGCTTCGGGCTCCAAGTTGGGCATGGGGCCTGCTTAAAAAAAAAAGAGAGAAGAAAAGAAAAGAGATAAAAAATATTCACAAGTAAGAAATTTATAATATCAATGAAATATTAAATATTAGAAAGGTTTAGGAACACTTAAAACAATATCAAAGTTTTCAAGGTAATTGGAATAATTTTTTCATGTAAGAATTATCTATGTATTTACCAGTTGTACCAAAAGGTACAATGACAGTTTAGTCATCATAGAGACTCATTCCAAATCCTAGGTGGCTACTATGCATATTTCTTTCTAAGACCACTTTAAGTGTGTAGGGCAGTGATTTCTGGTAAGATTTGCTAGAACAAATACAAAGTATTTCATAGTGAAAAGGGTCACATCCTTTCATCCTTTGCACAGGGAAGAAATAGATTCCTATTATCCTCAGTTTTAAATTAACAGATTTTGTTGCTTCCCTTTCTTGCTTTCCTCCACCCACATTTTCTCCCCAAGTGGGTCCAGATCCCAGCCAATAGAAGATGAGAGCCTCCTAGAGAGACAGTGTATGCACAGGAGATACAAAGGGACCTTGGGAATTTGTGTCTAGCAATTGACAGCAGAACAGAGAGCTAGTCTGATGAACTGGGCTACACACCACAAGGTGACTTTGTCATACATTGCTACAAATTTCCCAAGGAAGTTTACCGACTTGTGGTTTTAGGAGAAATACACCTCATGGAGGTGGTGTGGAGGGTGGGTGCACAAGGAAAGTTTACTTGTTACAAAATGGGAGCTGAGAGCTCAAATAGGTTGGTTATGTTTTGCCAGGTGAAGATAAAACTTGAGGCAACCACATCCTGTGACTAGAAATTGTTAATGTAGGCAGACTTCTATCCGGAAGTAATAGTGAAGTGCACAGGGGAAGGAGACTAAATTAGAGAGAGGAAATCAATTTTGTTTAAATTGGAAGATCTTTTTCTTGATTTTATATAATATTTTAACACCATGAGGGAACTAAGATTATGTCTCACTTATTGTATATATGCATATTCATATCTAAAATAAATATTGTGATTTATCTTTTTTCCAGTAAAGCAAAGTTTGGACTGATGTCCAAAATATTTGGTTACTGGAGCAGAGAAAATTAGTTTAATCTTTTTACTAATTACAGTGTTGATAATATTTCAAATATGTAATTTTTCCAGCTTTACTAGTTGGTAAAAATGAATGGAGGAAAAAAATCTTTTTCTGATATTGAATACTGTCACCAGATTACTGGTGCTTTAGATTTTTTTCCATTAAAGACTCAACTTTATAAGCCTTACTATTTTCAGTTTTTATTGGCGCCAAACAGTAGAGATTTAATTTTTTCCCCAAGTTAAAATAAAGGATGCCATGAATAAACTACTTTTTCATTTTAAATAAAAATAGATTCGGGGCGCCTGGGTGGCTCAGTGGGTTAAAGCCTCTGCCTTCGGCTCAGGTCATGATCCCAAGGTCCTGGGATCGAGCCCTGCATCGGGCTCTCTGCTCAGCAGGGAGCCTGCTTCCCCCTCTCTCTCTGCCTGCCTCTCTGCCTACTTGTGATCTCTCTCTCTGTCAAATAAATAAATAAAATCTTTAAAAATAATAATAATAAATAAATAAAAATAGATTCAATGTAGATATTCACCTAAAATCCCAAACATACCTGAATAAATTATAGTCAGTTTTGTGGATGAAAATCAATTGTCATTTTATTTTTTTTATTTTTTATTTTTTTAAAGATTTTATTTATTTATTTGACAGAGAGAGATCACAAGTAGGCAGAGAGGCAGGCAGAGAGAGGGGGGGGAAGCAGGCTCCCTGCTGAGCAGAGAGCACGATGCGGGGCTCGATCTCAGGACCCTGAGATCATGACCTGAGCCGAAGGCAGAGGCTTTAACCCACTGAGCCACCCAGGCGCCCCTCAATTGTCATTTTAAAAAATAAACAATATTTTCATTTTTATCTCTGTTGCTACTTCTGGGTTCTGACTGAGTCCGGAAGCAGAAGTTGCAAAACATTGTGAGAAAATTTTCGCTCTTTTTTTTTTTTTCAATCTCCACCCAAAGGGAACAGAAGTCTGAGAGGAAAGTCCATTTTTGCTAAATGCCCAATTCAGTGTTGCATCTCTATTGCTGTGTTCAGTTATTTCTTTACAGCTACCCTCTATCCATTCAGAATTGCTGCTCAGGTTTTAACATCCCTGTCCTCATCCTGAGAGAATTCTTTTGGGTTACTAGTTGCCATTGGCTATCTCTATACCCCATGAAAATATGCACTGGTAGCATTTTTTCCATATTTACACAGAAATATTCTAATTATGGTTACCCAATGAATATATTAAACTGGATTTATCCACATAACCAGCTTTGTGGAATAGCACAGTTTTTTTGTTTTTGTTTTTTCCCTTTTCCAGGGAAGAGGTGTAAAGTCATATAGATTGCTGCCATTCCCACGTGCCCACAGGGGTGTCTTTCTGATCCCTGTCTCACTGGGATGCCCTTTTACTTACTTTTTAGTTACTCTGTATGATTTTGTAAGCTCCATTAAGGGAGAAGCTTTTCCTTATTTGCTTCTGTACCTTCAGTGCCTGACATTGGAGAGTAGTTTTTAAACATATATTTACTGAATTAATAATGAAATGGATGAGTGAATGAATGAATGAATGAATGAACCCCTACAACTCTTTGAGATAATTCGGTATCACGGGAATATTTTGGACTGTTTTGTGTAGATAGACTGATACTCGTGGCTGACTGATATTCTGATAGAATAATGGCAAACTACTGAACTTGAATATTATTTTATTATGTTACTTTCTTATATAAGGAGGGGATAAAATAAGGGAATATATGGATAATGATATTCATGAGAGAAACACAGTACATAAATGCTTCAGTTCCTTGAGACAGAATGACATGGATAGCCTAGAATGTTCACCCTGATTTATCAATTTTTGGTATAGGAAAAAAAAAATTCTTCTATGTGAAGTGGTACAAGTTGTGACACTTTTTTGCTTGACCTTTTACAGTTGAAGGTAACACATTTTCTATGCCTCTTCCACATTTTCCTGTCCTTCTCACCCCCAAAAAGGTGGTTAACACTTCGGTATTTGGGATACTGAGTGGAACATATCATACACACACACACACACACACACACACACACACACACACAAATACATATGACAATATGACAAGACTTAAAGGAATTGCTTTTTTGTTCTTCTTATTCTACTTTTTGGAAAATAATGATAATTTGGGCTCCCAGGGAAGACTTTAGAGAGACTAGCACAGTTTTCTGGTTGTTTTTCATAATAATCAGAAAAGAAACCCAGTTCTCCCTTCCCTTCGAAGAAAAAGTCTTTAGAAGAAAAACTAACTTTTACTCCAACCATTGGAGAATGTTAAGTTGAATACATGATATGGTCCTACCTTCCAGAAGCGTATAGCAGATACCTACACCAGCAGGCAGCATTCTGCCTTCAGAGTGGTACATGAACAAAAATTTTTCTTTTCTTCCAGACAAGATGTTTCAAAAGAAACATTTTTAAAAATTCTTAATGATGAACTTAAAATCAAGGACCAAGTTATTTCAAGTAAAGCAAACACTTTTAAAGACGTGATACTATATTTCATTAACGTTAGAAACTCAAAGGCTGATTAAGATGGACCAATGACGCCTGGGCCTAAAGTAGTTTCCAAGTAAGTCTTTAAGAAGGAGGTAGCAGCTTCTTCATATTTTGACTTCTGCCTGTCACCACCAGGCACATGCTATGTCATAGTCATCATTTGCTTATTTTGTAGGAAAGGCAGACCTCCTTTCTACAAATTGTCAACGTATGTATCACTTGATGCCAGGGAACCGAATACGAAGCAGTGATAAGACGCGTGCCCCTCCCCACGTGGAACTTCTTGTGTAGGCTCCCCCCACCCCCACACCGTGGAGGTGTTCCACTGTGGAGAAACGGAAGAGACCCATGCTTACTCCCGGGCCACCGTAGGTGGGGACTATCTGAAGCAATGAACAATGTATGTTTGATGATCAAACCAATTTGGGTCTGAAGGATATTTTGCTTAATTTTTCTGTGGAACTAGTGTATTAGTTTCCAGTCAAAGAAGAATATTTTGTCAGTTTTTCCTTAAAATTCATATAATTATACAGAAACCCTTGTCCGTAGACATACGACCATTTCTTTAATAGAGGGTCCTGGACTTGGGATTACTATGCCAGAGACCAGGAACATTTTAAGTCTCTTCATGCATATTAATAAATTGCTCTTCAGAATATTTTTCTTGCCTATGCTCTTCCTAGCAATGTCTGAGTTTCCTTTTGCACGTACTTGCTAGAGTTTTATTTTATCATTTTAAAACATGTTAATTTTATAAGTACAACGGGTATATCTGAAAATTTCTATCTTACATTTAATTTGACTTCTATTGTTTTTTTTTCATATACATATCATCATTTGCATCCCTTCTGTTAATTGCATTCATGTTGTTTGCACGCTCATCCTTTGTGCAGCTGTGTTTAACTTTTTTATCCCAAGTTATATGGAAGAGGAGAGGAATAGATGTTTTCTGAGTTGATACAAATGTTAGAACCATAAGTCGAGGTTACTAGGTTGCCAGCTGTGATGGAGTCTAGAGGAGGAATCCCATGTGCTTCTGTCAATTTTCCTTTTTGAAAAACTCTTGACTATTAGTTTCTGGAATGTTCAGGGTATACTTGGGAAGCCATGATGGAGAACAGTGTCCATCTTCCCAGGAAAAGATCCCCTTATGAATTCTGGGTGACTTTGGCAGTAGCCCTTGAGCCTTCTTATCTTCTTCGGAGAACCTAGCAACAGCAAAGCGATTCAAAGTGCGCTGTGTCTTGCACTGGGATTCTTCACTTTTTGCTTCACCCCAAAACTCCCACCCCTAACCACATGCCTATCTACCAACTTTCACAGCAGCCTTTGAGAACAGTATTCTCAGCAAGCTCCTTTCTCAATTCCTGTTGGAGGGGCATTGTACTATATGAATGAAAGAAATCTTAGAGGCCACGAAGGTCAATGCATGCAATCCCTTTAACCACAAACCCTCACTGTTTGAATATAAATCCAAAGACTACTTTTTAAAATGAAAAGCCTCGGGGTGCCTGGGTGGCTCAGTGGGTTAAAGCCTCTGCCTTCGGCTCAGGTCATGATCTCAGGGTCCTGGGATCGAGCCCCGCATCGGGCTCTCTGCTCAGCGGGGAGCCTGCTTCCCTCTCTCTCTCTGCCTGCCTCTCTGCCTACTTGTGTTCTCTCTCTCTCTGTGTCAAATAAATAAATAAAATCTTTAAAAAAATAAAAAATAAAATGAAAAGCCTCGTTTAATGGTGAATAGCTCAGATTACTTGAAATTTGTGGCTTCCATAAATCCTATGCTATGACTGAAACTGGTGGTTCTCAAACATTTTAATCTCAATATACTTTAAATGGTCTTAAAAAGAAAATAAACTCCATTCTTAAGCATAATTATAGACCCCGAAGAATTTTTCTTGATTTGGATTATATGTATATTTGTCGTAATGAATATTAAAACTGAAAAATTTTAAAATAGTTATTTACTATTAATTTAATAATAGTAAACTCAATACATGTTAATATAAATAGCATATTTTTATAAAAGTTAATGACATATTACAAAACAAAGATTTAATAAGAATAGTGGCACTGTTATACATTTTTATAAATCTCTTTAATGTCTGTATTAGTAGAAGGATATCTGGATTCTCATATCTGCTTTTACATTCTATCTGATGCAATATCATATGCCATGCAGCCTCTAAAAGCATCCATTTTCTACTACTAAGGGAAAATAAGTATATAACATCTTAGTATTAGTATAAAAATAATTTGACCTTGAAATCACCTTGAAAGGTTTTTGGGGAACGCCTTGTGTCTTCAGAATACATTTGGAGAACCAATGGCTTAAACCAACTGGATAAAACTCTTTTCCTCACAGCTGCATAGAATAGGACTATACCTTCCACCATATAATACCATTTTAAGTATTCAACTGTATTTCTTGTATTCTCACACATCTCTTTTTAGAAAAAGATATCCTACATTTTCATATAACTTATATTTGGCATGCTATATGGCATCCCTTCCCACCTCCTGCGCTTGGGTTAACCTCTTCTAAATACTCCTGGATTTCAATTCCATTCTTAATGTATGAGATCCTAGACTGAACATAGCAATTCAGGGATCTGGGATTGATTCAACAAACATATGCATTCTAAAAACTGGCTCTTGAGAAGCTACCATGTCCATCTGGTTAGCCAACTTTTTATATTGTATTAAACACTAGCAACCTCAGAGTCAGACCTCATTAGGTTCGAGTAATGTGTTTCCTCCATGCTGTATTGGTTATTTTAATAACAACATCAATAAGAATAATCATTAAGATTATAGACAAAAGTCAGTACTTGAAAAGTGCTGGATGCTGTACTTAATGCATATATTCATTCACTCATCTAAATCTTACAATAATCCTGTGTACATATATTTATTATCCCCCTTTTACAGATAAAGAATGGGAGGTACAGAGAAATTAGATACATTGTTTAAGATTACACAGCTAATAGAAAACAGAGTCAGGATTTGATCCCAAAGAACTCAATTCCAGTTTGAGTTTTATTTCAGGTAGGAATTTTCTGGGAGCTGTGTGTTTACATAAACGTATAAAAATATAAACATAAGCCTATATTAGTATAAACATAAATATCAGTAATTTATTTAAAGATTTATTTATTATTTTAGAGAGAGAGCAGAATGCAAGCAGGGGGAGGAGTGGAGGGGGAGGGAGAGGGGCAAAAGGGGAGGGAGAGGAACAAGCAGACTCCCCGCTGAGCCAGGAGCCCTATACCTGATTTGGGGGCTCCATCTCAGGACCCCGAGATTATGACCTGAGCCGAAATCAAGAGTCGACCACCTAACCGGCTGAGCCGGTCAGGCACCCATTATTTTAAACTGGAATGTCATACCGAGGAGTGGCTTATTTGGTAGCAATGAGAGAAACAGAAGAGGATGGAGAGAGAGAGAGAGAGGAAAGACAAAAGGAATTATGAAGACTGAAAAACCTTAAAAAGCATCCTCTCCTTATTCTGGATACTCTTACCTTTTTTTTTTTTTTTTTTTTTCAGCGAGTGATTCTCCCCACACTGACCAGTTTCACTCTCCTTTGTGAGGATGGCCTTAGAGATCGCACAGATATTCTTAGCTATTTGACAGCTGCATTTGTGTTCTTAGGCATACCTGCATCTGTAAATGTCTCGTTTAGATGTTTTCACAGGAATTATGAATATCGTGGTTTCTCCTTTAACGTCAAAGACTTTGTTCTGGACTAACCATTCCCTTTGTGCAGTTGCTATAACTATGCCCTGTGCCCATTGTGCAAATGTGGGAGAGAGGAGCCAAATTACCATGGTCCCAGCCAGAGCAGTAAGCCCTTTGCCATGGGAAAGATGGAGCATGTGTGTCTTACTTCCCAGATCTCCGCACCTAGGAAATGCAACGGACTCCCACGTCTGCGATTACTCTATTGTTGAATGAAGATATTCTCCCAACACAATGGCACTGCAGGCAGGATTGAATCTACAGTGGCTTCTTCTATGCAATTCTGAATTCCCTAGACCTGAGCCCTGCTGAGTACACCTGCTCCCCTCTCTACCTTGCTGCATTTCATTCTTTGCAGTCCATTAACGGAGCCAACCCAAGCTGGAAGTGGTAACAATTCGAATAATAATGGTCTTTAACTTTTTATCTTTCCTTAAAAAAAAAAAAAGAATTCTGAGAGCACTTTTAGCTATAAGGTTTTTCTATCTAATTAAATGAGCTTGAACTTCTTGTGAAGTGTAAAAGGGCACAGGTGGGTTTGTGGAAGTAGAAGGAAACAATCCTGAGTCTGAACAACTTGAGGGACTGGCAGGCTTCCGGAACCAGTCAAAGGAAACTTCGCTTCAAAGCTTCCTTAGTCTAACAGATCATGCCCTGACCCCGACACTGAGGACCTGTGGCCTCCCGCTGAATGCAGCAGAGCTGAGCGGGCGGCCTTGACAAATCATATCAATTCCTAGGTAGTTTTGTGGTTGATTAAGATGCTGGACTTTATTTATTTTATTTATTTTTAATTTTTAATTTTTTAGTTTTTGTTAAAGATATTTTTATGCATTCATGAGAGACAGGGAGAGAGAGAGGGAGAGAGGCAGAGGGAGAAGCAGGCTCTCCACGGAGGAGGGAGCCCGACGCAGGACTGGATCCCGACCTGAACCCAAGGCAGACGCTTAACTGACTGAGCCACCCAGGAGCCCCTATTTTTCATTTTTCATTTTTATTTTTTTTAAGGTCGTGGACTTTAAAATCTCTACTTCCTGGGTTTAAATTGTAGCTCCACCCCTCACTGTATTTCTTTGGGAAAGCTGCTTAGTCTCTATGCCTCATCAGCAAATGGTGATAATCTGAGTAGCTACCTCACTAAAGAATAAATGATGAACACACAGTGTATTAAATATATGTTAGTAATTATTATGATCATTGCTATGCTATTATTCTTTTCATTTTTATTCCTTTTTGCATGACAGCATGTTACCTCTCTACCAACAGGAGAGCACAAACAAAATAACTTTTCAATATTAATAATAGCAGTAAACACTTTCAGTGCTTTGGAACTATGCCTTTCCCTCCCCCACTCCCCTTCACATGCCTTATGGTCATCTAAGGAATAGGATGTCAAATTACAAGATGATACCCGGGTGAAAAGGAAGGAAATAGTATCATTTAAGGCAGTGTATACTATCATTTTTGTATATCCAGATAGGCTTATATATTTTAAGAAAGTTGTTCTGTGGATAATTGAGGTGAGAGTGTGGGTTTTCAGTTTGTTTCTTTCAGATAGTGCCTGTGGCCTGAGAAATAAGGAACAGACCATCTTCCCACATTTGAAAGGGAAATGTGTAACAATCGGAAAATATTTGTTCCAAACACTGTTTGACATGAAGTTTGCCGTAACTGTGAAGTATTTTGACAGCATAAAAAAATTATTTGGTTGGTGAGAAAAGATTTAAAGTTGCTATATGTGTAGAAAACTCAAGTCCCTACCTCTGTTTCTGAGAACAGGTTCCAGAGAACATGGTTTTTTCCTTGTACCCTCATAACTATCTCATTGAGACCCAATGTAGGAACTGTTTCCCTGTAGAAAACAACTGTTTTTTTCCTTCGTCAACTAATAATTTTTTGTAGTCATGTTACTTGATGATAACATCAAGTAGAAGGGTAATACTTTTTAAAATTTTTGAAAATTCCCACTCAGACATTTAGTGAATGCTTTTTGAAAGTTTCAAAAATTCCAACTCAGATATGCCATGAGCTGTTTTCCATCTTTGTCTCGGGAGTTTATGTCAGACTTGTGTGTGCGAAGCTCTGGAATAGGCTGCTTGGAAAAGAACACGAAATCTCCTTTCTGAGGCCAACTTGACCCTGAGGGTTGCCAGATTGCAGGAGAAGGACCTACTCTTCCACTGGCCTGGCTTTCTCCTCATGTTCCCTATAGTTTTAACACTGGATGAAGTGCTTGAACAGCTCTTTCCTTTTGACCCTGTGATACTCACATAGCAACAGTGGTTAATGATAAGAGGAAGAAAAAGTACGATCTTTATCCTCTTGAGGCTGATATTCTGGGAGACCCACGATGAAAAATTCAGGTCTCCCAATTTAGAGAATATCTTTTGAATCTGAATGGGATTGAAGCCAGTACAAGGGGGACACTTTTGGAGTATTCCTGTGGCCTTTTAGAGCAGTCTAATAAATCATTTGAACATATTTCATAAGGGAATACATTCTCTTATTTGTTATAATTTTAATGGACATGTTTTGACATCAGGATGGGCCAAAGTAGGCACGTTAGCCATGAGTGGAGTGAGAGCCAGGTAGAGGCAAAGACAGTAAGCAATGCAAAGAGCCAAGCCCCCAGAGTACATGCAGGGACATTCTGCAGCGGCCACCCTCATGACAGTGTCAGCCAGATTCCCATCTTAAGGTAACGAGGGGAACTATAATGATATTTTCATGCCAATGTCTCCAACCCCTATGTGTCTCTAAGAACAGAAAAATTCTGAACCTAGTTCATGGGTCCCCCTTCCTTGGTTCCTTACCATCTAATTGATAAAAACAGGAGAAACATTCAAGTATGTTCCATAAGGTGCATGGCAATAAATACCATGGCATAGACGGAGAAGGTGTTTGGCAAAGTGTTGTATCATTGGCAAATAAAATCTGATTGGAGCACTTATGATAAAATGAGAATATAGAGACATACGAGTGAATCTCTTCCTAGTCCTGGAAAGACGGCTGAAGTGCATGCACTGTTTATATTGCCGTTAGCTACCTTTATCTACAAAGGGCAGCTCATTATCTCTCAATATGCTCAAATATTCATATTGAAAAATGTAGGGAGAGTTGTGGACATCCACTTACAGACGTCTGAACAGCCGGAGACAAACGTGTGTTTGGAGTAGCAGGTTTTTTCACTCATGACGGAAGGAGAGGGCAGGAACAAGGAAAAGATCCTTCTGGTGATCATGGTGGCCCCGGAACAGGTTCTTGGGACTTAGCAGATCTTTTCAGGGCCAAAATTTTTTAAGAAACTATTTGTAAGACTGTTCTATTTTATGAAGCAAAGGAAATAATTAAAGCATTTGCTAAACATGTCTAGATACTGAAGTAAAGGTAAGACTAGTGGTTCTGTTAATCTATGAAACTTAGTTTAAGAGACGTAAGAGTGGGTTTTACCCATGCAGGGGTCTGTAACAGAGATGGTAGTGAACAGATTTTTCCCAGCCTTAGTGAGACCAGACACAGAGGTTAACAGCATAATATATCCCATGAGCAAAGTGATCTTAACATAGCACTATTTTCAAGGTAGACTAGAAATGCTTCTACGATGGGTCTACTTTTTAAAATAGTGGATTCGTTTTATTTGTCTTTATAAGTTAAATGCATTCTTGCTTGAAAACAGATGACTACAAGAAACTTCAGCAATAATCCTGTAGGTTACTACAGGATCAATCAGTCTTGTATTTATTTAGCAAACAAAACAAAATGTAATTACTAGTGGTTCAAATAAAGAGGAGCTACACAACTAGAGACCTGGAAGAATGTAATCTCTGCCTGGCACAGAGGCAGCAGGATGACGGAAGCAACCCAACCTCTTTTCATGTTTCCTTTCTCCATCCTATTCTATAGGTTTTGTCCTTGTGCTAGCCATCTCATGTCTCTTGATGGCTGCTGGGCATCCACATCTTTCATCTGCATTCCAGGAAGGAAGAAAGAGAAGGACAAAGTGGCAAGAGATTTTTCCTAATGAGCTTCTGCCTTTTTATTCAGGGATGAAAACCTTCCCCAAGACTTTGTGTACTCTTACTGGCTAGAAATACATCATTTGGTCATCCATTACCGTAAGGGGTGGGAAGGAAGCCCTGAGAAAGAAAAATGTTAGCTTTCCAGACTCTTTTGTAGAGTTAGACAAAAAAGAATGGGGTTATGCATAGCTTTTGAGTACTTACCGTTGTCCGTTAGTTGCTGTAGCTGGTCACTGGATATGATTGAATCTATATTATGCCGTTTTATCAGACAAGCTTCCCAATGTACAAGATCAAAGAAAAATAGTAAGCTTGCCTCAGATGGGAACGATTGTATCTTACAGTTAGTGATGATGTAAGATCCCAACTTCTTTGGCCAAATGATTTTGGAAAGCCAAGAGTTTGGCTTGCTTGCATTACCAATGGACAACAGAAAACGGGGCCATTTACCCATTCATTCAGTCATTCTAGCTGTGTTTTGAATTCTTACTAACCACAAAGCAGTGAGCTCAATTCTGGGAAGAGCGCAGAGGAAAAAAAGTCACAGTGTCTGCCTTGAAAATATGTTTCTTCTATTTGTTGGATAAGACACATACACACGTATGCAAACCAGCAGTTCACAACATGCCACGGAAATATAGAAAAAAAAGACACCAACAAAAGCTGGCATGTTTAGAGAAATATTCAAATAATTGATAGAATTTAAATCCTAAGATGTCATAGGCTTTGCCGGCAGTAAACAGCATGAGAAAATATGGTGATAAAAGCAAACTCAAGGGAGAGTGAGCAAACGGGTACTATATTTGTTTGCAGAGTAAATGAGGAAATGTTAGAAAGTTACTTATGGATTTAGCCTGGATGTAGAAGTCAGAGTGAAAAGTCGCTCTCAAAACAGTGGGCTATAATTGTAACATGGTCAGCGTGACCTTCCAGGAGTAGACGCTGGACAAAGAGCAGAAGCCTAGAGAGTCAGCCATAGGGCTACCTGGGGGAAAGGATTCCAGGTACTCAAATCGAAGGTAAAAACACAATGTGATGAGTTTTATATAAACATCTGCACAGAGTGATACCGTAGCATAATACAGTATCATCTAACTAGGGTTTTACAGACCATACAGGAATTACCTACATAAAGAAGACAGGGGAGGACATAACACACAGAAGAAAGAGATGTCGTTAAGACATCTGAGGTATGGACTTGCTTGCAAACTGAATGCTTCAATTTTGTTAAGCATCTCCCAGAACGCTCCTAAGAATGGGCTGTATTCAGAAAAAGAAAGTAAGGGGATCTAAGGACTTACAAAAAGGCCCTTGCTTTGGGCAAGCAAATACCAAGTGAGGATAATAATCCCAATAGCATGGTTTGAAGGAAAGACAAATGATCGATCGAGGTTAAGGTGGGAATGGGTGAGATGGCATTAGGTAGATTCTGTAGCAGGAAAAATGATTTTTTTAAAGGATTTTATTTATTTATTTGACACAGAGAGGGACAGAGCACAAGCAGGGGAAGCAATAGAGGCAGAGGGAGAAGCAGGCTCCCCGATAAGCAGTGAGCCTGACATGGGGCTCCATCCCAGGATCCTGGGATCACGACCTGAGCTGACGGCAGATGCTTAACCATCTGAGCCACCCAGGTGCCCCAGGAAAGGTGATTTTAAAAGAGAAGAGAGAACTATAGCGGTAACTATAATGTACTTCAGGAAAAATCAAAGACTTTTCCAGAGTAAGTGGGAAGGGTACATGTTTAAGAGCAGAAGGAAAGGAGCAGAGAAAACTAAGACTATACATTCTAGAGGAGGAGATAAACATGGAGTTATAGATCTCAGGTCCCAAAGGGGAAAATGTTCTAGCCTTTCAGATCTGAGGAATCCATTTCTCCCAAAGGAAGAATTGGAGCCCTATGGTGAACAGATATATATTGAAGGGAGATTAAGCAAATTTAACAAGAGCCTGCCATCCACACATAAAGCAGGCAGCAACAAGACTACTGGATTTAGCTAGGAGGTATTTTCATATGTTCATTGGGCGACATGTGACATATAGACTGCAACATGTGGAATTGATATGTGGTCATTGTTGGTGACCTGCAAAGAAACCCTTTTGTATGATTGATTCAACCTAATGGGAATAGTTTCAAAGGAGTGACTTCTGTGCAAATAACAGGGTTGAAATAGTATCCACAACTATCACACCGGGCAAAATTACAAAGAAATAGCTAAGTGTTTGCATAGTAACCACAAAAAATGAACTTAGAATTCAAATTGTGGTAGATTTTAGAGTATGTTTGGAAATGACTAATTTTTAGTGTTGTTTCCTCTGGCGCCAAATTCCTATGCAAGCTTCTTTATCTCTGACTGGTCACGCTCACATTGGTTGTCTGCCGGCTTTTCCGGTGCTCACGCCCACCCACCTGCACCCAACATCCTCCTTTCATGCTTTCTGCCTTCCTTGTTTGCACTGTGTAGGCCTCCCTACTACCTTATCTGCTGTGTGCTCATAAAACTAGATTTTTTTGAAAACCTTGAGTATCTTCCTTCTTCACCTTCATAAGTCTCTGCTAGTACATCTAGCCAATTGCTAATGAATTACGCTTTTAGCAGATGAAGACTATGTTTGCTTGTGGGGATGTATGTGTTTATGAAACAAATGATAGCGCATTTGTTTTTGACCATAACTGGAAGCTATTATATGCTTAGAAAAAAAAATAACTTCTTTGATTCTCTAAGAAATAATATGATGACTTTGAAACTCTACCTTATAGACTTCATTTATGCAGGGAGTGGGAGATAATGGAGTTGTTTGATCAAGATTTTTTCAATTTATCAAGCCTGAGAGGTAAATTGACTTACTTCTTTTGAAAGAAATTATATAGATTTAAAAGTTAAATATTTTAAAAAATATTTTCCTTTGTTTTTAGAGTTTCACATTTTTAAAGTTTAAACTTTAACTGTTGTTAAACATCCCACTGCTGAATCCTATGGAAACCAAGGCTATGGTGAATGCTTGACTTGCCCATTCTGTTAGAAGCAGAGCCAGCTTTTCATCCAGGACCCCTGACCATCACTCCAGAACCTTATTTCCCCCAAGCAAATGAAAAACCTATTTCTTGGACAATGACATACAATCAGGGAATTAAAAAAAAAAAATCAAGTTGTATTTTAACTGAATAACCTGGTCTTTGCGCTGAAAAGTACAACGAATGACAAGTCATTTTTTCCAAACTTAACCATCTTCTCCACCTTTCTTCACATTCTTATCATCCTGAAAATTACATTTGTAAAGAGAATAAATTTCAATCAGATATTTGTTTGGCCTCACTGAAAAGCCCTTAGTAAAGTTAATATATGTTCCTCTTTTATTTTTCTGTTTCGAGCATCTTAATTCAGAACTGTAAGAGTAAATGCTATTTTTTTCATGCTAAAGGAACTCAAGTATTATTATTAGCTTCTGCTTTGAATTTACTTTTATACTTATCTCAGGAGTTTTGACAGTGATATAGACATTTTATAAATTAGGTCACGAGTGAAATACACTCCTGGCGTAGCTCAGCTAGGGTCCACATGACAGACTCAGCCTTACATGCTAAATATGAAGTTTCTATTGTTGATTCCTTTAGCATTTTAAGGCAAAGACACTGGAAGACAAAATCTCCATGACAACATTTTTATAATAATTTATTATTATTATCCGACCCTACTAGATAAAAATTTCCTAAATATGAAACTTGATCAGTTTGTGGTTTAAAGATTGGCAATAAAAAGAAACACCACTGAAGGAATACATGGAAAACAGGATCCAAGATCATTTTGGACACATCCAATACTTAAAATTAAAACAAAGACTCAAAAAAAAAAAAAAAAAACTTTAAATAAATTCCCTAATGGATTTATTATATGCTAAAAACATTAGAGGATTTCTTTGATGTTTTTTTAAGGTGTTTTAATTTTAAATTACATTTGTTAAATCTAGAGCTTTACTTCCATAGACTCCAGAACCATTTATAAATATAATCATCAAAACCCAATTTTGAGACAAGGACAATGAGTACAATTAGCAAATAAGTAAGTATCTTCTCTTCACTCTAATTACTCTTCTCTAGCTCTTTCTTCTCCTTCACAGACTTTTTAATTTGTTTTTTTTTTAAGTAGGTTCCACACGTAACCATGAATAATGACCCTGAGAAGGAATGCTTTACCAACGGAACCAGCCAGGCTCCCCTCCTTCACAGACCCCTTTTTTTTTTTTTTTTTTTACCCAGCCTCATGGTCTACACTCTCTCACTTCCCACTCACTCACCCACCCACTGCTTTCTGGCTTTTTTTCCCAGCACACCATTGAAACTACATATATGCATACACTAGTGTCACTGTCCTTGCCCTCAGGTTCTAAAAAATTAAATCCAGTGGACCAAACTTCAGCGTTTACTTTACTTCACCTCTCAGACACATTGGACATTATTGACAATTTCTTTCTTTTTGAGACTCTTTCCTCGCCTGGTTTCCCTAAATCTTAACATCACCTTTGCTGGGTTTTCTTATGTATCTCAGTCCTCTGGCTCCTCTTTCTGGGATAGCTCCTTAGATGTTGGTATTGGTATCTTTCTGGGTGGTATCACTCACTTCCGTTGCTTCGTTTGTCTTCTGTCAAAAAGACATCTCTAGCTTTGCCGTCTCTTCTGTACTAGAGGTTCATTTGTCCAACTGTGTGCTAGGCATCTTCAGCTGGTATCTCATTGGCATCTCGAACACAACATTCCCAAAACTAAACTCGAAATTTTCTTCCATCAACCTGCTTTGCTCTCATTTTCCCTCTGCCAGTGAATTCTATTAGCTTCCATACCGTCGCCCAAGCCAGAAACTTCAAACCTGTTCTGAATTTCTTCATATCTCTTGACATACTCTCTTCTATTTCCATTGCCACAACCTTGATCCAGGCCACTTTGTTTCCTACAGTAGCCACTGAGATTGTTATCCCCCACACCTCTGTGTATTCTAGCTAATGGAACCTTCATTTTTTTTTAAAAAATAGCTTTATTTTGTATTTATTTAATTATTTAGGTCTTTATGTCTTTCTCCGTGACTCGAAGTTCAATTCGAGCTTGCTGTTTCCATGTGACCTAAAGTTTGGTCTTGATTGGTCAACATGAATCATGGTGACTACATTCTCTTTGACAGTGATGCAATTTAGAGCAGTAAAACCTAAGGGGGCTGGGGAAAACTGTCTTTCATCTTAAAAGGAAACAAAAGGAAGCCAAGGCCCTTTTCCTGTCTCTGGCTGTTATTTTATGAAAATGTGACACCTTGTCATTTTGACACCTTCAGGGCAGTTAGGCCCATACCCTGTGAATGTCACAGAAAAGACATGGAAGAAACCTGGACTCTGGTACCATTATTGAGGCACAGAACTAATCCTTTTTGGGGAAATAATAAACTCCTAGGTGTGTATTCTGTTTGAAGTGTCTCTCTCTTTTTTTTCTTCTGTTAGTTGTGGCTAGAAGTATGTTAACAGCATTTTAAAAGCATTTTACAGCCTCCTAACCCATATCCCTGTCCTGCATGCCTCACCTTGACTCTGCAAACCAGGAGTGGGATTGCTCCTTGCTTAAATCTCTGCGGTAATTCCAGTTGCCTGGGGATAGTGTTCCAACTTCGTAGTGTACAATAGGATGCCTTCATCAGCAGCATCGCATTTCCCTTCCAGAAACATTTCTCACCCCTTTTGCACCTTACATCTTGTTTTCTAGCCACGAAGAACTTTTACTTTCTGAAATGTACTAGGTTCTCAGCTCTGGATCATACTGTTCCCCTTCTCTGAAGGACCATCTTCCCTTCCTGCCTAATTCCTTTTCAACTTAGATATTCCTTTTTTTTTTCCAGGGAGTCTTCCATTGTCACCCCAAGAATGGGTTAAGCACTCCTTCTCTCTCTGCTTCCGTAGCACATTGTGCTTATCTCCACCAGAGCACTTAGCACATTGCAAATGTGGGTATAGCCAGGTGGCTGAAAGAATTGACTTTGAGCTTGTCTCTGCCACTCACAAGCTGAATGATCTTGGACGAGTTAATTGGATGTGCCTTATTGGCTTTCCTCATCTCTTAAATCAGGATGGTAATTATACATACCTCATATGGTTACAATGATGGAGGAAGCTTATATATATGGTACAAATTTACGGATATTATAGGTAGCCTGGTATAGCGTTCGGTACATAGTTAAGTGCCATGTACACAATAGTTGTTACTGTGACTGCGCCTGTATAGCTTGCTGTTTTTGTTAGGCTGTAAGTTGATTGAGGTCAGATTGTGTGTCCGTAGCACCAAACATGGTGTTTTACACATAATGAGATTTGAAAATATTTATTGAGTGAATCAAGTGTTTCTTTTAAATAAATGAAAAGAGCTTGTATTTGATTGTTCCCATGACAGAGGCAAAACTCGCCTTCTGTATCCTCAATTCGTTATTCACAAAAATGAAAGAGTTCATTTTTATCACTCCTCCAGCGATATTAAGGAAAACAATCTTTGGGAAAATAAACAAGATATAATGAACGACTACAAAATAAAATACTCTCAGAGTAAAAAAAATTCCTCAAGAAGACAGTAGAATAAATCTTTTGATTTATTTTTATTTATTTATTTATTTTTTACTTGCTGGTACTTTTTAAAGAGCAAACTCAGGGCATGGGCACCTGGGTGGCTCAGTCGGTTAAGGGTCTGCCTTTGGCTCAGTTCATGATCCCAGAGTCCTGGGATCGAGCCCTGCATTGGGCTCTCTGCTCAGTGGGGAGCCTGCTTCTCCCTCTCCCTCTACCTGCTCCTCCTACTTATACTCTCTCTCTGTCAAATAAATAAATAAAATCTTTTTTTTCCCAAAAAAGAGCAAACTCAAATTTAAGAATTTTGAAGTCATGAGATGTCCACAATATACTTCTCTCCAAACATTGTCTTAATTCAGTGATTTTTATGCTGTGGGTAAATCACGTATTCACATGGGGGCAAAAACCCTAAAACCAAGCTTCTTTAATTGATCAATAAACTTCTATGTATTCATTTGGTATACCACAAAGTAGCAATCAAAATTTTTTTGAAAAAAATTGCATTTAAACATTTCAAACTTAATCTAGGTTTATCTTCTTAAACCAAAGACCTTTATTTCCCTGCAATTGCTTATTCCTATGTGCAGTAGAAATGACACTTCCTCGCTGACTAATGACCACGTCCTTTTTGATGTTACTGGAGCAGCATCTCATGTTCATTGCCATTTCGGTTTTAGATAATAAAATACTATAGACATCCATAAAAAGTTGTGAGTGAATTTTCAATAAAGACATTTAAGAATGAACTCACAATTAGGGAGTAGGGATTTTTTTTCCTTTTTTTTACATTGAAGTATAATTAACACACAATGTTTTATTAGTTTCAGGTTCCAATATACCAATTCAACCCTTCTATTCATCGCTTAGTGCTCACCACCACAGGTGTAGTCACCATCTGTCGCCAAACAACGTTACTGTAGTATTATTGACTATATTCCCTCTGTGTACTTTTTATCTCAGTGACTTATTTATTCTGTAACTGGAAGTCTGTACCTCTTAATGCCCTCTAGCTTTTCACCCATTCCCCTACCTACCTGGCCCCTATAGGGATTTTATAAAACAGTTTCATGTATTAGGTAGGTGGTTAAGTAAGCTTTATTTTATCTCTCAGTTGTAACATTTGGACTCCTTAAACATGGCATGACATATAACATTGTCTTTTTAGGATTGTTACAACATGTATGTTATGATTGCATGATGACTGGGGCCATGATTGCAAACCCTGTATCAGATGTGTGAGGAAAGTGCCCAGTGTCAAAAATATCTATTTTAAAAATGAAAGGAAAGTTGTTTCGTCTTTCTCTGAACTATAGAAACATTTTTTTTTTAATAACCTCTAGGGGTGCCTGGGTGGCTCAGTCAGTCAAGTGTCTGCCTTGGGCTCAGGTCATGATCCCAGGGTCATGGGATCTAGTCCTGCATCAAGCTCCTTCTCCTTTTCCCTCTGACTGCTGTTTCCCCTACTTGTGTTCTCTGTGTGTGTGTGTGTGTGTGTGTCAAATAAATAAAATAAAGTCTTAAAAGAAACTCTTTAAGAATAATTTCAGATTTATAGAAAAGTTGCACAGAAAGTTCCCATTTCCTTTTTTTTTTTTAAAGATTTTATTTATTTATTAGAAAGAGAGTGAGCAAAAGAGACAGAAGGAGCAGGGGGAGGGGCAGAAGGAGAGGGGGGAAGCAGGCTCCCTGCTGGGCAGGGAGCACATTGTGGGGGTTGGATCCCAGGACCCCAGGATTATGACCTGAGCGGAAGGCTCACTTAACGGACTGAACTCACTTAACTCACTTAATAGACTGAGTCACCCAGGCACCCCTCCCATTTACTTTTTGCTCATCTTTCTCTAATGTTAACATTTTACAAAACATTTGTCAAAACTAAGAAATAATCATTTAGATTTTATCTACTTTTCCACCAATGTCGAATCCATAACTTTTATGCTATTGTATCAAATCCAGAACACCACTTTGGATTTCTTCCTCCTGTCTCTTTGGTCTCCTTGGATCTGTGAAGAGTTTTTCAGTCTTTCATTGTTTTTCATGATCTTGAAACTTTTGAAGAGTTACTGGTCAGATATTTGGTAGAACATCTTTGAATTTGGGTTTGTCTGATGTACAAATTGAATTGTGATGCTCTTTCTTGAATATAGATGCTAATCATAAATAATTTTCAAGAGAATTTTATTAAAACTAATATTTTTTAGGACTGAGTACTTTACAATATTATCACTAACAGGATATCATTTCATTTTCACAATGACACTGACGCTCAGAGATCTGTGACTCCTGATCCCATCTTCCTCTTCAGCTGCATCGTTAGCCTAGCTGTTTTTTCTCATCAATGTTACATTCACTTCCCCTCTGTGAAATTCATGCAGTTGAGCAAACATCACAAATTCCCTTCCACAAATATTAGTAAATTCAGATTTCCTTACAGAAACTTCCAGTTGAAATTTGCTATAGTTTTTCTGCAGCTGGTCATTTCCTACTTCAGATTTGCATTTCTGGTAATGAAGACAGCTGTCTGTTACTTGGAATGCCTTCTACAGATCTGATGCTTTGCATATTTCTAATCTTTACCACACCACTGCAAGATAGGTATTATCTCCCCAGTTTTCAGATAAGAAGGCAAAGCTTACTCTCCGGGCTTTATTCCAGAAGTATTACCATGGAAAGGGGACCATGTAGTCTGTCTCTGTGGCCCTCTAGTCGAGGGTAATTGTAGCATACTGTCTAGCCTCTCCCAGGACGTATATTAAAGAGATAGTGATCTTGAAGAGATACTGGGTTGAGACATATATGGGGGAACAATAGGGAGGGGAATTATCAATGCTAGTCACAGAATGTGTAGAGAGTGATA
Source organism: Potos flavus (assembly GCA_028534135.1). Taxonomy (NCBI): domain Eukaryota; kingdom Metazoa; phylum Chordata; class Mammalia; order Carnivora; family Procyonidae; genus Potos; species Potos flavus. Next base: position 32,039,253 of record CM052893.1, read on the forward strand.
TGATGCTACATGAAGGGAGGTTTATTTAGACATGTCAGTGGAATATTAGCACATAGTGAGGGCTCAGTATTAACTATTGTCATTACTATTACAGCCACTATCTCAACTACCAGGGAGAAGCTCCAAGTGATTTTAAGTATTTTCTCATTTTCCTAGTTCTGCCATTTTATATACTCCATCTTAAAAGTATGTTGCTCTGTGTTCTGAGATACTCAGGGGGGCAACTGTTCTGATTTATTAAAAAATGTGTCAGCATACTATTTAGGCATCCACAAATTAAGGATGCCATGGAACGTAATCCTTATCTTCTAAAAAAATCTATGTTTCTTTTTTATTTTCTTTCAATCATTTTGTCAAAACCAGTTAGTAGAAAATATAGAGATTAAATATGGTTTTAAATAAATTTCTCTCAGATGCAATCAATATTAATTTTCTAATTACAAATCTAATAGGTTTATTTTAACAATTTAAACACAGAAATATGTGAGTTAGATGGATAATAATGTTAATAGTTTATCATATTTAATAGTTAATGTTAATATAATGATTCATGTGCTTCTAGACTTCCTTCCCCATGCATGCATCAAACTGTCTGTTCTTAATTTACCAAAATATTTAATTATACTGTATATGGTAAAATTACTCTACTGGAGTTCACACTCCACTTTCAGAGACTGATCATTGCCACCATTAGTTTGCATAATCTTTTAAAATTTATTAACTTCGCAGAACATGCAAATTTCACCTATTTCTGATCTGAAGTCTGATTTCAAGGGTATAAAGTAAATAATGACTCTAACAAATTTTTCAGTCATCCTTGGAAAACTGAATATTTTTCAGTTCTATTCATTTTGTGAATATAGTAATTATAGTTTTTTTAAAGATTTTATTTATTTATTTATTTGAGAGAGAGAGAGGGAACGTGCATACAAGAGTGCAGGCAGGGGGAGGAGCAGAGGAGGAGGAAGAGGGAGGGAAAGAATCTTAAGTAGACTCCTCAGTGAGCATGGAGCCTAACACAGGGCTTGATCTTGTGACCCTGGGATCATGACCTTGGCCGAAACCATGTCAGATGCTTAACTGACTGAGCCACCCAGGCATCCCATAAATGTAGTTATTGACATGGAACTAATTTTTGTGAGAAACAAACAACTAACTTTTAAAGAAAATGTAATTTTGATGAAGTAGGTGATAGACTATGAAAAAAGTATTTATTATTTATTTTTATTATGTTGTTAGTCACCATACAGTACATCATTAGTTTTAGATGTAGTGTTCAAGGATTCATTATTTGCAACACCTAGGGCTCCATGCAATACATGCCCTCCTTAATACCTATCACTGGGCTAACCCATCCCCCTACCCCCCAAAACCCTCAGTTTGTTTCCTGGAGTCCATAGTCTCCCATGGTTCACCTCCCCCTCTGATTTCCCACCCTTCATTTTTCCCTTCCTTCTCCTAATGTCCTCCATGCTATTCCTTATGTTCCACAAATAAATAAAACCATATGATAATTGACTTTCTCTGCTTGACTTATTTCACTTAACATAATCTCCTCTAGTCCCATCCATGTTGGTGCAAAAGTTGGGTATTCATCCTTTCGGATGGCTGAGTAATATTCCATTGTGTATATGAACCACATCTTCTTTATCCATTTGTCTGTTGAAGGGCATCTTGGCTCCTTCCACAGTTTGACTATTGTGGACATTGCTGCTATGAACATTGGGGTGCATGTAGCCCTTCTTTTGACTACATCTGTATCTTTGGGGTAAATACCCACTAGTGCAATTGCTGGGTTATAGGGTAGCTCTATTTTTAACTTTTTGAGGAACCTCCACACTGTTTTCCAAAGTGTCTGCACCAACTTACATTCCCACCAACAGTGTAAGAGTGTTCCCCTTTCTCTGCAACCTCTCCAATATTTGTTGTTTCTTGCTTTGTCAATTTTTGCCATTCTAACTATTGTAAGATGGTATCTCAATGTGGGTTTGATTTGAATTTCCCTGATGGCTAATGATGATGAACATTGAAAAAAGCATTTATTATTAAAAAATCTTAAAGTTTTCTCAATAAATGTGCCTCAAATTTACCTTTATTTCATTATCAATATTTAGCTTTTATTCTTCTAAAAAGTATGTCATTGATAATATTCCATTAAAAATAAGAACTTACTTAATTTTAGCCCCTCCTCCCCCTTCATTAGAATCAAGTGGAAAATCATAAAGAGATAAAATAATGCAAAAAAGACCCTAAATCTATGAACTTCTTATAAGATTTCTCATAAGAATTACTTCAGTCTAAATTTACTCTTTGTTTTATGATATGAAATGATATACTGTGTCAAGAACCATATTTCCCTTGTCATAGATCAGGCATAAAAATATTTTTCTATCTCTATAAATCAGATATAAGTTATGAAAATATGCTAATGAATTGATAATTCAAAATTTGGGGTCTTTTTCTCTTGGGAGATTTTATTACTATGAAAGGGAGGCACGTGTCTCTTTCCTTCATGTATAGCTTCATCTGACTGGTGGCTACATTCCTGGATCCGAAATAAGTGGAGTAATTTTTGTTGTAACTGATAATTTCATTTAAAAGGATAACTAGAGAATATTAGAAGCATTATCCTAGAACTGTACCAATGACCAGCATACTATTCCTGCCTCAAAATAAGGACTACTCCTCAAATTGAGGCTGTGGGTGCTATATAAGATTACAGTTTTACCTTAAGGATAAAAATAAGTAAAAGAAATGGTTGAAATGAGAAATAGACTAGTCATGGGTCATTCTATTCAGGTCATTGCATGTCCACGGGGATCTCCAAATGTGGCTGAAGGACTTGTAATTGTTGTGGTTGCTTTTAAATAACTTAATTCAGTCAAACCAGACAGGGTACTGATGTGCTGTACGAGGCCCAGGTTAGCACAGGACACTATGAGGACCAAAGCCCAAAAGGGCCATGTCCTGAGGTTGAAATGGTGACGATTTTAGCACAGGCGTAACATAAGCCTAAGGTGTTCTTTTGACTTTTGAGAATGCCTCAGCCAATCAATAAGGAGGAAAAGTAAACTAAATATGAAGTCGAAAGGGGGCCACATCCTTTTCCATCCAGCCATGAAAAACTTTTTGTGTACAGATGTCAAACTTAAGAAACAGATGGTAGATCTCTATCAGTCAGTGAAAGAGTTCTGAGGCAGTTTGGGGGATGGTTGCCAGGAAGCTGGCCCTCAAGACAGCCAGGCACAGGCATTGTCTGAGTACCACACTGAGGGGAACCCTGGATTCGGAACCTGCGGGAGGCAGCCATTACCATTGCTTGCATGAAGTTAGAGCCTTAGATGATAGGTCAGTGGAAAATCACGTGGTTTTAAGGGTTAGGATCTTTTCTGTCTTTCTTAAGACTTGAATTTGATAAAATTTCTTTGAAGCACTCCAAAGGATGAGGGAGAGTGCAAAAGGAATATGATAAAATACAGCATCAAATGGGATAATCACATTCAAGCTAAGGGGACATACTAAATACTATAATCTGACACTGTAACTCTCTTACTCCTCACTGAGCAAAAATCGCATCATCATAGAAAAATTATGCCCAAATCTGTAGCCACATAGCGATTCTTACCCAACTCATAATTAAAAAGAAAAGGAGATTTTGTGTACCAGTTATACAAATAGATGGCTCAGCCCTGATAGGTTCTTAAAATAGCTTTAACTATTACTGGATTTCTGAATCTCATTTAAAAATTATCCACTGATGGACAGCAAGTGGAAAGGGCAGAGGAATGGACTGGTACTAACTGCAAAGAACGTTTGTTTAACATCAACTGTGTGCCTGCTATCCATGTTGTAAAGCCCTCTGCAAATATTACTCCTTCTAATCCTCATATCAACCTATACATCCACTAGGTATGACGATCCTATCTTTACATACAAGGAGAATGAAGTGCACGAGCATTGTTTAACCGCACAAGGCCCTAATTGGCTGGGCTAGGATTCAAACCCATGTCAGTTTGAGTACAATGCAAAGCCCAGCTCTTTCTGGGTGTAGTTTTGCATTTTGTTCTTCCTTGCATGACATAAACATAGATATATATGAAAATTTGAGAACATATGAAAATGCCAAGAGGAAATGCAATGCCATCTTATGAAAGGAGAAATTACACATGCCACATCTTACAATGAGTTTCAAAATTATGTTGCTCAAAGTTAACATGGGACCATAGGCCCAAACAATATTAAGATTAAAACCAAGAATATTTATTAGGATATAAGGTATGCCGATTTCACCAGTGCCCTTAAGAAACAAATAGAGTTGATACGTCAAATGCCTAAAGGTGGTAATCATGATGATGAATAACAATGATTAGTACCAGTTATTGAGTTCCAAGTGAGGAGGTGCTCTGGACTTACTTACTTACTAGGTACCTCACAAACACTGTCCTGTCTTGTTTAATAACCATAACAACCTTATGAGTAGATATTCTAGATTAACTGATGAGGAACAGATGCTCAGAGACAGTCATTTTCCCCAAGGCCACATAGCTAAAGAGTTGCAATGGAGAGATCCAAACTCTCGTGTGCTGCTTCCAAAGTCTATGATCTTAACTGGAACACTCAATGTAAAAAGATAGCTAATCACATTAGTCAATGTATGGTATGTATCCCTATGAGTGGTATATGTGATTATTGCTCTAAACATTAGGAGAAGTCAGTGGTCAGGGGAGACCAGGAAAATTGTCATGAAGTTGGAATTTGAACCACATCCAGAAAATGATTTATGGTCATTAAAAGAAGGCATGATATTCTGGGTTAGGGTCATGTTAAACTGAAAGGGAGAGAGAAAGCATGTGCTGAAATCTTGTTGGGCTACAAGAAATTGCCTTTGAACTGAGTTTGAAATGAAAAAAGTAATTTCATTTAAGTATATTGATAATGTCATTGGAAAGGCAGGTTGGAAATGGAGTGCGAAGGGCTTTCCATAATAAGAGTAAAGATTTTGGGGGTGCCTGGGTGGCTCAGTGTGTTAAAGCCTCTGCCTTCAGCTCAGGTCATGATCTCAGGGTCCTGGGGTCGAGCCCCGCATCAGGCTCTCTGCTCAGCAGGGAGCCTGCTTCCTCCTCTCTCTCTGCCTGCCTCTCTGCCTACTTGTGATCTCTCTGTCAAATAAATAAATAAAGTCTAAAAAAAAAAAAGATTGAAAAAAAAGAGTAAAGATTTTGGAATTTGCTACTAAAATATTTTAACAGGAAACATATCAGTACATTTAAAAAGCAGACTGATGTGGCAACCTCTCGCATGCATGGGGAAGGGAGGGAGGAAGTTGCAGTTTAGAAACTGAGTTTAAAAGTCAATAAAATAGGGGCAGCTGGCTGGGTCAGTCAGCGAAGCATGTGACTCTTGATCTCTAGTCCTGAGTTCAAGCCCCGGATTCAGCATAGAGCTCACCAAAAAAAAAAAGTCAGTGAAATAGAACATGACTAGTACTTGGAGTATGGTAAAAACAGTGGAAAAGGAAAGGAAGCACAGACCCTGGGTGTTAGATGTTCAAGGATTAGGTACTGAAGTTCAAAAGAATGATATGAAATGAATGCTCTGAATTCTCTCCTTCCACTCGCGGCACTATGTAGTTACTAGGAAATGTAGGACCTTTGACATCTCATGGACCTGGGATTGAGCTTTTGCATTGTTACTTACTCTCTATTGGAACAATCTATTTAAACTGTCAATGTTTTCACTTCCTCATTTCTAAAACAAGAGTAATACTTAGCTCATAAAGATATTATAAGAATAGGAGGTATTCAAAAACTTTCTTTTTTCTCTAGACAGAGGACAAATTTTCTGACATCAAAAGGGCATGAAAAATTGATTCAATATAAATTTTTCTAAAGAAGCTAAATGAAAAATTATCTCATGACCTTTTCCAGGATATATAATTAATGGATGTTAATATATTATTTAAATATTTTCTCTATCATGAACAATCGTTTTTATAAAAGTCAAAATATGAGACAATTGGTAGAAGTCCTCAGCTTGGAAAGTTGTTACCAGCCAGGGCTGAAGCATGCCAGGTACTGCAAAGGGAGCAAAATGCTCCTATACATTTCTGTGTTTTCTGGCATTACCTTTCATGAGACTTCAAGCGTGATATTAAGGAAGTCACTAAGCTCATTTACATTTGCCTGCAAAGGGTACAATGCAGAATGTCCTAGTGGTAGAGCAGTGCTCGAACGTGCTGATGAAGGATTCTGCAAGCATAGGAAATGTCCTTGCCTTGTCTCTTTTTGGTCATTTCATCATCTTGAAGTAAAAGGAACGTGAAATCTATTTACAAATAAGCACATTTCTCTTATTTTTTTGTTTGTTTGTCATCTATTTTCTTCAAGTTTCATCATGTGACTAATTAATCAAATTTAGTTGCTGGCCAAAGAGATGGTGACTTTTTATGTTATGAAAGATAAGACTGGGTCTAACTTTTTTCTCATTAAAATATCATTTGCAAATATTTTTCAAGCGAAGTGTTTTCTCAATGAAACAAATCACCACCATAATAATCAACCTTATCTTTGAAATACCTTTTCAATGAAGCAAAACCAAATCAACCTGAAATTCAGTTTTCTCTTCCTTCCTTTCTTTCTCTTTTCTTTTTTCTTTTCTTTTCTTTTTTCTTTCTTTCTCCCTTCCTCCCTCCCTCCTTTCCATCCATCCATCCTTCCTTCCTTCCTTCCTTCCTTTCTTTCTTCTTTCTTTCTTTCTTTCTTTCTTTCTTTCTTTCTTTCTTTCTTTCTTTCTTTCTTT